>CM059186.1:21370660-21793355 GCA_030323885.1 Branchipolynoe longqiensis
TTGTCTTTTACTTTTGTTTCCCATGCATCATCCACAATAGACTGAGATCCCTGTTCCGACTGCGCATGCGCTGAAAATGGCGTTGGCAGCAAAGCAAATGCGTAAGGCCATTGACTTTGCTGATACGCATAGCGCATAGATAACAATTTGGCATAAACATGTATGCACACATGCAATATATTGATCTGATGAATATATCTAAGACAAAACTAGCCATAGTTAAACATTTTGAGCTAAGAAACATACAAAACAATGTCACCTTTAGGCTGATATCCACATCACCACTATTAATTTTTGTTCTAAATTTTAAAATGCCAAATGTGTCAACAGAAACTTGTCTTAGAGAAATATATAACCAATATCTGATTAATCCTAATCATTTCCTAGCTCTACATATGTCATTAACCATAGGATATGAATAAAAACATGAATAAAGTAAGTAAAGCTAACTCTGGCTATGGCTCTAACACTAGTCTGAGGGCCCAGATTTATCTAAATCTAAATGCACATGGCATAAGATGTGATGATTATAGTGATTTAAATGCAATGCTGGATAAAAGATTAAAATCTTAATTTATTATATATATTTTTTAGTTGGTATTCTATGTTTCAAACAAGAGCAGACATGAGCTGAAACTAGCACATTTCATAGCTGCACCCAGTGTATTAGCATTAGCCATGTGCTTCTCACGGGTTTGTTTTTCTTCCAGGCGAGTTCGAACCAGAACCGAATCAAACTAAATACTTACGAAGTCGACACTTGTCGCTACCTAGCCAGATGCTTCCAATAATAGGATTGTTTGCTCAGTATCATGATATTGATAAGGGATCTCATGAGTTTGAACTCAAAACACGCTAAAGCCTTGCAAAAATTATACCTAACCTGGCCCATTAATAGGACAGGGCAGGGACTGGTTTGCTCAATAGCAGGATACTATGATTCAGTGAGATATCAGGTCATGGTGCCAGTGGTCCCATCTCCCAGTGTGCAGCACTATAACGCCATCATCAGAGCCCACTGTCGCAAATCGGTGTCCATCCTGATATGGCCTTCGAAGTTGCTAGGTCGTAAACCCCAACAAATACCCATAATACAAGGGCCCTCACACAAAGTACAGCTGGCATTTAAATATATCTCACCATGAAGCCGGGTTGTAATCGCCATTGATCAGAGGCATGGATTGTTTGTTTAGTGCTTCGGAGAGTTCTACGATCCAGTAATATATCTAAGGTCATATCAGTACTTAGGCCAAACAATTTTTGTTTTAATTGGTGATCGTCCCCGCCCATGTCTGAAAAATCGCCCGCCCCTGATCTTTTTTTGTTAACTGTTAAAAACGTGTCAGGCTAGCAGCAATTCAACTTTCGTATAATTTTTTAAGTCATTGGTTTGATTCAGCCAGGTTTTGAACCCAGAAGTTCGAATCACATGACCTACCAGAACAGCAGGCGGATGCTCAACTCATTCAGCCATCATGTCTGGTTGCGCATTACATCTACGTCATCCCAGAAAAATAACAAATATAAATCAAAACCGCCCGCCTGACCCTGATTTGTGTGATCAAAAGGACGATCACCATTTATTTAAATATATTTTTTGCCTTAGCACCGAATTGTGACACCGCACACATCCATGACGACTTCGTAATGCTGCCCTACTGGAATACCAGGTCACTGGCACCATGACCCGATATCCCACTCAGCCACATTATCCTGACAGTGACACTCAGCCAACCAGTATTTGCCCTATTCTAGGAATGCCGAGCACTGTGTAAGGGAGTGACACCTTTGTCAGACTTTGGGTCTGACTCAGCCGGGGATTGAACCATGACCTTCCAGAGACATGCTGGATCTGGAAGGAGGGGTCTCCCATTTTACTCAGCCCAAAGCACAAAGCATGGCATCTCGAATAGACCGAGTAATTCAATTCCTTATTTCAGACTCAGGATTATGGTAGTTACATAATTTGGTCCATAGTAGGTAGATATAAAAATAAATGTGAATAACAAATTAACATAGAAGTAATAGTATGAGTCCGATAAAACTTAAAAGCATCACATTTTCATCAAGCCCAAAAAATGTACTTAGATTTGGATTTTAAAATCTAACTTAGACAACGGGACACTTATTAAACATGTATTGCTGCATTGAAGGAATAGTACATTAATTTAATGGAACCTGCTCTGTTGAAGCCTGTGGTGTCCATCATTTCGACATGCATGCCAATATCAATTTGACATGTCTTTATTTCAAATGTGACCTAAGTGAACCATTTAACATGAAAGTGACTCTAAATTTAAGTAAAGTCAATTATATTAACCCACCTAATATAGTTATTTAAAATGAAAAGAGAGAAAATCAAAACCATCGAACCAGGCAACTTTAAAGTTGTTCAGGCAATGCAAACTTGTTATCGGCGTAATCTACGTACATACAACCCCCTTAGTGAACCACCTGAACTTCTTAGAAAACTGCGCCAACCCTTTTCTCGTAAAAGTCTGAAGTAAGCTACGACAACCAGTGGAAACGACGTAGATCATATCTATAGATCGTATCTATGGATCATAGGAATGTAGATGCATAGTTAATTACAAAATGAAAGCTTACACTTAGAATAGCTATTTGAGCTTGAACCAGGATTGGTATTCCCAGCACCATTAGGCCGCCTTGACTGTTCCCTTGTGGCGTGCTCCCTTGTTCCGTGTCCGCTTGCGATGCGCCTCACAGACAAGGAACATGTTCATTCTCTATATTCCCTGCACAAGGCCATACGGTCCCTGGGTCCAAACTATGGGAATGACAACTAAGCAAAACACAGGTTCATTGTCTGTGTGGGCTGTCACATGGTCACAAGCGAGCACGGAACATGGGAAGATGCCACAAGGGAACAGTCTATGGATAGACGGCCTAAAGCTGTGTTCACACACACACTTTAAAGCGACTCATATAAATCGACTTGCCTAGTTCGGCGTACATTCGCCGTGTGAACGCGACACTGCATCGGTTTAGGGCTGAATCAACTCGTATAAATCGGTTCATGGAAACCACATCCCTGAGGTAGTTTATATGAATCGATACAGCTGGTTCCCAGGCGGCAACAGTGTAAAATAGCGGTGCTCGCCGGCTACAGGCTCAGCTGTAACTATACACTGGTGCCCGGCAGTGTTAGGGACCGATTAGGCTGAAATCTATTGAATGCGATCATATTTATCAGAATTACATACTCAAATAATAATATTTCATTAAATTAACCCTAAATTCCAAGCGATATTAACGTAGCCGCTACATCGGCGTCGTTATTCATATTGTCGAATTGAGAATGTAAACTAAACAAATAGTGGTGCTCACCAGCTACAGGCTCAGCTGAACTATACACTGGTGCCCGGCAGTGTTAGGGACCGATTAGGCCGAAATCTATTGAATGCGATCATATTTAACAGAATTACATACTCAAATAATGAAATTTCATTAAATTAATCCTAAATTCCAAGTGATATTAATGTAGCCGCTACATCTGCGTCATTATTCATATTGTCGAATCGACGAATGTAAACTAAACAAATAGCAGTGCTCGCCAGCTACAGGCTCAACACTAAGGCTGCTGGTTCCCGGCAGCCGAAACACTTTCAAATTCGGTGTGTGAACATGCCACTAAATCGATTCATCTATTTCGACTTGTCTAAGTCGACATAAAGTTGTGTGTGTGAACACAGCTTTAGACTCATGAATACACCCATGGCTATTACTAGTAGCTCTGCGACATCCCATAGGGAAGAGAAGGGCCGATGTACATAGGAATATAAGGCATACTGAAAAACCTTCAATTGACATTAGTTTCCAAGCCTGTGTGATATGCCCTAGCCTACGTCACCGAGCACAGTCATCAGGGGTAAATGACACTAATACAGGGCTCATACACATGTCAAAGTATGGAATTCAAGGCTATTTCAAGGTTTTTCAATGCTGTTTTTTTAATAGGAATTCAAAACTATTTTCATTTGGATTTCAGGGGGGAAAAAAACACTGGTGATTCCGGACTAATTTAGATTAGTGGGGCCACTTTTTCTAATGGGTTGGTTTTCACCCCATCTCAGGCTGCTGCAAGTACGAGGTGGATCTTTTAAATACATCCAAGAAGTGATATCCAATGTGAACATGCTGGTGTTCGACAGCCTATAAGTATTCACGGCGACACATTGATTGATTGATTGATGGTTGCTTCACGGCGACACAACTCGCTCGATCCCTGGTCGGTCTATTATTACTGAGTGCGGTCCTGTGTAAGCAGGGATGACAGTAGTTTCAGGCACACACAAAAGCGGAAATAGAGCTGAGATTATTATCCCGCCGGCAAATTTCTGTTTACACCTATAAAAAAAAATTCTACCAGGCTGTGAAAGAAACCCTGGAAATCCGCTTAAAAACAGAAAAATATCATCCCTGCTAAGACACGATGAGTTTTAATCACAGAAATCTCCACACACCCAGTGACATGCGAACCGAAGTAGAGTGAGCGAATCCGTCACACACTAACGAGTGTGTCGTCGTAAACCTGGCGTACACTGGACAATTCTAGAGACAGGTTAGATCAAATATTAACCCTCTACCCACAGTAGGGTTGAAAATCGACTGTTAATGAAAGATTCATCCCTACCCACAGTAGGAGTGAAGAACAACCAATTAGAAAAAAAGTGGCGAAAGGCTGGGTAAATGAAATGAGCACATACATTCTTAATTTAAAGTTGCATAGTCCGATGGTTTTTGGGTCTTTGAGATTTTCATAGATAAATCTATTAGGTTGATCCTTAATAATGTACCTTTCTTTAGCTTAAAGTAACTTTTATTTTAAGTGGGTAACTTTTGAGATATTTGAAGAGCAAACCATGCTAAATTAATTTTGGCAAGCTTGCCAAAACTCTGACACCATAGCCCTCTGCAGTAACAGGTTCTATTCAATTGCCTCACTATTCCCATCTGTGTGGCGACAAATGTTGAATAATTGCACCAGTATCGAAGGTAATAGGTGTAATAATATCAACAAGTACTGAGCTTTCGGGGTGTCTTGACTTTGAGAAAAGATACAAGTTGCAATAACAAAAACGAGGACTTTCCTTTCAGGTCACTCAAGATTTAAGCAAAAGTAAGGCTTGTTTTATTTAATGACGCCTCTAGAGCACATTGATGTTTATCATTGGCTATTGGACGTCAAACATATGATCATTCTGACATATTTCTTTGGAGGAAACCTGCTGCCACCACTTAGGCTACTCTTTCTGATAAGCAGCAAGGGGTCTTTTGTATGTACTTTTCCACAGACAGGATATCACATACCAGAGCTTTTGATGAACCAGTTGGGGACCACTGGTCGGAACAGAAAATAGCCCAAACTGCAAAAGGGTCCACTAAGCAGGATCGATGGGATGACCGACACCTTCACAGGTGGAAACTCTACCGCCTGAGCTACATCCCAATCCCCCTTTAAGAAAAGGTACAATGAAGCCTGAATTGTCAGTGTGCTCTGGACTTGAGAAAATATACAACTGGAATTCAATCGTAAATCGTGAGTGTATTTTTTTAATATTTTATATTTTATAGCGTATCTCTATACCATCAGGTGGTGGCTGACAATAAGAGTCTTGAATGTGAGAGCAATTTCAATATAGAGCACTGCCTTGTGTCGCCACTCTCGAGTAAGGTTACAAAGCCCCCCCCCCCCCTCCCCACACTTGGGTATAATACAGAAATAAACCTGATACGATGGTTACTTCCGGATATCACACAGGGGTCTATTAAATTGCCTGGTTGTGTCAGAAATAGACTTGCCCTATTCCTATGACCGGGTGCAATAATGTAATACAACATTCATCTTCTTTTTAAATTTTTTAAATTTATTTTTTATTTACAAATACATTCCGTGACCTTATTTCGCTGCTATTTGTCCTATCCTAGTAATACCATGTGCAGGCTAGGTAGTGACAAGTATCAATTTGTAGGGCATTGGCTCGACTCGTCCAGCTTAGAACCCACGACCTACGATACGGGAGGCGTGCCCACAACTCATTCAGGATTCACGTCTGCAATGATGTGCCATGTGGTAATTGTCAAGGATTTTTTGGTTGCTGTCTTTATTTGGGGGGGGGGGGTACATTAGTAGATTCTGCTGGGGGAAATTTAATTACGGACAACTGGTCTTCCTCCTTCCACTGCTGCTTGCCCTATCCTAGTAATGCCAAGCGTCAGGCTAGGTCATCAAAAGTATCAATTTCAAAGTCATTAGTTTGACTATACACCTATATAAGAAATGCCCCCAGGCTGTGAAAGAAACCCTGGAAATCAGCTTAAAAACGGAAAAATATCATCCCTGGTAAGAGACGATGACTTTTAATCACAGAAACCTGCCTCGATGAGATTCCAACCATGGATGAGATGGCTAGAGCAATCGCCAGCCTGAAAGATGGCAAAGCACCTGGGGGTGATGGAATTCCGGCCGAGGTATGGAAGCATGGAGGAGACAATCTGCTCAAAAGACTGCACCAACTAATCACCAATGCCTGGGAGGAGGGTTCTGTACCCCAAGCATGGAAGGATGCCAGCATTGTAACCATCTACAAGAAAGGTGATCGAACAGACTGTGGGAACTATAGAGGAATCTCTCTTGTTTCCATAGCAGGGAAGATCTTCGCCAGGATCCTACTCAACAGACTATCTATTCACATAACACCTGGTGTAGTTCCAGAGTTACAGTGTGGCTTCAGAGGCAACCGGAGCACTGTGGATATGATATTTTGTCTCCGACAGCTACAAGAAAAGTGCATTGAGCAGGACCGACCACTGTACATGGTATTTGTCGATTTTTTAAGGCATTTGATACAGTCAGGAGGACCGGGCTATGGCAGCTACTGAGGAAGTATGGATGCCCAGAGAAGTTTGCAACTATGATCGAGGCTCTACATACAGGAATGATGGCGAACGTTAGTGCTGGAGGGGAAGTCTCGGAATCGTTTGGGGTTACCAATGGGGTCAAGCAAGGCTGTGTACTGGCCCCCACCTCTTCTCCATCTTCCTATCAGCAATGCTAGACGAGGCCTTCCGAGACATGGGGGATGGCATCTATATACAGTCCAGACAGAGCGCTGACCAATTCAATGTTGCACACTTCAGAGCGAAGACCAAGACTACTCAGATACTGGTGAGAGAGCTACTATTCGCAGATGACAGTGCACTGGTTGCCCACTCTGCTGAAGAGACCCAGAAAATAGTGGACGCTTTCTCCGATGCATCAAAGAAGTTTGGCCTGAAAATTAACATCAAGAAGACGGAGGTGCTGTACCAACCCAACTCTACAAGAACCCGAGGAGGAGATCATGGTTGACGGAAACAAGCTGAACTCTGTTCCGCAATTCACCTATCTCGGATGCACTATATCAAGTGATGGACGCATTGATGGTGAGATACAGAGGAGGATGGCCAAGGCTAGCGCATCTTTCGGCCGACTACGCCAGAGACTCTGGAACAACCACCATGTGTCCATTCGGGTCAAAGTTGAAAAAGCTGCATGCCTTCATGATGCGACATCTGCGTTCAATCATGAGGCTAACCTGGAAGGACAAAGTGACGAATAAGGAAATACTCGAACGGATGGGGCTGCCCTCTATGGAAGATCTTCTGATCAAAAAGAATCTCCGGTGGACTGGACACCTCATGAGGATGTCATCAGACAGGCTACCAAAGCAGATCCTCTATTCTCAACTGTCTTCTGGCTACAGAAAGAGAGGGCGCCCCCATCTCCGGTTCAAAGATACCATCAAGAGAAACCTGAAGCTGAGAGACATTAAGACCGACTCATGGACACAACTCTCACAGCAGAGAGCTAAATGGAGAGCGGCGGTCAAGTAATGAAAGCAGTCTTTGTCGCATTGCAACCGACAGCATGATGATGAGTTTGACTCAGCCAGGGTTCGAACTCGGGAGTTCTAATCCCATGACCTACCAAAACCGGAGAGTGCGAGCCTCGCCTGTGGAAGGTCGGGAGTTCGGTTCCGGGCCGAGTCAAACCAATGACTTTAAAATTGATACTTGTCGCTTCCTAGACAGGCGCTCTGCATTAATAGGATAGGGCATGGCAGGTTGTGGTGCCGGCGGTCTGATTTCCCAGTGGGGAAGCACTATAAAGTCACCATGAGTGCACACTGTCATAAGTTGGTACCTGACCTGATATGACCTTAGATGTTGCAAGGACATAAAACAACAACAAACAAACATCTGCCGCTCAGAGCCGTATGCATGGGGCGGTGCTAGCGCCCTAACCAAGTTTTGGCAGGCACCACACAGCTAACGGTGGAGAATCCGCATGCAAGAAGCAGTGCCAGCGCTAGCCACTGACCATAGCCTAGGCTAAGCTACCCTGCTTTCATATCAGGGTTAACGGCGGTGTTAGGTACCGATTAGGCCCAAATCTATTCAATGCTATCATATTTAACAGAATTACATACTCAAAAAGGGAAATTTGAGCAAATTAACCCTAAAATCGAAGCGATATTAACGTCACCACTACATCGGCGGCAATATTCATACTTTCGAATATAAACTAAACAAATCGCCGCCGCCGCCCTCGCCGGCAACAAGTTCAGCAATAGCAAGGCTTGCTGGTGCCCGGCAGTGTTAGGTACCGATTAGGCCCAAATCTATTCAATGCTATCATATTTAACAGAATTACATACTCAAAAAGGGAAATTTGAGCAAATTAACCGTAAAATCGAAGCAATATTAATGCCGCCGCCATTGACAAATAGCGGTGCTCGCCGGCAACAGGCTCAGCAATAACAAGGCTAGCTGGTGCCTGGCGGTGTTAGGTGCCGATTAGGCCCAAATCTATTCAATGCTATCATATTTAACAGAATAACATCCTCAAAAAGTGAAATTTGGTCAAATTAAACCAAAAATCGAAGCGATATTAATGCCGCCACCGAATCGGCGCAATATTGTTAAATAGCAGGGCTCGCCGGGAACAGGCTCGGAGGGATTTCCCAAATCTATAAATAACTACACGGTTTCTATCCGCACCTGTTTGGGCATCGGTGCATATGGCTTGACCTAATTCACCAAGCTGGTGCTAGCTACCCCTGGGCCCATATGCATGGGGCGGTGTTAGCACCCTAACCGAGTTTTGCCGGGCACCACATGGCTAACGGTGGAAAATCTGCATGCAAGAAGCGGTGCCAGCGCTAGCCACCGACCGTAGCCTAGGCTAAGCTAAACTGCTTTCATATCACGGTTAACGTGGTGTTAGGTACCGATTAGGCCCAAATCTATTCAATGCTATCATATTTAACAGAATTACATACTCAAAAAGGTGAAATTTGAGCAAATTAACCCTAAAATCGAAGCGATATTAACGCCGCTGCTACATTGGCGGCGATATTAATATTGTCAAATCGACGAATGTAAACAAAGCAAATCGTCGCCGCCGCTGAATCGGCGGCGATATTGGGAAATAGCGGTGCTCACCGGCAACAGGCTCAGAGGGATTTCCCAAATCTATAAATAACTGCACGGTTTGCTATCCACACTGGTTTGGGCATCGGTGCATACGGCTTGACCTGATTCACCAAGCCAGTGCTAGCTACCCCAGAGCTAGTGTGTAGCACCGGCTACGCGTAGCACCAGCCCATGCATACTGGCCCAGAGCTAGGATGTAGCACCGGCAGCGTGTAGTACCAGCCCATGCATACAGCCCCTGAACGCAACCACCATAGATTGATATCAAACTAGACAAATCTACTAATTAGAGGTCGAGACGAGTCTAGTTTGATACCTATCTGCTGTGAGGTAAGTCTGGTAGTCTGAGTGGCAGAAATACACAATTAATCGTGTAGAACACCACCAAAATATTCTATTTCTATTTCACCAACGCAACAAAAACTCACTTCATCACATATACACATACATACTGGTACCAAACCTTCCCGCTCGTGATCTGTAACAAGTAGGAGCACTAATTTTCTAATTTTCAAAACCAAAACACTGATCTAGATTTGATCCTACACATCCAACTGAAATACATGTGCACTTATTGTGCATTTATTTGTTGCTGCATAGAAAGGTTGGTTAGTTGTTAGAGTTGTATGTCCTCGCAAGATCTAAGGTTATATCAGGGCGGGTACCGACTTGTGACAATGCGCACTCATGATGACTTTATAGTGCTGCCACACTGGGAAATCAGGCTGCCAGCAACATGACCCAATGTTACATAATGTCATGTTGCTGCCAGCAACATGACATTATGCTGACACTGAGCTAACCAATCCTTGCCCTATCCTATTAATACTAAGCTGGGAAATGACAAGTATCAATTTTGTAAGTCATTGGTTTGCCTCGATCTGGAATTGAATTCTCAATCTCATGCAGGGGAGGACTTAGATAAAAGATTCACCCTGTACTAGTACACGGGTGAACGACAACGCAGTGTAAATACGGGCGAAAATAGCTTTAGTATAAAACAGGAACTAGAAACTGTGATTCCAGGATCAAATGGCTACATATATAGGCACAGAGTTGGTGAAATGGGCGAGAATGCAAAAAGACAAGATGGCGGCAATAGAACGCCGTCGATTTCACTTTTAAATCTGATTAAACTACATGTTATATTATATTTTTCAACTCAAAGGTAGCGGGGAAATAATAAGACATATGTAAAGAATAATTGCTGCCTCTTAGATTGTGAAATTAGGCTCTCATTCCATTTCCCCTCATTTTCGACCGTTTTTATATAGGGCTGGTATTCACCCATGTACTGCGAGTACCAGGTGTATCCTTTATCTAGGGAGGACTGCGCTCTACCGATTCAACCACCACGTCCTGTGCATAAAAGGTAATTTAACTGTTAATGTTTCTGCAGTGCTGAAGCCTATGTGGCTTTGAGAAGCGTGCCAACATTAATGTCTGCGTGTTTGTACTTCAGATATTGCCCAAGTTAGTTGTTTTAGATCAAAATTACTTCAAAATGAATCAACCTAATATATTTATCTCAGAAAATGACAAAAACTCAAATCCATTTCACTATGCAACATAATTTAACAGGACCTGGTCTTGGTCACTGGGCTCAGTGCTCTCCAGCAGAACTTGCATGGTTTCTCTGTATATATTTATACCAGATATGTGCACGGAAAGCCATAAAGAGCGCCGCTGGGATGAAAACTGCATTCAGACATATACCCCGTCCTGATATGACCTTAGATGTTGCTAGGACGTAAAACAACAACAAACAAACATCAGACATGTATATGCTATGCCCTCCAGCACAGCCTAGTCTACTGCTTATATGCACTGCATGGGTTCGAATACCAGTAGTGCTTTACTCTTTTCGCCTCGTTAAAGGTTGGTTGTTGGAGTTTTACATCCGGGCAACATCTAAGGTCATATCAGGACGGGTACCGACTTGTGACAGTGCATACGTATGGTGACTTTATAGTGCTGCCCCACTGGGAAATCAGGCCACCAGCACCATAACCTGATATCCCACTCAGTCACATTATTCTGATACTGAGCCAACCAGTCATTGCCCTATGCTAATAATGCCAAACACATGGCTAGGAAGCAATAAGCATCAATTTTAAAATCATTGGTTTGACTCACCAGGGTTCGAATCCCACGATCTACCTAAATGGGACGGATGCTCAACTCATTCGGCCATCCCGTCTGATCTGCCTCATTAAAAAAAAAAACAACAACAAAAAAAACCTATTATTGTTTTCCTTGCCTACATCATATAGTATATTAGATAAAAGATTCACCCGGTACTTGTAGTACACGGGTAAAGTCCATCCTTATATAAATACGGGCGAAAATAGCGTTAGTATGGAACAACAAGTAGAATGCCTGGTACCAGTGTCAAATGGTTACTTATATCAGAACAGGGTTGGTGAATGAGAGAGAATGCAAAAAGACAAGATGGCGGCCAGAGAATGCCATCGATTTCACTTTTAAATCTGATTAAACTAGATATTATATTATATTTTTCAACTCAAAGGTAGCGGGCTATCAATAAGACATATGTAATGAATAAATGTTGCTTCTTAGATTTTGAAATTAGGCTCTCGATTCATTGACCCGTTTTTTCGACAGCTTTTACAAAGGGTTGGTTTGCACCCCTACTGCAGCAGTACGGGGTGAATCTTGTATCTAATAGTATATATGTGTTTCTAATCTGAATTGATGGAAAATTATGCAATGAAACTGTGCTAGTAAACATTTGACGTTCGAGCAAATATAACTTCCTGCATGTATGTATGATAAATACTCTCTGGTACAGCATTGCATGCATTCTCTATACATTATTATCACTAAATATGTATGTGGAGAGTAAGAACGGGATAGCACAATGAATCCTGTGTCTGTTGGGTGTAGGTGGCTAGACTGGAGGGGGGGGGGGTTATTATAGTTATTGCAGAGGTCAGGATATAATGACCAAGGTCAGTTGCTGATGCGTAAGCAGCTGTGAGGTGAGGGACTAGAGCATACAGAGAAGTGATATGTTATCCAATGTAAAATTATTTGCCATGAGAAGGTTGCTGCATAGTTCCAGGGCCCGTATGCATAAACAAGTTTTTAACGGCTCCGGTGTTAAGGGCGGCCACCGGGTTAGCTAATGCCTGTGTTGGGAAATGGGTCATGGGTATGTACGGGTCCAAAGAACGGTGGCGTTAGCTAACCTATAAGTTATTTATACATTTGGGAAATCCTTCTGAGCCTGTTCCCGGCGAGCACCAATATTTCACAATATCGCCGTCAATCCGGTGGCGGCGGTGTTAATATCGGTTCGATTATTGGTGTAATTTGACCAAAATTCGGCGGCGGCATTAATATCGCTTCGATTTCTGGTTTAATTTGGCCAAATTTCACCTATTAAAAAAACATTATTCTGTCAGCGGCGGTGGCGATTTGTCTTGACAATATTAATATCGCCGCCGATTTAGCGGCGGCGTTAATATCGCTTCGATTTTAGGGTTAATTTGATCAAATTTCACTTTTTGAGTATGTAATTCTGTTAAATATGATAGCATTGAAAAGATTTGGGCCTAATCGGTATCTAACAGTAACACCACCCTTAAACCTGCTACGGAGTGGTGTTAGTGTACCCGACCTTGAACTCGCGGTGTTTCCATAAAACTGCTCCGTGCATACTGACTTTTCGCCTCTAAACTAGAAATCCCGTCCAAAACCAGTTTTGGCTCGCTAACACCGCCCCATGCATACGGCCACTGATCAGAAACACATATCGGGAAAGAAAACCTTCTTTTGAAATAAATAACTAAAAACTATTATATAAAAACAGATTTAAGTTTTTAAGAAAAAGAGTAAAAGACAACTTGGATTAGAACCCCCAACAGCCATTGTCCACAGCCAGTATCCTACCACTAACATACGATATATCTGAAGTGCAAATAAGCTAAATATATTTGTGGTGTTCAATTAAAAAGTCACAACAAGCTTTAGCAATAACAGATTATATTATATTGTCTTAGTATTCCTTCTGTGGAGCAATAAATGGTTTAAAAGGAGTATACCAATATACGTAAATACAATATGTATGATCAAATCTAGGTGATTTTTTTCGTTCATAAAACTTAAAAGTTGCAGCTTTAACTCAGTAAGAATGAACATATAAGAGCACAATGGGAACGGCAAAATATATGGGTATTTGAAATTAAATGTAACTACATAGTACATAGCTACTGCCCTAGTCTGTGGTTAGTAAACCTTCTAGTGATAACTATATAGATAAGCACCACCAACTTCCTGCTCATGGTTTTGAGTTTCTGTCATTTTTCTTAGATAAATATATTAAATTGATTATCTACCTTACCTTTGAAGTAACCTTTATTTTAAAGGGCTAACTTTTGAGATATTTGAAGTGCAAACATGCTAAATTAGTTTTGGCAAGCACACCAAAACTCTGACACCATAGGCTTCTGAAGTAACACTAACAGGTTCTATCAAACTGACCCAGTCGTCACATAGGAGGGAACACTGAGTCAGTTTGATAGAAGTTTTTATAACCTGTTACTGCAGAAGCTATGGTGACAAATGTTTAAGAAGTGCATGAGTACCTAAGCTCAGATATGTAGAATCAATTCTAGGTCACGGTTTAGTTTTTGAAAATTTGATGATTCATCGGACTATGCAGCTTTAAGCCAAAGCTTGTTGCCACTGGTACTGGTTTAGCCCAAACAATAAATATAGGCAACAGTCGGGAGGTGTGCCAAGAACGGAGGTACCATCAGTGCATACAAAGGAGGGTGGGTGGTTCGGGTGCTGCTGTTATGGCCGGTGAGTAGCCTACAGCTAATAACCCTTGTGTAATCTAGGTTAGTGAACAATATAGCATACCTAATTGAGAACACCATTCCCTCCATTAAAAATCACAGACGTATAAAACATAAAGCTAAAAATACTCAAATGAATTTAGCTTCTATATATAGCTCCAATATACCTATAATATATATAGAACCTATATTAATCTTAGTATATATATATATATATATAAAGAGTCGTACAACTAGTAGTAGTACAACTATTCCAAGGAACACAGTTCTTTCTCTGTTTGTCCGGTGGTGTCCGGGATGGTGTGACAGGCACTTAAATCCAAACGCTATGACGTACAATCTCTGTTCTATAGAAATGTGCCACAGTTGACAGTGTTTACCTTTCCAAATACGTGAGCGAGACTGTGATAGTGATTTAATGCTTTTTCTGAATAAGCCTAGTGAATTGCGGATTTTACTTTCTTGTGAAGCATTTCTGAATGATGTCCTAACCTGGGACATATCTCCGAATTATTAATGAACCCAGTATATTCGAACGACACATTTTTATCTGAACATAATAATGGCTGTACTACATTACATGTCTTCTGATGTTTCTTATCTAAACCTGCCAGAGTCAGAGAGAGTGTATGGCTGGTCTAACTCACTGTTACTATAGATTGATTGATTGGTGGTTGCTTTATGCCGTGTCGGCAGCATAGGCCATATTCACGGCGAGAAATGTTTGTTTTTTGTTCAAACCATCGCTTTTACATGTAAAAGCAGACAATCAATTATGTGCCAATAGACACTAATTAAATTAGAAAGCTCACAATCATATATCTGTGGTCAAGGGAAACAAATTCCCATAGAAAAAGAAAAGTTTCATTAATAATTAATAGAATCCATTTAGTAAACTATATAAGGTGGTACAGTCCAGCTGCCCTCAAAAAGGCTAAAATGTTTTCCTGTTTTACCTTAGTAAAAAGGTCACGCATACTGCCTGCAGTGTAGAACCGTTGGCGCAGGGCCAAAAAATCAACGCAACTTAGTCAAATGTGTTTGAGTGTCAGTGGGGACTGATACCCAATACATTCAGGGGGAGGTTCCCCCTTGAGCAGAAAAGCATGTGTAAGCCACGAGTGGCCAACACGGCAGCGACTAAGGACCACTTGGTCCCGCCGACCTCCCGCGTGAGTCTGTGGTGGCTTTCCCACAGATGGTTCAATTTCTTTAAGTTTATTGATGTTTTCATCCCACTCATGTTGCCATTTGGATTTTATGTGGGTGGCTATTAGTGGTTTCAGATCAGAGTGAGGGATCAGACACGGTTCATGATCACAGTTCAGGGCCTTCTCCGCAGCCCGATCAGCTCATTCGTTTCCTTGTATGCCAGCATGGCCAGGCACCCAGCACAGGTGGATATCATACCCATCTGTTGTCAGTTGGTTCATTTTATAAATGACCGTTGCTAGAATAGGGTGATTCGTTTTCAGTCCAGCAACAGCCAGGAGGCAAGAGAAGGAATCACTGTATATAACATAGTTAGTGTGGTTGGATACCTCGATACACTCCAAAGCGAGGAGTGCTCGGGCCTCTGCAGTGAAAATCGAGCTCTGATCGGGCAAACGTACACCAAATTTTTCCCGTCGGCAGACTGCCGCAGCAGCTACCCGGCTTTGGTCTTTCGAACCATCAGTGTATATGGAGAGGTGGTCTGCAAACTGGCCTTGAATCTCTGCATGCAGTCCTTTGTACTCGAGTGGATGTGTCCCAGATTTCCTCAGTTCCGTGAGTCGGAGGATAACCGATGGCTTTCTCAACGACCACGGGGGATGTTCTGGGACTTTGGCATCCTCCAACACGTCCAAATCCACGCCTAAGGCCTCCAAATGAGGTTTCATTCGGAGCCTCAGTGGCCGGATGTAATTTGGCCTGGCTTCATCATGTTGCTCGAATAGACAATTGTGTGCAGGATTCAATGCATTAGTTTTTATCTGGACTACATATTGCATGGCCAGTTTGATTCTCCTGTTATTAAGTGATGGTTCATTGGCTTCGACATAAAGGCTCTGAACTGGTGAGGTGCGGAAGGCCCCAAGGGCCAAGCGCAGTCCCTGGTGGTGGATCGTGTCTAGCAGCCCAATATATGATTTCCTTGCGGAACCATATACTATGCTGCCATAATCCACTCGTGAACGAACCAAGGTTCTGTACACGGAGAGCAGAACATCTCTGTCCGCTCCCCACTCTGAGCTGGACAGCACCCTCAGAATATCCAGCGCTTTCAGGCATCTTATTTTCAGGTACTTTATATGTGGCACAAAAGACAGTTTTGCGTCGAGAATGAGGCCCAGAAATTTGGTTTTCTCAACGACTTTAATGGGATCCCCATCCAGGGTCAGCTCCGGTTCCGCATGTATTCTACGCAGCAGGCAGAAGTGCATGCAGACTGTTTTGGTCTTGGAAAATTTGAAACCGTTCAGAACTGACCATCGATGGATCCCATTTATGCTTGGTTGTAGCTGTCTCTCTATGACATTCATGTTAGCACCGCTGTAATATAAAACAAAGTCGTCCACGAAAAGACTACAGGAGACCCCCTGCTTTACAGCAGCAGCAATACCATTGACCTTGACCCCGAAAAGGGTCACGGCCAGTATGCTGCCTTGAGGTACTCCTAGTTCCTGTGAGTGTAGGCGGGAATAGGTAGTCTTGACACGGACGCGGAAATGCCTGAAGGCTAGAAAGTTCCTGATGAAAATTGGCAAGTGGCCACGAAGGCCAATCGCATGAAGATCCTCCATGATGCCATGCTGCCACGTTGTTACTATAGTGTTAGTCGGTGAGGAATGTGGGTGTTGAGACAAATTGATTGAATTTGAGGTTATTTCCTGCCGCTGGTTGTTGTGCGTAAGCAGTAAGGATATCATATGGATTCGATGCAAGTGGATATATGTAAACCAGTAAAGAGATATCGGTGATATGTAGGCTACTATCAAGTAATAGAAGTATCATAACTATAGCCGTGTTCACACCTGGGCGTTAACTCGCCTCATCTAGTGCGCCTAATCTAAGTCGGCTCACATTGGCCGTGAGAACCCGATGTTGAGGCGGATTAGGGCTGAGTCGCCTCATCTAGTTCGCCTCATCTAGTTCGCCTCGCGTGGTGGTTTAAATGAAGCGAACTAGCTTGAGTCGGCCCATATTGCCTGTGTGGACGGTAGCGGTTTAGATGAGGTGGATTAAGGACGTGACAGTCGAGACCTGAGTGTGTTGACTTTCCGGTAAATTTGCTTTATGAACCTGCTAGAGGTGCACATATATTTTTTTCATCATTTATTTTTAGGTTTTCACTGCCCAGCAGAAGTTTTGACCGTTCCAAACCAATACGATTCAGTCCATACATATCTGGGTCGAACCCACACTCTCTCGTGGCGACGAAACTGGCGCTGGTTAGTATGGACTTGCTCATGCGCAGATATCGATTTCCTGCTTAAACCGCCCCAAGTACTGGATGTGTGGACACGACACACTTTCATGCCTAGTTCGCCTCATCTAGTTCACCTTATCTAGTTCGGCCTAAAGTTGTGGGTGTGAACACGCTTATGTATTCAAGTCAGTGTTTGATAACTGCAACGCGTGTATGTAGACTGTAGTAGTTGTCCACATAGTTTTTATTGGGTTAAGCTAAATCAAGGTCCCGAAATCAATTATGGCACAGATCACAGTGCATAACGATAACCTCTTTTTTTTTTTCTTGAAGATTTATACTGCCTGTCATGGATAAGCCTGAATAGGCTTGTTTTCACCATTAGACAGTTTGTCGATAGAAAGCCCGAGCCTACACTTTTACCGACCCAAGGGATTTTTAACCTCCCACACCACATAGACATGGTATGAGAGCAACCGGCCTTTGATGTCGCTGTAAGTTATACACAGCGGTGGAAATCCAAATTGGCAGAGGTGGGAGCACGGGGAGTCGAACCACCGACCTTCAGATTAGGAGTCCGACCTAGAAAAAAGTCAGACACTCTAACCACTCCGCCACAGAGAACACCTCTTAATAAAGTTAATTAACTTGAAGACTTTAACTTAAAGTCTTCAAGTTTAAGTCGGGGCCACTTGAGTCTTGACTTGTTCAAGTTGTTGTTGACACTCAATTTTGTGGTATCGCTCCACAATCATTGAATCAATAACTTCAGTATCATGATAAACGTCGTATCTATTTTTATCATTCTTATTTTTACTCAACACAGTTTACACCCTATATGGCCAACCGGCACTAACTTACCTGGCAGTGTTGTCCGTCGCACGTCAACGCACAAGATGACAAGTAATGTTCATCCTATTTCCGCTGCTTCCATAAAGCCCGCCCCCTTGGGCTGGTGGTGTTTACGTAGAATCGCGGTGTAAACCCGCTCTCACGTCACACAGCATGCGTATGTAAAGCTTACTCCACGTGCCAATGTTTGGAGATGTGAACACTGCATCGCCTCACTTTTACCTGGCTGTATTGTGTTCGGGGTGATATAGTATACAAGCAGTGTGCCTTTTCACAAGCAGAGTTGTGAGTGATACATGATCGAAGCAAGAAGATGGATTGGAAAGCCCGTGGATAATGGTTGAATATGCTATATTTATTATGGGTTACGTTAATATGATTCGTTCATAATTAATAGAAATGTAATCATAAGCTAACAATATAATACTAAACTATGGTTTGAACGGAACTGCCAAGGTCATCAAGGTCGACATTCGTAAGATAGCATAATATGGCATTTATTATCCTTTATCTAAGGTAGTATTGAAGGAAATAGTTTGCGTCTTATCCACTGATAAATATATCATACAGGTAAGAATGAACGTGGATTGTTTTAGATACTTTGGGTTGTCTAGATATAATCTGACAACGACTAAATTAAAAAGAAAATCACCCTGAAAAGGGCCGTGCATGTCGGGCTGGGCCGATGTGGCCGTCTCAGCTGCCACAAGGCTGATTTGCCATGCCCAAATTTCACTATTATCTCTGTTTTTAATACTTTCAGAGAAAATTACCCTTAAGTTAAATTAAATACTTCAGATCTTCCTCTTCAATTGCGCATTAATATATTTTTAATCGACTCAGTGAAAGCTTTTAATTTTGCTAAAATAAATGCTCTGCATAGACATACTCACATAGCATTGCTGCAGTGTTTACCCTTCGCGGGTGGTAAAATACGGCAATGCTATGTCTATGTGGGGCATTTATTTTTGTAAAATAAGTTTAAAAGCTTTCATTGGATCGATTAAAAATATCTTAATGCGCGATTGAAGAGGAAGATCTGAAGTATTTAATGTAACCTAAGAGCAATTTACGCTGAAAGTATTAAAAACAGAGATTACGGCCTTTGAGACTGGCCCAGTTTTGACGCATGCGCAGACGACGCTGTTGGATTCTGACGCATGCGCAGAAGCGACATTTGGCATATCAGCCTTGTGGCAGCTGAGACGGCCACACCGGTGTCGTATTTTCAGCGCCCGGTGAGTTTCCACCGCCCGTATAGACTCAAACTGAAGGCATTGTCAATGGTCGTGAGCAATCTTCATACAGAAAATACAGGAAAAGTGAAATATCTCTAAAAGCAGACCACCTAGAAACAAATTGCTTGGTACACATATATAGAAAACATCTTTACCAAAAACATTATATTAAATTTATGAGGTTAGTGGCAATGGCAGATGCTGTTAGATTTTGACGGATGCGCAGAAGCGATGCGCACGGCTAAAACTGACAGGGAGCTGAAACTGTGACATCGGTGTACCGTAAAGTCTATAGAGGGGGTGTAATGACGAAGACCGTCAACTTTCGGTGGCCATATTGGATTACATACAGAAGACTTGCAACTGCCTACACTGTGCTTATTTACTGACTTGTTGGTTTATTTGTCACTGTTTTGAGCAATTTGGCCTCAGAAGTTGTTGCTAAAGTGCTGTAACACATTGGATGTAAACTGCCCAGAACCTCCCAGAACACAAGAAAACTCTCTTTTACTGCATCTGCATGCATTCACAACATGTCTAGGGAGGGTGCTCGTAATCCAAGATGGCTGAATGCTAAGTGATGACGTCACGTGCATTCCCTCTATAGGTGTGGCAAAGGGCTCATAAACAGAATGGTGTTTCAGTCCCTGGATTGTTCTATGGAGTATGGTCATTATAGAATTTCAAACACCCGCTCCTGATAAACAACATTCCAATAGCATTTTCATAATACCGCAGGCGTGGATCGTACCGTGTTGTCAATTCATTTCTTTATAATTGGGATGGGAAGCGACAAGTATATATATTTATATTAGTAAAAATAACTCGAAATCATATTATATAGAGGGGGTGTAATGACGTCACGAGACAACATCCGGTGGCCATATTGGATTAAATACGAAAGGCATGCAACTGTCTACATTGTGCTTATTTACCGATTTGTTGGTTTATTTTTCATTGTTTTGAGCAGTTTGGCCATAGAAGTTTGGGGAAAAGGGTTTTTTAATGGAGCGGAAGTCTTTTTAATCATGTAGCCTAACATGTCACCCGTATTGTTGCTAAAGTGCCGTATGTTGACACATTGGATGCGCTGTCAACGAATTAGAAAGGTTCGGGCAGTACCCGCTAGGTGGTGCCACCATACTTCAGCCGCCGCCAACTGGGTAGGCCCAGTGGTGGCCGTAGTGTTCTTGGTATATGACAGGGGGGGCGCCATAGGTGGTGTCAAGTGTAATCCAAGATGGTTGACCACTGAGTATTGACGTCACATGCACTCTGTCTATTGTTGCCCCCCCCCCCCGCACTCCTCCTTCATTTGGCTATTGGGTCGGGAAAGGGACTTGATTTAGTCTGACCAGATTCATTTTCTACTGGACCTCCTCTGATTGACCCCTCTGAGGTAATAGGCAAGGTTTTTTTTTGTGTGTGGTGGCTTATTTTAGGCACTTGAAATTGTTTTTCAAACACCCTGAATGCATCAAATTCCTGTTTTATCAGCAAGAAGCTTCTAAATGCTGCACAAAAATACCTTATTTATTATAATAGCATTATTAGAACCTGAGATATTATGCTTTAAAGGTGCCAAATTCAGACCCTTTTGTTAGTAGTATATATATTACAAAGCTTTGGAAAATTGTGACAGACCTCACATTTTGGACAAAAATGTGTCATTGGCTTAATTATGTCAACACAACCATATCAAGTTAACGGTAATAAGCTCAGGAATATAGCTAATAACAATGTTAACTGAAAATTAGATCACCAAGTACTAAGTCAGCCAGGAGGAAGTCAGCTGGACAGCTGTTGGGAGGTGCCCAGGCAAAAAAAACTAAGCAGATACCAACAAAACCACACAGCAAGCACATACCAACCATCTATTGCGTACAAGCCTATAATATGTAAATAGAGTAGGCTAGTATAGGGATAAGAGTAGAAGGAAAACAATTGTCAAGAAAAAACTAACATAGATTTACTAACCATAAACACCAACTATAAGAAAAAGAAAAAAAGCCGAAAACTGCCCAGCATTGTAAAACAAGCCCGGTCATCCGGGCTTACAATTTATGGACAGCATAAACACCCCATCAAAAAAAAAAAAAAAAAAAGGAAGTAACAAATTCGTACCCAGCCGCACACAATGGAAAAGCAGCGTGAATTTAGCGTGATCGGCAAACTTACGGGACGTGAAAATACCAGTGCGGAAATTCAGATCACTATGAAACTTCACATATTATTAGGTAAGCCATTGAATAAATAGTTTACCTATGGGGGAAAGTCTGCTAGTGCTAAACAGCAAGAGTGTCATAATGTAGGGAAAGTTAACTTCAACTTCAGAAAGCTGGGTATCTGTCAATTCTTTTTGGATTTTGACCAGACAAAAACTAGAATCTGTCAAAATTAGTGTACTTCAAAATGGTACCATTCAAACTCTAATTTGAGCAGAGCTAACATCTTAAATCCGCATTTCCGAACAACAAAAACCGCAGCGCTGAAAAGTGATGACGTCACAGCGCTAGTTTAGCGACACCGGTAAGTGCGGCGGATTTCCACGCGCCTTCTTATTTACCCTGTCCATAACAAATAAGTCTCATTGCGGCTTGTTTTAATCGCTGAACAGCAATAGTCTCAAGTTGTCATCTTAGCTGTTACTGGCCAGCTTTAATTATGTTGGTTCTTTTTTGGTATATACCTACCCCATGCGCTAGTGTTAGTAGGGCTACTCAATTTATGCTGCGACTTTGTGAAGTCGGGCTATGAGGTCATTTGAAGAATTGTTAGGAGTTAGGTCTTGAATGACGGTCGTGAGTGCACACAGACTATCGGACAACCTCATGGCCTTTATTCTTAGAAAATTACCTCTAGCCCCTTTATTGTAAAGTTTTAGGGGTATGGTGGCTGGTGCTAGTAGGTCCTAAGACATCGAGCATGAAAACACATTGTCATATATTTTTAATTTGGTCAGTGCATTTCAGCTAATACTTCACCGACTAGTGTTATACGAAAGTTGCAAATTGATTTGTATAATATGAATAACAAGGATGGATATTTAATTACCCTGATGGGTTATACTATAAAGACAAGCAGCTTTCATATATATCCCATCACATCCCATCAATAAATTTGATTGTTTTGTCAAATATTTGCCTGAATGATGAACATCGAAATTAGAATATCGTGTGTTTTTAATTTTTTAATTCAAGCAAAATGCAACACGTTCTGTGCAGTCGGGTTAAGTTAAACTTTTCCCGCTCTGTCTTCTAATGTAAAATAAAGCTAATAGAACACTACAGGATTCTCAATGCGATATTCTATCTGGGTTTCGCTGACTTATGTGTAGGTTTTTTATGGAGTTACTTGTAGAAAATTGGGAGTCATGGGTTTTGATTTTACATATTTTTCAGGGTGATTTCTATTCATTTCCCAGCCTATGTTATTCATTGTAATGTAATATTATTTCTGTCCTCCATTTTTGTGTGTGTTGTTACTCTGCTCCTTTTTCATAGTCCGTAAAAATACGACGTGGTTTCAAGTGTATTTGACCCGAGTCACTGAGGACTCTGCCTATGAATGCCTTCTATTTACCGATGCTTTTTATTTATCTAAAACCACAGATAATAGAGGGATAGATGGTTATGTGATGTCGTAAAAGCGTGATAATTGGCCATTTTGAAAGCATGATAATTGGCCATGTCATTCATATGCTATGGCCTAGTAGCAAGTATGCCGCTGTTTACAGATATAGTCCACCCTCTTGTGTTATAGAATTATGGCTATTCTGTAGGTTCATCCTGCATACTCAGCTATCGACTTCAGAATGAATCTAAGCAAGGCAAATAAAGTTTTAATCCCAACTGCTAGTACTAGTAATGGTAGTACTAGCAAGGATTTTATGTTGCCCCTATCATTGCTCATTATCATGCTTCCAATATGGCGGGCGTATTTTCGGATTGCACACTGGGAGAACCTTAAACAGCCTCGCTTTGCCATCCTTATATATGGGTCGTTCTCTGAAGCTGGGTACCACTTTTGTGACATGGAAGCGAAAACTGAAAGCATCCCAAATAATAGCAGAAAACATTCCAAAAAATATCAGAATCTATTTTCATATGAAGCTTTACATGATGTGTTTGTGTCAGAGTTGAAAAAAAGCCATTTCACTTTTTTTTTATTTTGATCTTATAATGAATAACAATAGGAAAATATGTCCTATGTAACATGGAGATTAAGCACAAAAGTGACACATCCATAACATCATTTTTAACATACACAACACATTCAAACCCTTACAAGAACAAAGTTTTAACAAAGTTGAAAAAAAACAAGTTTGTGTAAATTTTAGTGTAAAGATGTAAACGTGTAGCATTTCATATTTTCACTTTAGCACAAAATCATATAAACATACTTTTGATACGTTTTGTGGTATAGATTAAAGACATAGTATTGCTAACATACTTAATAACAAAAGGCAACAATAATTATTTGACTTGCTATTAGAAAAAAAGAAAGAATTTATGTCCGACGTAACATGGATACCAAATATGTAGTACCCAGTTTCAAAGAACGACCCACATATATAGTCTTTGCTAAAACCATTAACATTTTGATTGTAGAAGGTGAGTGGCCATGTCTCGGTCACGTGACCTCGTGTCGGTGATGCGGGGTTTGGAGCTCATTACCCGGGCTGTCATCGACCACAACCAGAGGGTGGCGTCGAGGATCTGGAAAAATTCGAACCTGAAGTCCTGTGTCCAGTCCGTCGCCTATAAAGTGGAGGACAAAGTTAGTGACGCCGTCATCCATCAGAAGGAAGCACAGGTAGGACTATGGTTAGATAAAAGATTCACCCCGTACTACAATAGGGGTGAAGAACAGCCCTATATAAAAAGTAGAGAAAATGTGGGTAAATGAAATGAGCACATAGATTCTTAGTCTAAGAAGCAAAATATATTCTTCACGTACCTTGATATATTTACCCTCAATGTTTGAACTGATTAGTAGATTAGTCCAGTAAATCAATGAACTTTAAAGTTTTAATTGACATAGCCCACATGTCAATGTGGTAGCCATTGGCAGGAAGTTGAGAGGTTCCTGGGTAATAATTCAATCTAGGCCAGGAAGCAGTAATTTTCATTGGCTGAGGTAGTCAGGTGGTGCAACCAGTTCATTCGAACATAGAGTATTTACTTCATGGACTATATCACTTCAAACTGGTTTTGTGTCATTATGCCTTGATACTATGTGATTTGAACACTCCAGAGAGTATATGTTGAGGGAAAACACATACAATCGGATTGTAACTATTGGATTTTAATCAACATAGGGTAGGAATGCCAAACTAAGACCATCAACATACATATGGTTGTAATTCACCTCTGACCAATGACCAACCAACCTTCTCTGTCCACTTCTGTTGCCACCAGGAACATCTGGACAGGTCAGTGTCTGCCGCGTCGCAGGCTGTGGATGCCCTTAGGGAGAGAGCATCCGCCACGCTAGGTTTTGGCGGCCGAAGTAACCATGACAACCGTACGCCGGCCTCGGAACGCCTCCTAGAGAATTTGGGGGTTGAGGGTTCTTTTGTGCGGGGAGAAAAGGATGATCATTCGGAGAGCGGCTCGCCATTGAAAGGTACCAGAATTCAATTTAGTCTCGATGGACTTAGATACATGGAGGCTTAACTGGTGAATATCGCCCATCTGTTTATTTTCCTTAAACTGGGATGAAAGTATAGCATTTTTCTAAATCAAAAGGACTTTCCTAAATTTGATCCTGCATGGACATATATAGACGAAGCCTTAACTGGCATCTTTCGCCGAATCGTTCATTTTCCGAAGGTTGGATAAAAGTATAGCACTTTCTAAATCAAAAGGACTTGCCTAAATTTGATCCTACACGGACATAAATAGACAAAACCTTACCTAGTGACTCGCCGATTCGTTCATTTTGCGTAAATTTGTATGAAAGTATAGTATTTTCTAAATCGAAAGGACTTGCCTAAATTTGATCCTACATGGACATAAATAGACAAAGCTTTTCCTAGTGACTGTCGCCGATTCGTTCATTTTGCGTAAAGTTGTATTTCCTAAATCGAAAGGACTTGCCTAATTTTGATCATACATGAACATAGATAGATGGAGCCGTACCTGATGACTGACGAAAATTCGTTCATTTTCTGTAAAGTTGAATGAAAGTATATAATTTTTTTAATCAAATTGACTTGCCTAAATTTGATCCTTTCTGGATATCGATAGACAAAACCGTAGTCATGAATGTCGCCGATTCCGTATTTAAAAATATAAATCATTGATCCTACATAGCCAAGTGAGATACTAAATTAAACAGAGATAGAGAATATTGTGTTGTATATTTTAATATGTCACCACAGAGACTGCAGCGATGAACAATACGACTACATTGGGTAGGGATGCGGCCACTGTGTTCACCACGACATCGAAACCCGGGGAGGGGTCAGCCAGGGGTCAACCCGGCGTCCCCAGAACAGGTGTCCCAAAGGCAGACTTTCACCATAACTCCGTGTCAAACACTATTACGTCAGATGAGGTGCTAATGCAGAAGAAGGCCACTCAGCATGCAACACGTCAGCAGCAAATCACCAAACCAAGCACACCAAGGCCACAAACCACAAAGCCAACCATAGCGTCTTTTTCCAAGGTCAAGAAGCCAGGGTCTAAACTCAACAGCTCCATAGCTGCATCGATGAGAAAAAGGCCGGTTGGAGCGTTTACACAGCGGGTATGTTTTGTTGTTGTTTTTACTGATGTATTTACAATGTTTATCAATATAAGATATCTATATGAGTGAGTGACTTGGAGGTACAATGTTTATCAATATAAGATATCTATATGAGTGAGTGACTTGGAGGTTTTCCGCCATGTCAGCAGCTATGGCCATATTTCTTGAAGATTTATACTGCCTATCATGGATAAGATTGGACAGACTTGTTTTCACCATCAGACAGTTTGTCGATAGAAAGCTAGAGCCTACACTTTTACCGACCCAAGGGATTTTTAACCTCCCACACCACATAGAACAACTGGCCTTTGATGATGCTGTAAGTTATACACAGTGGTGGAAATCCAAATTGGCAGCACAGGGAATTGAACCACCGACCTTCAGATGATTCTGACCTAGAAAAAAGTGAGACACTCTAACCACTCCGCCCCAAAGAACATTTATATGACCACATAGATAAACCGTTTTGGTACATGGTGGGGTTCGAACCCTGATCGAGTCAAACCAATGACTTAAAAATTGATAGTTGCTTCCTAGCCAGGCGCTCGGCATTATTAGGATAGGGCAAGGACTGGTTGGCTTAGTGTCAGGATAATGTGACTGAGTGGGATATCAGGTCATGGTGGTGGTGTCCCAGTGGGGCAGCATTATAATGTCACCATGAGTACCTGTCCTGATATTACCTTAGATGTTGCCAGGATGTAAAACCACCAACCAACCATAGAGAAAGCATTAAATACCTGTTGCTATTCAGTATTACTGTGACAATCTCAAATACCCATACAGGTTTCGCAAAATCTTAGGAAAGAACTGGATTTTGAATTTGACCTAAATGGTAATAAATTAGCACACACCAACAAAATTTATGAAAACTATAGAAGGTGGAAGCCAAAGTGCAGAACCTCAAAATATGTTGAATGCTGCCAAATCAAAATAGCATGTGGACTGTGAGCTAGTGTGCTTGACACGCTGTTCCTTTTCTGATAGACAGTGTCCTACTCCATTTGAGGAATAACGAGTAGCACTGGGATTACTTCAAACCCCAGGGAACTTCCTGGTTTATTCCGTCCTGGTCAGAATAGAAGTGACCTGTCACTGCCCAGTCGGATCTTTAGGGGCTGGCTGCTAGCCATGTGTTGAACAGTCTACCCGAGGGACTGTTCCTGCTCGCGTGCTGTCATATTGTAAAGTTTAATCGACTAATCCACTCGTCGTGGTCTCCAATTATGTAAAGGCTAAGGCTCGAATCTGTGGCTGTGTAGGCAGGCTTTGGTGAAATCAATACAGACAAAGAGAAAGGAAGAGTATAAAGTGTGAAGAAGAGAGAGTCCAGTCCTCTGGTTTATTATTTATATGGTTACATGGGTTCATTGTACAGTATCACCCCACCCCTTTCCCCCAATGGGAAACAAGCATTCTTGGCCCTACCAATAGGGATCCAGCATTCCTGGTCCCCATGGATACCAGTGGTCTGCCCACCACCACAAGCTGTATAGCGCCATGGCCACCACCAACCTTGACCTTTGAGTGTGGTGATCCCTATCCCAGCAGAGGGGGTAGGCCCTGAGTGCACTCACACCCAGACCTGCCAGCACCACTATGTCTATTTACATCCTACTCAGGCACCACCTACCCATACATATATATATATATATACATGTGCCTGGTAACGTTCACCAATCAGTAATAGAATAATTTGCATTCCCCCCTATGCCGAATATCAGAATATTTTACAATATGTTATTTCTAAACAATAGGGGTCAGCATAGTCTAAGACCTCCACCGTGCCATAATAGGACTCATAGCGGACTAATACACTTTTTTTCCTTTTTAATATTTTTGCAAATTACTTTTTTAGCAATTTATTACTAAAAATGTCGCTTATTAACGAAGTCCAGGACAAATGTTAAAGATGGCAAAGCGGTTCTATTTTTTTGGAGAGTCGGGGGGGGGGGTAATAATTTAATTTCTGGTTTGAAAGATCATAAGAACACATTGAATTTGTTTACTGAAAATCTGTGCAAACCCTGTATTAGAATACAATGTCCATAGCATTTGTGAATTGGTAACCTTAATCAACCACTCTTTGTCTTTTATCACAGAACGTGCCAGTGGTTTTCTGTTATATCAACATTTGATTAAATCATAGAAGTTATAAATGAGTAACACTCACCCCATCCTAGTCTTCCATGGCATGCTTTGTTGTATGACGATGACATTTTTTTAGTCTGTGGATGACCCCACCCACCTTAATTTGAGTAACACCCCCCTATCCCCAAATTCCCAGTGACATGTTTTGTTGTTGGAAGACCAGTACTACGGCACTGAGAAAAAATATATATTATGAATAAAATTCATTTACACACAAACAAACAAATTTGAGTAACATCTCCCCCCCCCCCCCACTACCCTCTCCCATTTCCCTCAATTCTCACGTGGCATGCTTGTATGGCGGTGAAAATGTTGAAATCTTAGGATGACCCCCCATCACCCTTAATCTGACTGTTCGCCTCTCCCGCCAGCTTGGTGAGCAGGCCCAGGAGCGTGCTGTCCCAGGCAGTCGCATCGGGCGCCTGGCTAGTTTCGCCGGGCTCGCCGGAGGGCTCGGCGTTGGTGCCATGGCCGAGGTGGCAAGGCGTGGCCTGGGTCTCTCCAAAAAGAACGGTGAGTGCTTATCGCATAGTACATGTTGCCAACCCTTACGGTTTCGCTGTATGGTGTACAATATTTTATGTCCCCATCATCACCTTACACCGATCTTCCGGTTTGTTATTTTCCAATGTTGGCAATCCTGCAATACCATTAATATAGTAATATTATATAAATCTTACTGTTTATTGTGTCCAAAATGCACTACTGAGCATCTAACATTTTAACATTTTTCTAGGGGGAACCCCAGAACCTCCCCCAATATAACATCCCTTAAGATCTTACAGTTTTTCATTTTCCAAGGTTGGCACCCCGGATAGTGTCGCACTGGGGTCAATGTTCCCATTTCTTTCCTTGTCCCCCTCTCCCCCAACCATGCACTAGTAGCAGCCAACTAGACCAAAACACGCACCTACCATCTGAATGAGCCTGGAAATGCTTCTAGTTGGATCCTACTGAGGTACATGGTTAAACAATATTAACCTACTTACTCATTCAATAGGCCCCACCTAAGATTACCATAAAGACCAGTTCAAACACAAAGGCCCACCCTACATCCCTCCATCATCCTTTCAACTAGTATGTCACCTCTATAAAGATAATTGGTTATGCCCACCTACTAACACTTAACCATACTAGTCTAACATAGATACCTCCCCATATGTTTCTTTTTTTCTCTTATCTTGTTCTTTACTTGTCATTCATGTCGATGCTTTGCTTATTGTCTTGTAATTGTCTATCTATATTGTTGTAGATTTGTTTGCTGTGTAGTGGCAATTGTCATGACGGCTGGAAGACCAGTGCATAAGCACTGACTTAGTGACAACTTGTTATTCAGAGGAATAAAAACACTTGAACAAAGAAAACAATGTCAAGCAATATGCCAGGGATGAAAGATTTTTGATAATCCTCGAACAATGTTCACAATATGCCATTGGTATATAGTATAGCTATAAGAATCTTACCTGGGTACAGATGATGGATAACTGGTGTATTCCCGAGGTACTAGCCTCGGATAGTTGTGGGTCAGGGACAGAAGGAAGCACATCCGGGTCCAGCAATCCTTTACGTACTTAATAGGATAAAAAATTATCTTAGCTCTTTGTGGATACTATTGTGTTTCTAGCGAAACGTGATAGTCGTGGCAGGGTAGGGTGAGTGGGCCCTGACCCACGACTATCAGAGGCTACCTTGGGAAAACGCCAGTTATCCATCATCTGTACCCAGGTAAGATTTGTATAACTATACTATTTTACCTCGGTACTACGCCTCTGGCTACTCGTGCTTGCAAAATTGATATTGGTCTATAGTTCCCCATGTTCCCCTTATCAGCACTTTTGTAGATGGGGGTGATGGTTGCCATTTTCCAGGGTGTGATGAAGTGCTCCTTTTCAAAGGAGATGTTGAACAGGTCCACCATGGTATCTGGGATGGCTTGAAATGCCTCCTTCAGTATTTTTGTGGGGACCCATCTATTCCACTTGGTTTGTTTGTGTCTATGTCGTTTATTAATTTTGTTATCTCTTTTAAGTTGGTTTTGCAGGTGGAGATGTCATCTTGGATATTGTGAATTTGTGTGATAATCTTTGCCCTACTGAGGCGAAGTGTGTGTTTAGTTTATTTGCTGCATCACTATTTGTGAGCATATTCCCTTCATTATCCTGGAAATAAATTCGCTCTTCAGTGTTTTTTGGGGGAAATAGCAGGTTTACATTTTTCCAGAACTTATTTGTGTTGCTTCCCCAGTCCTTGTCTTGCTTTATTATGTATTTCTTTTTTGCTGTCTTTACTGCTTTGAGAGTGATTTCTGGCAGTATTATAGGCCATTTTATCTTCTGGATCTTTTGTATGCTTAGCTTTGTCACCTAATTTGTGCTTGGTTGTGGTGAGTGTCAGTAGTTCCCTGTCTACCCATGGGTCTTGATTCTTTTGTATTTTTAGTTTCTTTATGCGACACATCTGGTCTAGTGATTTTCTTATCTCTGTGATGATATTGTTCCAGTAGGTATCAGCATCATCTCTGTTTTTGGTGATGTTGTTTATGTTTTGGTGTAAGTGGCTTTTAAGCATTTCTTCTGAGTAATATTTTAGGGATCTGCCCATCTTGTATTCATAGTGATTTGTGCTTTTGAGTTTTTTCCTGGTTACATCTATTAGCTCATGATCACCAGCTTCTGGTGCCCCATTTTGTGGCATGGTTTGAGTTGGTTAGTATTAGATCAATTGTTGAGCTGTTTTTGCTTAGCCTCGTGTTTTCAGTAATGAGTTGTTGTAGGCCTAAGATTTTGATAGTTGTTTTTAACATTAGTTTATTTTTGTCATTGCTGTTGTAGTTTACATTGAAATCCCCTAGTACAAAGATTTTTGCACTGTGTTTATGCTTCTATCTAGGGCTTCAAGGAATACTTCTATGTCTCCTGATGGTGGTCTGTAGAGGCTTGCTATGTCTATGTTTGCCTGATTCTTGTTTTTTATTAGGCACCACAGTAGTTCCATGTGCTCATTTGAAAGAGTTGCTGGTTTTAGAACTTAAGTGTCTAGGTTTTTGGAGGTTTTGCAGTAAATTGCAACACCTCCGCCTTTTTTTGTTTGGTTTGTTCTATTGTTTTACTGTCTGTCATTACGTACAAGCCTTTACCTATCTATGTTGAGGGTGTTGTCTTGGTGCATGTCGGTGAACCAGGTTTCCGACAGTGTTAGTACATCAAGATTTTCAATTTTTATGTGTATTTTTATTGTCTATTTTTTTGGATGCACTCTGTCAGAAACGGTGGGCAAAGTGTGTGCCCCTCCCCAGTTTGCATTCAATTGATTCTACCATCTTTTAGGTTAGTGGCTGCTTGATTTCGCAAGTTTTAACTTTGTTTAGATTTAATATTTATTAATGACTGTTTTGGGGTGTATGTGCTGGTGCATGCAGCACATACAGTCTGTTTTGGTATATAGTCATATACACCACTGTAGATTGTACATCTGTGTGTGTGGAGGAAGGTATGTGTCCTGCAGTGTGTGTTAGCTATTACATGGTATTACTTATGCTTTAGAATTTGGTTAATGGGATTCATAGAAAGTTTGTGATACTCATGGTTTGGAGCCCTGGTGGTGTTTTTCCCAGTTCTCGGTGATGCTTTTTGTCAGCCTGGTAGCGACGTGTTTGGCATATTCCTCATTGTAATGTATGCCATCTGTCATGCCTATGCCGTACCGCGCCGATCTCTTCCCATGCCTTGTGTTCTGTATGTAGTTAGCATACCTCGGTGTGGCTACTCCACTGTTTCGGCTGTTATTTAGGTGGTGGATGTAGGCGTTCAGTTCTGGTATGCATTCATCTACCAGTCTTTGGTAGTCTTGGTTTCCGCTGCGGCCACAGTACAGGTCTATGTCCATGGCCACAAGCTTCTGTTAGTTGGCTGAGTGTGTTGTGAGCGAATTTGTACTCCCTTGTCATGTATTCCATGAGTGCCACTTACGTCTTGAATGCTTGTTTCAGGTCCCTACGGCCTACTTTTACTGTTAGGTCGCAGAGTCCTGCCATCATGTATATCTGTGCTGGTGGGGCACAGCTTCTGTATTTCGTGTATACAGTATTTGCTATCCTGGCAATGGATGCTCCTGGTACAGATTCTACTATATCTCTGTAATTTAGTGTGTTGTGGTGCAGATCCTTCAGATGCGTGGTTAGTGCTCTTACTCTTGAGTCTCCACTGATTATGACCGTTTTCTGCATTTTGGTATCGCTTAAACGACCCACTTCTAATTCGCCGTCGTCGTTGTAATTCACAGTTGACAGTTTGTTGATTTGAATTTGGCTTGGGCGGAAGTGGAGCACGCTTGCCTGTTGCTATGCTCTTCGCACCTCCTTTTGGCCTGCCGGGAGAGCTCTAAGGCTTTTCATCTGATCGCTGTCTTATTTATATTTTCTTCAATATTTATTGGTGCTTAATTTGATATTCATTTTGGTGTTTATTCTGGTGTTTATTTTCTCCTTATTTCACCTATTTATTTGGCTGTTTATTTATTTTCTGTGTTTGTTAGGCTTTCCTTCACTTTTTGGAGGATGTCTCCCATCTTGTTTTTGTATCCTTGCTTGACCGTTTCACCTTCGCTGGCTGAGTCTAGAAACCTACCTGAGCCCCAGTGGAAAGTCCTCACCTGGAATCTGTGGTTTGTGTAGGCAGGCTATAATGAAATCAATACAGGCAAGAAGAGAAAGGAAGAGTATAAAGAATGAAAGTAGAGAGAGAGAGACAATGCCCTCAGGTTTATTATTATATAGTGGTACATGGATCTGGTATGGCATACCACCTGACCGTGTTCTCCAATGAGAATCAACCATTTATAGTTCCACTAATGAACATCAAGCATTCCTGTGTCACCATGGCTACTGTGATCTGCCGACCACCACCATGCAGTGTGGCTGCTTGGTCACCACCTGTCTGAGCTGAGTGTGTGGTGATCCGTGACTAACAGGGGGGGGGGGGTAGTGAGTAGAGCTCCAAGTGCCCCTTACACGCTATCTCTAGTACCTCTTTCACACTATCTACCTAATACACAATGACTATTGACCATAAGCAAAGGATCACCAGCAACTACATAAATACATTCATGCACCTGGCACTATATACCATTTACCATTATAGACCATTTGCATTCCCCCACCAATGCGTTTTATCGGAATATTTTACACCAGTATGGTCACTGTGCATTCTCTGAATGCGTTTCCTGGGGCATCTATTAGCTTTTTCTTTAGTTCCTCGTTTTGGATGAATTTTGCATGGATGATATCCTCTAATACTTTTTTGTTTGTTTTGCACCATTCCGGTGTTCTCCATATTTTGTTTTCCATTGCCTTTATCATATATGGGTTGTCTGCATTGTCAATCATCCTCATTATATCATGTTTCTCAATGAATTTGGCAATTATTGAGCAGTGATATTGCTCAGCTGATGTTTTTTCCCCCCCATCTTTTCCTGTGATGTCACACTTGTACAGGTTGCTGAAGGGGGAGTTGTGTCCTTGGAAGCACACTCCCCAGGGATGTTCTCTGGTTGCTGCTTTTGCCGGGGTGTTCTATTTTCCCAAAGTCGTTGCATGTGTATATTGTTCCATTTACCTCGATGTTGCACCCTCTCATTTTGATTGATTTGATCTTTTCATTTTTGCTTTCAGTTGCTAGTGTGTACATTTGTTGTACGGTTTCTTTTTTTGAAAGAGCTCTTTCTTGTGTGATTCCTTCAACAGTTGGATTATGATGCTTCTAGGTCTGGTTTTTTTTCCCGTTGTTCTGAGAGAGAGAGTGGGTCTTTGGGTTCCCCGTCCTGTTTTTTGCCTTCTGCCAATTCTTTGTCTGCTGCATTTTTCTCTGGTGTTTTTTCCTTCGTTTGTTTTTTTTCTAGACGGTAGGCTTTTGTCACTACCTTCCAGCCAAAATCGCAGTCCACTCCATTTAGCATGTCTGTGACCATTTCTTCTATGCTTTCGTCTTCCTTTTCTGGGATGTCGTGCACCATGATACTAAGCTTTTTATTTTCATGGTATGGTGCTTGGGTTTGGGCTGCACCTGTGGGTGGCTTCTTTTTGTCAGTGGGTGTTGCCCTTGTGTTGTTGATATTGGTGTTTACATTTGTGTTGTTCATTTTTGTCTTTAGTTTTTCGTATTCTGCTTTGTACCATGTGCATTCTATTTGCAATGTGTTGTAGGCCACCTGGAGTGTCTGAAGTTTGCTCCTGTATTCGTTCTCGTTGTCCATTGTAGTTGTTTTGTTTTTTCCATCCTCATTTCCGGTGCCGTTCGCTTTATTTCCGTCCACAAGATTTTTGTTTGCCTTTTCCTTTTCTAGTTCCTCCTTTACTGTTTAAATTATCAGCTTTATTATGTCTTCCTTGACTAGTTGTTGGCCTCCATTATCCTGGCAATCCTTGGCTTCAACCTCAATAGCCTTGTTTTTGCCATTTCCCGCCATTTCTAACGTTCAACGCACTATTGTGATGTTGATCCTCCTCGTTTTGTTAGATTTCCTCCTGTATTTTGATTTTCACATCCTCAGATATGGATCCTATGGTGTCCTGGTATGTTTATGAGGAAGTTCCACCTGTTTGTGGCTTGTTTATGCATGGTTTAGTACATTGGATTCGCGATATCAGCACCCGCGTTAGATTAGCGTCCACTCACAGCCGCCATGTGCCCCATTTCAAGGCCTTAAAAAGCCTTGAATTTAATCTATTTGAGATAATTAGTCTTGAAATGTCTTGAATTCCATTAAACGGTCCCCACTGATCTAAATTAGTCCGAAATCACCATTGGTTCCCCCCCCCCCCCTGAAATCCAAATGAAAATAGTCTTGAATTCCTATCAAAAACAGCCTTGAAATAGCCTTGAATTCCATATCTTCACATGTGTACAGACACATCAGAGAGCTCTGTGGCCATCTTGGACACTAACTCTCATCCTGATACAGGCTTCTAGCTTACAAGATCACTAGTGGGCATGTATTAAGTGTAAGATTGGTTGGTTTATACAGAGAGCTCTGCGGCCATCTTGGACACTAACCCCCATCCTGATACAAGCGTCTAGCCTGGAGTATGGGGCATGTATTAAGTAAAACATTGGTTGCTTTATACTGAGAGCTCTGCGGCCATCGTTGACACTAACCCCCATCCTGATACAAGCGTGTAGCCTAGAGTATGGGGCATGTATTAAGTATAACAATGGTTGCTTTATACTGAGAGCTCTGCGGCCATCGTTGACACTAACCCCCATCCTGATACAAGCGTGTAGCCTAGAGTATGGGGCATGTATTAAGTATAACAATGGTTGCTTTATACAGAGAGCTCTGCGGCCATCGTTGACACTAACCCCCAACCTGATACAAGCGTGTTGCCTAGAGTATGGGGAATGTATTAGGTATAACCTTGGTTGCTTTATACAGAGAGCTCTGCGGCCATCTTGGACACTAACCCCTTCCTGACAGAGGCTAATGCTGCGCGCATCGTGGCCACCCTGTGCCGAGTTCGTGGAGCTGCTCTTAAACTGGGTCAAATGCTCAGCATACAAGGTAAGATGTGTGGAGGCGGGGGCGCGGGGTTTGCTATGGGTGAGTGTCGTACAGCTCATACCTCAGATGTCTGTTAAGATGAACTCCTATTACGGAAGTGGTTTTGGGGGTGTTTTTTTTTAGTACAGTTGATTATTTTTGTTGGGGGACTTGGTGGCTTTTGCAAATATTTATCCTGTAAGGGGTCATTCAACGCTTTAAGCATTTTCAGTCATACAAAAGAGTATTACTTTTTCAGCCCTTGGATGTTGCTAGAACATGAAACGCAAATAAGAAATTGTTACGTATGGGCAATAATACAGTCACAGCAAGGACAGTTGAAACCTGACTTCAGGCATTTTCCACGCGATACCCTAACAGTGCTAATCCTAGTAGGGAAAATCCGCCTTATCGCAGAATTTGCCATTGGTGTATTAATCTCGGTTTGATTTCCGCATTTTTTTGCCGGAGACCACGTTCATCCCGCAACACTTGTTCATTTACGCAACACTTGTTTTTGCAGATAACTCCATGTTGAGTCCTGAACTACAAAGCATCTTTGAACGCGTGAGACAAAGTGCCGACTTTATGCCCAAGTGGCAAATGATGGTAATATTTAATTAGTAGTCTGGTCTATGTTGGTAGTGTTTAAAGTTGCATGGTCCGATGAAAACATCAAATTTTCAAAGCCAAAGCAATTCGATCCTTAGGTACTGGTGGATTTATTAAACGCTTGTGGCCACATAGAAGAGAATACTGGGGCAATTTAATAGAACCTGATACTGCAGAAGCCTATTGGTGTCAAGAGTTTTGGCATGCTTTCCAACATTAATTTAGTATACTTGCACTTCAAAATACCAAAAGTTTGCCATTTTAAATTTTGCTAAAGTTACTTTAAACTAAAATATGGTAGACTATAACGATCAACCTAATATATATATCTCGGAAAATGACAAACTCAAAACCATTGGAGTATGCAACCTTAATTTATATGTTTTTATGGGTGTTGTGAAACACCTATGATCTTGTTTGTGTCGAATTCATGTGTGCAACTTGGGGTAGTAGGAACATTGATCTCAAATTAGCTTTCGGAATAATTTAAATAATCAATTATTTTAGAATTCTTTAATTATATTTTCATAATAGTAATAAGAATAACACACACACACACACACACACACACACACACACAAACACACACACACACACCCCAGACGGGATGGCCGAATGAGTTAAGCGTCCGTCTCCTGTTTTGGGAAACCGGGGGGTCCGAACCCATTGGTTCGAACCCAGGTCGAGTCAAAGCACTAACTTCAAAATTGATACTTGTTGCTTCCTAGCCTGGCGCTCGGCATTATGAGGATAGGGCAAGGACAGGTTGGCGCAGTGTCAGGATAATGTGACTGAGTAGGATGTCAGGTCACAGTGCTGGTGACATGGTCTTCCAGTGGGGCAGCTCTATAAAGTCGCCATGAGTGCACTGTCACAAGTCGGTACCCGTCCTGATATGACCTTAGATGTTGCCAGGACGTAAAACAACAAACAAAATACATATATACATACATACATACATACATACATACATACATACATACATACATACATACATACATGCATACATGCATACATGCATGCATGCATACATACATACATACATACATACATACATACATACATACATACATACATACATACATATATACACACACACACACACACACACACATACCTGCAACTGCTAGTCCCTGTTCAGGAGGCTGTGGTTGATTCGGCTGTCTGGTTGTGTTTTCCAGGATGTGATGGACTCTGAGCTGGGTGTGGGTTGGCGCGATAAGCTGTCGTTCTTTGATGAGAAGCCGTTCGCTGCTGCCTCTATCGGGCAGGTGCACCGGGGCACACTGCTCGACGGTCGTGACGTGGCCATGAAAATCCAGGTAGGGAGAATCCAGTTAGCTGCTGAATATGCCGTTTATACGCCAGTGTTTGTACAGAGTCGGATTATCCGACTTTCGTCGGATATTCACGTATTTGTCGGATAAAGTCAGCTTTTCGATAATTTTGCATTATTTTCATTGGATTTTGCTTACATTTCTTGTTCCAAATTGTTAACTTGAATGACAATTTGGATTTCCACCGCCGTGTGTGATTTACAGCGTCATTAAATGCCATTTGCTCTGATACCATGTCTATGTGGTGTGGGAGATTAAAAATCGACATATGTGTGAAAAAAAGAAGTTATTTTTTGCCATAACGAACTGGCATTAGAGGCCCATTAGAGCCTAGATCAGCCAGAACAGGATCTATAAGTTAATCTGTAAGTTAAACAAGTGTAAGCTCAGGCTTCCTACCGACCAACTGTCTAATGGTGAAAACAAGACTATTCAGACTTATCCATGACAGGTAGTATAAATCTTCAAGAGAAAAATAACCCTAAAATGTTGATCGCTCTGACCCAAGACAGTATTTCCATAAATCCTAACCTCAGACGTCCCCTTCTGTATGTTTGCAGTACCCGGGTGTTGCGGATAGTATTGATAGCGATATCAATAACCTCATGGGCATCCTCAGCGTGTGGAATATCCTACCCGAAGGTGAGTTACTGGGCAAATGTAGTCGCTCTTAATTAGTTTCATTAGTGGCTACTCTGTTTGACCTAAACAAACAAGGCGATGAATTTCATTACGCTATGCCTGTCCAGCACCGAACCAAATATGTAAAAAAAAAAAAGAATAAAAAAAAAGGGACTGTTACACAAGACAAAATTTTCTAAAAGTGGCATGTTTGTTTAACAGTGAAAACTCAAAACAATTGTCAAATTTTCCTAAATTTGTAAAAGAAATAATGGCCTTGTTCTAGTCTAAATATTCCTATTTAATTTGTTTGTATCTATAATTACAGACTCTTATGTAATTTTAAAAAAAATAAAAAACTTTTAATTGAGGCTGTATTAATCTGTCCATAGCATATAAGCCTGGCTATTCAGGCTTGTTTTCAATGCTGGCCAGCTGGTGTAATAGTTGCTATTTGATTTACATTCTGTGTTGTTACATTGTTGCTCTCAGTCTCATACTCTACCCTGTGAGGGGTCGACGGAGTCAAAATAAAATCATTGTCACTGTCACTGACTGTCTCAGTTGTCAGTTGTCAACCATTTTCCACACGGCTCAACGTAATGTTTTTAAAGGAACCTGGGAACCAGCTGTTAGACTGCTTGATATTTGTCAAATCCAAAGTGTTGGTTGGTTGATGGAGTTTTACGTCCTGGCAACATCTAATGTCATATCAGGACGGGTACCGACTTGTGACACACACACACAAACACATGCACAAACACACACACACACACACGTCAAACCAATGACTTAAAAAATTGATAGTTGTCGCTTCCTAGCCAGGCACTCGGCATCATTAGGATATGGCAAGGGCTGGTTGGCTCAGTGTCAGGATAATGTGACTGAGTGGGATATCAGGTCATGGTCCTTGCAGCCTGGTTTTCCAGTGGGGCAGCACTATAAAGTCACCATGAGTGCACACTGTCACAAGTCGGTACCCGTCCTGATATGACCTTAGATGTTGCCAGGATGTAAAACTCCAACAACCAACAAAGTAAATGGCCCGAAGACCAGTGCCTCGGCGCTGAAAAAAGGAATGTTCTCATGAATAAACTGTTTTACCAACCACCAAAAGAAGAAGAAGCCGAAGTAAGTTTCCCGCTGTTTGTAACCCTGGTCCACTTGTCTCCTCCTAGGCTTGTACGTGCAGAACCTGATGAACGTTGCAAAGCATGAGCTGGCCTGGGAGGTGGATTACGTACGGGAAGCCGACTGCTCCGAGAGGTTCAGGTGAGGCTACAGCCCTAAACAAACTGGAGGGTTTGTTTGGCTGCACCGGTATTGCGAAAGAACTAATGTTTTGGCTTGCAGCTCACAGTGGAACATGTTCTGTAGAAAATCTAAAATTGTCACCATTAACCTGCCCTCTGATGGTAACGTCAAGAAGTAATGTAGGTAGAACTAGAAGCTCTGTGCAGATGCTCCATGGAAAAATGGTTCTTAATAGGCCTTTCTGCATTGAAGCTCTGTCTGACCTTGGTTCTCACTTTTGACCTTGGTCCGCACTTTTGACCTTGGTTCTCACTGTTGGCATTAGCTTTCACCTTTTACCTTAATTTTCACTTTTGACCCTGGTCCGAACGGGTCGAAGTCAGTGGAACACTCACTTTTTTATCGGAGGTTATGGCCAATTGAAAACAAATACTTACAAAATTGATACCTGTCACTACCTTATATGGCACCCTGTAGTACAAGGATAGGGCAAGGACTGGTTGGCTCAGTGCCGGGATATTGTGACTGGGTGGGATATTGGATTATGGTACCTACCACTGTCAGCGTGGTGTGGTATCCCAGTAGGGCGACACTATATAGTAGCCATGAGGGTGACATGCCAATACCCATCCTGTGTTGTGACTTGTTTTTTATGTGTTTTTTTTTGGTCAAGCGATTTTATTCTTCTGAATAATATATCAGTATCAAGACACTGATCTTCCAACCCTGGTGACTTATGCCGCTACTTGTTACACACTACACACGATTATAACAAAACACAGTAAAACCTCTCTAAATCGACCGACTTTGGGTGGTCCATTTAGGGAGGTGGTTGGTTTAGGGAGTTAGAATATGATTACAATGGTATTATTGGAACCCAAATAAAGCAATCGATATAGGGGAGTGGTCGATCTGTGGAGGTGGTCGGTTAGAGAGGTTTTACTATAAATAGAAAGTCGTAGAGAGAAAAACTGAATAAAGCAAGGATATGAATTTAATAACTGAAGAATAATGCCTAGTACACACCTACCGTTTGTGCGCACCCACCTACCGTATATGATCTAAAACTGCCTGTTTCGCGCACAAAAATCGCTAGGTGTGCGCTCCCCGCACACACCTAGCGATTGCGATTCGCGACTAAAAACTCAGATTTAGGGCTAAAACGGGCCGATTACGATTGCGATTCGAAAAATGAATCGGCCCCTTTTCAGTTTTAAGCGGGTCGGGTCGAGGCGCGAGTTTTAGTGCGCGAATCGTATACGGTAGGTGTGTACCAGGCATAAGGAGGGTGGGAATCGTGCGGGAATGAGCTAGCTAGGTTAGACTACTATACCGTAGATGTTGCTAGGACCTAAGGTCACAATAAACAAACAAAACCTGTTCTTACACAGGGCGTTCCTCAAGGACGACCCCGTGCTCTACGTACCGGAAGTGATCAGAGACTTGAGCAGTCGCCAGGTGCTGACGTCAGAACTGGTGTCCGGGGTGCACCTCGACAAGCTGGCCAACCACCCGCAGGAGACCCGCAACGAGGTATGGGCCCCGTTTGTTTTGTCACTGGTCCCAATCTCACACATGAGGAACCACATAGACAGGTAGGCGTGGATAGGGGGATAGCATCAGGAAGCCTAAATAGTCTAATGGTTAACCTCGGAATGGCAGAATCACTAGCACTGGTAAAGTAATTAATTGTTCTAGTAATCAAGATACTGTAGTACTACTAGTAGTCTGCACTGACCTCTCAGGCAAGGAACCACATAGACAGGCAGGTGTAGATAGGGGGATTGCATCAGGGAGCCTCGATAGTCTAATGGTTAATCTCGGAATGGCAGAATTATGGGTCCCGTCACTAACACCGGTAAAATAATTAAAGCTGCATAGTCTGATGAAGCATCACATTTTCAAAACCAAACCAATTATCTAGATTTTATTTTACATATCTAACTTAGATACTGATGTCCTTATTGAGCATTTGTTGCCACCTAGAAGGGAACACTGAGTCAATCTAATATAACCCGTTTCTGCATATGCCTATGATGTCAGGGTTTGCCAAAGCTAAGCAGGGTTTGCAGGTTTACACTTCAAATATCTCAAAAGTTAGCCATTTAAAATAAAAGTTACCTCAAACTAAGGTAAGGTATATTATAACAAGTTTGTGTGATATCAACAAACCGTAAAAATCGTAAATTACTAATCGCCCCCTTGATATGCAATATGTTTTGTATGTCTGTGAAAATGTTGAAAACTTTGAATGCTTCGTTGGTCACTAATTATGAGGCATATTTACATTGTTTGCAGGTCTGTGAAGTGATACTGAATCTGTGCCTGCGGGAACTGTTTGAGTTCAACTTCATGCAGACTGACCCCAACTGGGCCAACTTCCTGTACGATGAGGAGTCCGGCCGGGTAAGCGCTGTCTGTGCAGTCCCTATTGTTTGTTTGTTGTTTTACGTCCTAGTAACATCTACGGTCATATCATGACGGGTACCGACTAGTGACAGTACGCACTCATAGCCACATTATAGTGCTGCCCCTCTGGGAGACCAGACCGCCAGCACTATGACCCGATATCCCTATTGTGAACTGTAGTGCACGCCTGGTAGCAGCAGGGATGAAAGATCTTCGTGGATTCACACGATTTTTTATATTCACTGATTAATGTTAAACAAAATGTGATGGAATAAGAATGTATATGACAACAATTGGTTAGTTCGATTCCTGTTCTTTTTTATATGACCTTAGATGTTGCTATAGCACAAACCCCAAACAAGAAGGAGTTATGTATGGGCGATAATATAGCCAATAAAGGATAGTTGAAACCTGACTTCCTGCATTTTCCCCACGATTCCCTGGCAGTGCTAATCTTATGGTCGAAAACCCGCGTTTTCGCGAAATTCACCGTTGATGTAATAACCACAGCTTGATTTCCGCGGGTTTTTTTTTGCCAGAGACTACTTTCATCCCTCTAGCAGGTTCAGTATGCACACCGGAAGTTTGGCTTGGCGTCACTTCCGGCCCTATCCTTCACTATAGTCCCAACACTTTAAACTCATTTTGCACTTGATGACTAAACTAGGTGGAAATAATGCCATATGTTTGTTTGTTAGTTTTTTTGTTTGTTTGTATATTGAAATTGTCTTAGCCAATATTTTACATTTGACGATGTTTATCACGGTGTATGTGCAGGGTACGTACCCAACCTTCAAATCCTTGAAAGTGCGGAAATTTCAACCACCTCCCATTCAAGGCTTTAAAGGTGCTGGAATTGTTACTGTGTGCTTGAAAATCCTTTAAAACTGTCACTACCCCATGATAAAAAAAAAATCTATTATTCCAAAGAACTGTGAGACAGTTTGAAGCTGAAGCAACGAGGAATTGAACCTTCATTTCCAAGTCAAACAGCCTCAGAAAATCAGCGAGAGAAAAGAGAACAATGCTTGATTATATTCAGATATTCATATTGCAAAAGGCATCAAGCTCTTATCCTTGTAATATATATATATCTTTTTAAAGACAAGCACCGCTCTCTTCACATGTATTAAACCCCACCAGTTCAGCTAGTGACATCTATCTGCAGAATCTGGAACTACTCTAGTCGGGTACTTTCCAGCTTAACTGGCGGGGTCTAGTGGGCAGTTTGGATAAAGAAACTGCAGAAAATCAAGACACAAGGGTGGAAAGTAATAGCATTCATCACGTTCGATATTATAGATGGTTACCTTGTTGTGTATATGTGTGTATGTATGTATGTATGTATGTATGTATGTATGTCGAAATAAACTATGTTCTTGAAAATGTATACGTAGATGGCCTTGGTGGGAGGAACGCTTCTTTTTACACCCTTGAAAGTCCTAGGAAAAACCTGGAACGGTATCTTGACAAAGGTGTATGCACCATGTATGTGTATTCATCACCACCCTCCACCTTCTACCATGTAAGGTCATATCGGTACCCGTCCTGATGACCTTAGATATTGCCAGGACATAGGTCTTTCAAATTTGTGTTAAAGGATTTTAAAATCTTGAAAAAAATAGTTACTTTGTCAATTTGACATAATATCTTGTAGTAATTTAGTTTTCTTGGTGTGCAAATTGAAGATGTTTTCAGGGAGAAGCTTATAGGGATTAAGTAACATTGAAGATCCTCTTCGCTGACTTGTGGCTTTCGTTGACTATGTGCCTTATAATTTCTAAACATGTTTCTTCTAAGTGGTTAAAATAAAACAACATTCTATGCATACCTCAGAGTCCTGGAAAATCTTTGAAAAATGTTGGCGACACTGATAGAGAATGGTAACCCTGGCATGCAAATCTCCTACATTATTAATATTCATATTGTGTAAGTACATACACCATTGCGAATGCTATTCTGTATGACAGACAGGAATGATCATCTTCTATTAATATAAAGCTATGATTCAACCTTAATCTACTAGCATTAATAGAACTCGCATCTTTTCACTGGCAGATCTTGTAATATATCTTAGTTGACATCGATATCTATTACAGATCTCGTTGTTGGACTTTGGGGCGAGTCGCGTGTTTGATAAGAACTTTACAGACGAGTATATCCACATCATCCAAGCTGCATCTGAGGGTGACCGCGAAACAGTTGTCCAGCGTTCCATCACCCTCGGTTTCCTTACCGGATATGAGTCCAAGGTATGCTCCCATCTCCATCTCATCTCTCGCCGCTACCAGCAGTGCACCACTATCCTAAGTGGTGGGATGTGGGTATTAATGTAAAAATGTTGTTCCCTTGCTCTTTTTTTTTTTGCAGGTGCTCAGAACAATTTTATTTGTGCACACTGATTTATTCGGTGTGTGCTGATCTCACTGGCCTTCCAACCTCTCCTCCCTACCCCCCACTCCCAAACCAGTGCTATCTTTAAAACTACATAATTCAATGAAAGCGTCAGGTTTGGAACCAAAACACTTACCTTGCTTTTAATCCTATAATAACCAATATAGATATTGGTGCTCTCATTAAGCATTTATTCCTGCATATCCCACCGCACATTGCAGGTGTCGCTCACCTGTAATCAACTTGACACATATCCCCCACCGCACATTGCAAGTGACACTCGCCTGTGGTCCATTTGACACATCCCACCACACATTGCAACCAACACATTACAATCAACTTGACACATATCCCTCACCACACATTGCAGGTGATGCTCGCCTGTAATCAACTTGACACATATCCCCGACCACACATTGCAAGCAACACTCGCCTGTAATCAACTTGACACATATCCCCCACCGCACATTGCAAGTGACACTCGCCTGTGATCCATTTGACACATCCCACCACACATTGCAACCAACACATTACAATCAACTTGACACATATCCCTCACCACACATTGCAGGTGATGCTCGCCTGTAATCAACTTGACACATATCCCCACCGCACATTGCAGGTGACTCGCCTCTGATGAACTTGACACATATCCCCACGCGCATTGCAAGCAACACTCGCCTATAACCAACTTGACACATATCCTCCACCGCACATTGCAAGCAACACTCGCCTGTAATCAAGTTGACACATATCCCCCACCGCACATTGAAGGTGACACTCGCCTGTGATTAACTTGACACGTATCCCCCACCGTACATTACGAGCAACACTTGCTTGTAATCAAGTTTGAACATATCCCCACTGCACATTGCAGGTGACACTCGCCTCTGATGAACCTGACACATATCCCCACCCGCATTGCAAGCAACACTCGCCTATAACCAACTTGACACATATCCCCCACCGCACATTGCAAGCAACACTTGCGTGTAATCAACTTGACAGATATCCCCCTCCGCACATTTCAGTTGATGCTCGACGCCCACGTTGACTCGGTGATGATCCTAGGGGAGGCGTTCGCCGAGAAGGGCGACTTCAACTTCGGCGAGCAGTCAATAATCCGCCGCATCCACAACTACATCCCCGTCATGATGAACCACCGGCTGACGCCGCCTCCCGAGGAGACCTACTCGCTGCACCGGAAGCTTGCCGGCTCCTTCCTGCTGTGCACCAAGCTGAGGGGCAGGGTGACTTGCTTCCCGCTCTATGACCGGGTGCGCAGCACCTACCAGCCCGGCGAGAGCGAGTTTGTGACCGAGCTGCTCACTCGGTTCAGCTGAGGGGTGGTGCAAACACCCCTCTGCCTCCTCCCCCCAGTTCCCGCTCGCCAAACTCCCCATTTGGAAGCTACACAGTGGTCTCCTCATAAAACGACCACCCTGAACAACGACCACCCGCCAAATACGGCCAGAGTTCCAATGGAGCAACATATTTTAAATACAAATTACCCCTCACCATCGGCCACCCGCCTAGCATGACCAACAACCACCCTTTCCCCTCTTTATGTGACCACTGTCTTATATGTCCGCCAGCATTGTAAGATGAGTCTCGTACAATGAGACCTGTTTGAAAATATTATTACACGACCAACGACCACCCTTTTGCCCCTTTACACGACCACTGTCTTCTGTCCACTGACATTGTTAGTTATTTTAAAACCAACAAGATTATATGATCTTTAAATGTGTCACTCGCTCTCACCAAAATATTCCAGTCACACAATTTCAGTTTTGCAAAACCAGACGGGACGGCCGAATGAGTTAGAGCGCCCGTCTCCCGTGCTGGTAGATCGTGGGTTCGAACCCTGGTCGAGTCAAACCAATGACTTAAAAATTGATACTTGTCGCTTCCTAGCCAGGCGCTCGGCATTATTAGGTCATGGCAAGGACTGGTGTGCTCAGTGTCAGGATAATGTGACTGAGTGGGATACCAGGCCATGGTGCCCACAGCCTGGTTTCCCAGTGGGACAGCACTGTAAAGTTGCCATGAGTGCACACTGTCACAAGTCGGTACCCGTCCTGATATGACCTTAGATGCTGCTAGGATGTAAAACAACAAACAAACAAACAGTTTTGCAAACAAGTATGTTCTTATCAAGACAGCAATTCCTTCGAGTTTCTAATATAGTATATTATGTCCTTGTGAGTGGTGTTTTTTTTATGGGTTTAACAAAAAAAGAAGAATTCTATTTCTTTAAATAATCTGGTGGGTCCATCATATCGTGGTGACATTAATGTAATTAGGTAGATGACTGAGGTGGTCTTTCAGGATGACTTCCTGGAGGTAGGAGTAATTCCGAATGACTCGTATCACGCCAAGTGCCCCACACCCTAAGGGAACCAGAGGCTTCTGTAAAACTAAGGGCAGTGCAAGTCATGGATGCCGCCTATTGAACAGCGCACACTCTCTCACAGTCACAAATAGTTTTGCGCCCCCTCCTTCCCATCCCCAATAAAAATAATGGAGATATTTTACTAACAGACACTAAACACTATTAACCACATTCCAGTTCACAAGAGGGCGTTGTGGCTTCTAATCGTAGTGTTGCTAGCAACTAAACTGCTAGCAACTAAACTGCATCGAAGCGCCGTTTGATTTTGATTTGATTTTAGCCGATTAACAATAGGTGTAGGTATCCATCCGGTTAAGGCAAGTGATCTGTCTGTAGACCCATATAAATATGTAAATATTAAAAATATATGTATATTATTTTGTTTAATAAATATATCGGAAACGTTATCTTAGTTTGAAATTACTTGCATTTTAAATGGTTACAAGGTACAATTGGAGGTTAAAGAGTAAGCAGAAGGGAAGTGCGTGATGTGGACATGGATCAGCTGCATAGTCCGATGAAACATCAAATTCTCAAAACCAAAACCTAGATTTTATTCTAAATATCTAACTTAGATACGGGTGCACTTATTAAGCATCTGTTGCCACATAGATGAAAATATTCTGTCAGAGTTCTGGCATGCTTGACAAAATTAATTTGACAGGTTTTACACTTCAAATATCTCAAAAGTTAGCCATTTAAAATAAGAGTTACTTCAAACTAAAGTATGGTTAGATTATAAGAATCCATTCTATATATTTATCTCAGAAAAATTACAATCTCAAAACCACTGGACTGTGCAACTTTAAGTCACCAAGTTGACAACATATAGCAGGACGATATGTTATAGTTGAATTCTGATGAAAGCATCAAATTGTCTATTAAAAAAACCAAGAAACTTATCGAGATTTGATCCTCCATATCCAACTTAGATGCTCACTGGTGCACTTGTTACACATTCGTTGCTGCATAGAAAGGAATGCTACGTCAATTTAATAGAACCTGTTACTTCTGAAGCATTAAGCTCTCAGTATCTTTACGTCCATGCCAGTTACCACATGTAAACACCAGACACGGTGGCCAAATCGATAGAGTGCAGACTTCCTGTGCGGAAGGTTGTAAGTTTGATGATTCTGAGCCGAATCAAACCAATGACTTATAAAATTGATACTTGTCAGTACCTAGCCTGGCGCTCGGCATTAATGGGATAGAACAAGGACTGGTTAGTGCACTGTCAGAATAAGGTGACTGTGTGGGATATTGGGTCATGGTGACGGTGGCCTGGTCTCCCACTGGGCATCACTTTAAAAAGTCGCCATGAGTGCACAGTCACAAGTCGGTACCCATCCTGATAGTATCTTAGATGTCGTTAGGACATAAAGCAAACAAAGGCCACATGTTGCACTGCAGGGACATGTTGCACTGTGTGCCTTTGTCTTGGCGACTGTAGCATTGCACAACGTATAAACTAGATCACGGTTCCGACTGCGCATGCGCTGAAAACGGCCTTGGGAGCAAAGCAAAGGCGTACGGCCATTGAGTTTGCCTATACGCGCAGTGAAAAACGTTAGTTTTATTCAAAATTAATAGAAATCCAAAACCCTAACCATATCAATTTAATATAATCTTTTTGATAAACATGTTTTTTATATGTGTTCCAAGCGGGTTGTCTCTAGGTGGTGTGGTTTTATCAATATTTTACTTTTTCTGTATGGAGATTGCTCACTGCCATTGACAATGCATTGAGTACACTGGCTATGGCTCTAACACTAGTCTGAGTGCCTAGATCTTTCTAAATCTAAATGCACATGGCATAAGATGTGCTGATTATATTGATGTAAATGCAATGCTGGATAAAAGATTAATATCTTAATTTATTATATATATTTTTTTAGTTGGTATTCTATGTTTCAAACAAGAGCTGAGATGATCTGAAACTAGCACATTTCATAGCTGCACCCAGTGTATTAGCATGTGCCATGTGCTTTTGGGGGGGCATGTTTTGCTCTGATGCATCCCACAATGCACCGCGCCGCTGGAACCGTGATGTAGTCTATTGCAACTATGACTGAAGTTGCTGACAGTAAAGTCAGAAATGAGAGTGGATCATATTCAGATAAGGATCTTGACGTACCATAGATGTTCCAAATGACCTTGAATTTCAGTGAACGAAATTGGCTCCCCATATTACATTCTGAAACCATGCTTTTATTTTTTTAAATAAAAGAAGTATTCATTTCAAATCATTACGGTGTCCTATGCAAGTGATGTTAATGAGCAGTTGCACTTCATTTGTATGCGGGAACGCGCTATTACCGTATGTATGTGAGGGTTTTTTTTCAGTTTGATTTATGGTATATATATTTTTTAATTGAGAGGTGATCATTGAATAAATTATCATATGTCCAGATATGTCAGCAGGTTTTGTCTAATGTTTAGTCACATTTGAACTTTGTCGACATGATAAAACCATTCTGCAGCAATGATAAGATTAAACGAAATTTTAGATAATATTGTAACTGGATTACCAACAAGAAATCTTTTCTTCTCTTTCTTCCCTGTAATTTGTATTTTTTTTTTTAAAGAAATTAAATTTTTTAAAGTGAGGGAAATAAAGTGAGCAAAGGTATCTCTACCGAACAGTATTATTAACTAACATGTCTCACTGCTTATTGGCGATTTTTATGCTTCTTTTTTGTTGCTTTAAAAAAAAAAGCGATTAGTACTGAACGCGATATTGTGCTAGATAATATCAGGTGAATAATTTATTCCATGCTATCTTTCTCTCCCGTTGGTTGAGAGGCCTTGGTGTGTTGGACAGCTAATTGACCAGCAGCGCCTAGAGCTTCCCTCTCCCTGGTTTCAAGTAGCCTAGCGTCTAGAGCCTGAACTGAAATAGATTAGTTAAACAAAACTTACCATAAGTATAGTTAATGGATAACTTCTTTTTATTAAGGCTATAATCGAGGCTATGGCCCGCCGACCCATCACCAAGAATCATATAAGATTTAGCTGAGTCATCGTCGGGCCGACCGTCGAGCCAACGTCGGGCCGACGGTTTTGATCCGCGCATGCGCAGTTCGTTAAATGTGGTTTCCGGCTCGAGTCGCCAGCGGAACACGTGCGATCGTTGAGCAGCGTTCTTTTTCAACAAATAAGTCCAGAAATCCCAGGAATTTTAAGGAATTATCATATGGTAAAATAAATAACTAGAATTTAAATCATCTAAGTATTTAACTGTAATAATTAGGACCATTTTAACCTGATATGACTTTAGATGTTGCCAGGACGTAAAACTCCAACAACCAACCAACAACCTGAAAGAGTAGGTGAAGGATTGACCAGGAGTGACAGCCTCCCTTTGCCTTCCCTCTGCATAGCCGAGGCTATACCCTACAATAAAATAGAAGTTATCCATCAAACATGAGAACAACCACTTGTACTCCCTAATTATTACTTGTGATAACTTGGGTGATCCCCATCCATGTCAGGATAGTGATAAGATTGTTATCGTGTTTACTAATCTCTGTATTGTCCTGCTCCTACCCTCCCCCCCCCCCCCCCCCCCGGGTGAGGGGTACAGGTGTGGCGGACTCAGACGTGTCCCGTGCTCAGCCGTGTACAGTTGCTTCTGCGCATGCGCAGATTTCGCATCAACTCGGGTCACCCGAGCCACTTATTGGCGCATGCGCACATCCTACAAAGTCGGGTCGAATAATCGAATACGCTTCTCCGCGCTCGGGTGGAAATTTTTTTCTTTTTTTTTTAATAACTGATAAAACTACAGCAAAATAGCATTTAAAGTATTTTATGATGGCCTAGTTTAGCTATATTTCCATTTCATTAATCTAAGTTATTCTTTTTTTGCACACGGCACGTGTATTTGTCGACACCACTCGCCGTGTTCTATTTGAAATTCTGACCACTCTGATGACCCGAGTCGCCCGGGTCGTGTTAATCAATTACGGCCATGTTTATTAGATTCTGACGCATGTGCAGAAGCGATGAGCACGGGACATGTCTGAGTATGCCACACCGGCATGCTTCACTCCGCCCTCTCCCCCCCCCCCCTCCCCCCCCATGTTCGGGGCTTTCGCACGCCACTCGCTCGGAAGAATATTATACATATGTATTTGTGTGCGCACACCTGTGTGGTAATTGCTGTTCATCACAATATATGTACATCAACTTATCTGGGTCGCACATATCTAAGATACACATCATTGGCTACATCAAATTTTGTATTAACATTAAGGTAGGATATGTATTTTTTTCCCTGTAAGGTCTAGGTCCTGATACCAGTGATCACATATACATCGAATTTTGTGTTAACAGTAGGGTGTGATATGTAGGCCTACAATCTTTTTCTGTCAGATCTAGGTCCTGATACCAGTGATCACATATATACCAAATTTGTATTAACATTACGGTTAGATATGTAGGGCCTACTGTTTTTTTCTGTCAGGTCTAGGTCTTGATACCAGTAATCACATATACATCAAATGTTGTGTTAACATTAGGGTGCGGTATATACTTTTTTTTCTGTCAGGTCTAGGTCCTGATACCAGTGATCACATATACATCAAATTTTGTATTAACATTAGTGTGTGATAGAAAAGAAGAAAAAATCCAAGCAAATCATATATTGATCGACGGTACTACGAAATGTTAATTTGTAGGAGACATAAGCCGTGTTTACACGGGCGAGTTAAAACACCTCAAATAAAGCGCCTTGCCTAGTTCGCCTTACATTCGCCATGTAAACGCGACTCTGAGGCAGATTAGGGCTGATTCGATTCATATTATTCACTTTATGTAAACAGCCTCGCGAGGTAGTCTAGATGAAGCGAACTAGCTTAAGTCGGCCCATATTGCCTGTGTAAACGGTAGCAGTTTAGATACGGCGGATTAAGGACATCACAGTTGAGACCTGAGTTTGTTGACTTTCCGGTAAATTTGTTCTATGAAACCACTAGCTGTGCGCAGATATTTTTTTCATCATTTATTTTTAGGTTTTCACTACCCAGCACAAGTTTTGATCGTTCCAAAACAATATGATTCAGTCCATACATATCTAGGTCGAACCCACACTCTCTCGTGGTGACGTCGACTAACCGAAACTGCCGCTGGTTAGTATGGACTTGCTCATGCGCAGATATCGATTTCCGCCTTAAACCGCTCCGTGTGTAAACGCGCCACTACTTTGCTTCATATAAATCACTTTGTCTAATTCGCTTTACAATTGGCCGTGTAAACATGGCTTTAGTTTGTTTTGGGGAGTTGTTTTTTTCTCTTCCTTTAAAAAGAACATTTGATGAACTGGTAACAAGATTAGCAGTTATATATAGGTTGACCTCTCTGTCAGTTTAAAGTTTGTCATTCACCACTTTATTTTCAGACCAGTAGAAAGCAATGAGTTTGTAATTCAGGGATATTTAGCATGTTCCCAAATGATCTTTGTGTAGAATCTGAGAACTGACCTACTGACCAGGTAGGGTTTCTCCCCCCCTCCCCCCCGCCCCCCAACAATTATGTCCTGATAGAACTCATCCAGTAGTATCTACCGGACGAAGCATGAAACATTGACTAAGATAGCACAGCTTTGAAAGTATGTATGTAATAATTATATATTGACGGAATGCACTTAATCTGAGAGGAGAGAACTGGAGTTCTGAAGTTATATTTAATAAATGTGGATATAGTATGTTTTGCTTCTTTTTTCTTTTTCCGTGGTACTTTGTTTAAGCAGGGGAAATTTCAGTTGCAGACAACTGGTCTTCCTCATTCCACTGCTCCTTGCCCTATCCTAGTAATGCCGAGCATCTGGCTAGGAAGCGACAAGTATAAATTTTTATGTCATTGGTTTGACCAGACCAGGATTCGAACCCACGATCTACCAACACGGGAGACAGACGCTCTAACTCATTCGGCCATCCCATAATTTAATCTTAGTAACTTAAAGCAGTATAGTCCGATGAAAGCATTAGTTTTTCAAAATCAAAACACTTACCTAGATTTGAGCCTACATACCTAACTGAGATAAGTTATTAAACCAAATACAATCCAGCACAAGTTTGCAGTTTTTCAGTTTCTGTAACCAAATATGTGCCAGGAGAGTGCTGGGGACGTAAAGGGCCAGGACCAGGTTACTCTTGATGCAGAGATACCAACATTGTGTAACCCAAAATAGGAAGATTTAAATTTTTTTTTAGGAAGATAAGTTTTTGCGTGGCATGACAATCGGACAAATGTCATGACACAGTATAATCCTGCAATATATAATTACATGATATACGTTTTCATAACTCCCACCATGTGTCTATGTGTCATTTTCTAGGCTCTGCATGCCACTATGAGCTGCTGTAAGTAGCTGATTTTGCCTTTCATATTAGCTGATTTTTTTTTTTAGATGGATGAGATTGAAAATCGGAAGATTTGCACATGGAATCGTAATATCGGAAATATTCCTGCAAAATCGGAGCAGTTGGCATCTCTATTCATGTGCTGAAGGTGGCTGCGTGTGGGAGGGGGTTATGGTTACTTGAAGGGTCAGAGTATAATGACCATGGTCAGTTGCTTGGGTGTGAGCAGCTGTGAGAGGTTAAGGGGAGAGTGTCCACCTGGGAAGGTGTGGGTCATCCGATTGATCCTGCTCGGTGCACCCATTTGCAGTTTGCGCTATTTTCCGTTCCAACCAGTGATTCCTAACTGGTTCACCAAAGACTGTGGTATGTGCTGTCCTGTCTGTGGGAAAGTGCATATAAAAAGCCTTTGCTGCTTATCGGAAAGAGTAGTCTATGTAGGGGCAGCTGGTTTCCTAAAAAAAATATAATATCAGAATGACCACATTTTACGTCCAATAGCCAATGATAAAGATCAATGTGCTCTAGAGGCGTTGCTTAATAAAGCAAACTTTCATGTGAGACAATGAGAGATTGGAGCACTTATATACAAGATCTATTTGATCTAATGGAAATTATTTCCTAGCACAATTCCAATGCACTCAATTCAAAAAGCCACACTAGGAATACAATTTTAAAACTTTTCTTTGAATTCTTTTTTGTTAATTAAAAATTGTAAAAGAAGGGGAGGTTGATGGTGGGAATTATAAATATATAATATATAAAGCAGCTTTAATGTGATGAAAGCAAGCAAGTCACAGCTCCTTTCTTTTTGATTAATTCATTGTTTATTTCTAACAAAATAGGAAATACTTGTACATATAGAAAAAAGGAGCTATAACCTAAAAGTATAGTATAACAGCTGCGAATGTAAAACAATCTATTCACGCCAACATTAGCAGTGTTTGCACGATTCCACAAAAGAAATGTGAAATCCTCGAAGAACAAGTAACTAAATAAATTCTTGCATTAGAAAAACATGAGATTCTACCGAAAATTGCATATAAACCAACAGATTTTTGTTTTTTAAAAGCTTAGACGGGTTTCGGTGTAACCAATCAAATACTGTTTAAGGCAGACTTGAGAAAACATGTTTAAAATCAGCATGTGTGCATTATAAATTGGTATACAGTAAAACCACTCTAACCGACCACTCGCATAGATATTGATCGATTTATTTGGGTCCCAAATGATCGCCCATATAATACCATTGTAACGATAAAAATAACTCACTCAAACCGAACATTTAAAGTCGGTCCCATAGTCGGTCGACTTAGAGGGGTTTTACTGTATTAGAATACTCGCGAATTACCGAGATCAGTTACTAGAGCTCATTTCTAGATATATCGACACAATATGGAATTATGTGTTTAAGGCATATTTTTTCCCCCGCACTTTAAATTTGCTGTGCACCAAAAGAGTACACAGTAAAACAGGCATGCTTCTCACAACTGTCACATCTTGCGGCATTGTTTCGCGGATTTTTGGTGCATCAGTTGTTTAAGCAGGGGAAATTTCAGTCGCAGACGACTGCTCTTCCTCATGCCACGGCTCCTTGCCCTATCTTAATAATGCCGAGCGCCTGGCTAGGAAGCAACAAGTATAAATTTTTAAGTCATTGGTTTTGACTCGACCAGGTTTTCGAACCCACAATCTACCAACACGGGAGACGGACGCTCTAACTCATTCGGCCATCCCGCGTTGATAATACAAACGTACATAACACAATTGTGAAGCCCATTTTATGCACATATACCAAATTATGGCCCACATGATAAAATAGCTTTTAACTAAAGTTGCATAATCCGATGAAGCCATAACATTTTCGAAACCAAAGCACTTGCCTACATTTAATCCTACATGGCCAATTTAGATATTGGTTTGTTTGTTTGTTGTTGTTTTACATCCTAGCAACATCTAAGGTCATATCAGATATTGGTGCACTTATTAAACATGTGTTGCTACACAGAAGGAATATTATGATCAATTTAATAGAACGCGTCACTGTTGCAAGTTATTTTAAGCCAATGATATCCAGCATTTTCCACACCAAAATTATTTTGTATGCTTTCACTTCAAACATCTCCAAAAATTGGCTATTATATATATAAATGGCGATAAACCTGTTATCGCGTGTAATAATGTAAGTAGTACTATTGGTTAGTTACCCCCCCCTTCCTGCTGCTTATGACAATACCAGACTACCTATACATATATTATAAATAACTGTATTGTCTAGAAGACCAGTGCCATCGCGCTGACAAAACACTTTATTCAATGAATAAACTATATTTACAATAACAACAACAAAATCGAATATTTATTTTAAAACATGGTAGAAAATCAAAAACCCATCGGATTATGCAACTTTAATTGTTGATTCAGAATCGTACCATAAGCCAGGGATCAAAGTGGTCTCTGACAAAAAACGCGGAAATCGAATTTCCGCGAAAACGCGGATTTTCCGCCATAGAATTACCACTGTTAGGGAATCGCGGAAGTCAGGTTTCAACTGTTCTTGCCGTGCCTATATTATCACCCATATTCTAACCATTTCTTTTTGGAGTTTCACGCTATAGCAACACCTAAGGTCATATAAGAACGGGATTCGGACTAATATTAATAAATTGATGTTATATATAATATACTGACATTTTCTGATCGTTAATGATTTGTGGGTGATTTCCGTATCTCGAAAACTATTAAAGATAGAGCTTTGAAAATTGGAGCACACATTCTTTGTATCAAGAGAAGCATATCTGCAGAGTTTCAAAGCTCTATCTTGAGTAGGGGTCATATGTCATATGATGAAGGATCTTGCACAAAAAAAAATCAAAATTTTACCCCCAGCAGGAAGTATACTGAATGTGCCTAGATTTGCCTGAATCAAGTTATTATATGAAGAACTGGTCCAGTTGAGTGCAAGAAGGTAGTTTGTGAATTTATATATGTCATTATCAACATGTCCCTACATGACGAACCTGAGGAAAAACAAATTCAATGGTCAATTTTTGTGTCTCCATCCCTAGCTCTTGAACTATGAAAGATACAGTGTTTTTAACCATCTTATTGCACTCAGCAGCAAATGTTACATAAGACTGCCAAGTTTCAACTTTCTGCTACAATTATAACTTACATTTTTAGAGGGGGCAAATTGGCAAACCCTGGGAAAAGCAGTTCTGAGAAAACGAGCTTCAAAGTTCACAAAGTGTTTCTTTCAAATGGTAAATCCAGTATCATCATCTAGAATCCCATATTATATACACAAATATCCAGTCAAGTAATTATCTGTCCAAAAAACATATCATTTACACCAAATTAGTACACCAAAAACCAGAAATCACCAGTTTGACCCAAATTCATGTTCTGATCACCCGTGTCTCCCATTAACCAATGAATATCAACAATTGCGGAAATCGGCGAAATCGTTCATTGCCGCATAACACATGATCGTGGCTGAAGACCTCCGTTGACACCGGGATTTAAATCGACGACTTGTTGCCACACATTGCACCAACACAGTTTATTGCAGCATGCAAAGGATCTACATTCAAGTCACTAGGAAATGTAGCAAAGTCGCAGAGAGATGAATAACCCCCCCCCCCCCTACCCACTTTCCCCGAAAGCACCAAACATGACTATTATTGCACATATACTGAATGCAGCATGGAATGTCCAGGCTAAATACAATGATTCGCCTTCATTGTCATCAAGTTCAATTATAAATCCAATATATGTATTGAGCTATATAGTATTTACCTAAAAATACATGTTACTTATACTTAAACTCATATATATATATATTTATAAATATATTTATTTATACACATATATATATTTATATATATATACTTTATATATAGTCAACTATTTAATTCAATAGAATTCTTTTTGTTTCCATATCCTAAATAAGCCGGGTACTAAAAATAATAAAAACTAAAAAGACCCCAATAATTGCCTACCAAATACAATTACACAAAGGCCGCTACAAGTACACCTAGCGAAAACCAAACAGATATCCATGTATACATAGTGATTATACATTGGTGTGATTATACATTGGTTGGCTATACCAGTAGGGGCAATGTACATCTTCTAAAAAAGGGATAACCTATGTGCAGCATACACAGCATAAATAAGTGTGTACGTGTGACGTGTGTGTGTGTGTGTGTGCTTGTCCTACAATAGTAGACATGGCCACAATTCTGGCACACTTGGTACATTACACTAAATTTATACATATATCATACATCATATAATATATAGTATACGTCATATAATATGCAATATACATGATATAATATATATATATATATATATATATATATTACCTATAGTATATATAGTATAGTTATACGAATCTTACCTGGGTATAGATGATGGATAACTGTTGTTTTCCCGAGGTAGAAGCCTCGGGTAGACGTGGGCTAGGGAGAAGGAAGCACGTGAGGTACCAGCAATTTTAACCTACTTATTCAGGATAAAAATGAACTTTCAATACAATGGATACTATGATTTTCCCGTAACGGTACACCAACGGGATAGACGTGGCAGGGCGTGGTGGGTGGGCCCTAGCCCACGTCTACCCGAGGCTTCTACCTCGGGAAAACAACAGTTATCCATCATCTATACCCAGGTAAGATTCGTATAACTATACTATTTTACCTCGGTATACAGCCTCAGGCTAGCCTCAGGCTAGGGAGACCTTTACATAATTCATTTTTATCCTTAATATCATCCATTCTTATATAATATTCAACGTTTTTGTTCTCACCTATTCTTGTTAGTTGGCGAGCAGGCGCTTTGCAATGCCGGTAGGCTTTTCTAGTCGCTTGTTGTAATGTTTTGCAAACGACTTAGCCATCTTCCAGCCTGCATGCGCTAGTATTCTTTTCACAGAAATACCTAGCAACCGTGCCTTGGAGACCATGGCACCTCTAGTTGAGTGGGATGAGTATTTGCTCGTATCCACTCCAGCCAATTTCAACACCGTAATTGTCCATCTGGCAAGGGTGTCTCGTGAAATTGCCTTATGTGGCTTTATAAAGCTCACTAATAGTTGTTGTGATGTACGTAAATCCTTTGTCTTAGATATATAAGCCTGCATGGCTGACACAACACATAATTTCCGATCACTCGGAAAACAGTCTAAGTTGACCGTAGATAAAGGGTCACCTAACGTGTTCGATTTAAGCAATTGTGCTAAATCAAACGTAGCTTGTTTCTTGTCTATTTCTAATCCAGTTAAAGACAAAGCAACAATCGTCTGTCCTCTGTGTCCGGTTACTAATAATAACAGGACCGCGACCTTAAAACCTAATTGTTTTATATCTAACCACGAGTTGTGAGGCCAAGCCTGAAACAACTTAAATACTATAGACACATCCCAAAACCGACTATACTTTGGTTTTGGAGGATTCCTTTGATAAATTGAACGAAGTAGATAACAAAGAACATAATGTTTTCCAACTGTTTCGCCATCAATTCTAGGTAATATGATTGATAACGCACATCTTGCCGCATTGATCGACCCAAAAGATAGTCCTTCATCCTCTAGAGAACGAAGAAAACGAGCTACTTGTGAAATTGTTGGATTTGTTGGCTTAACTTTCATTAACAAACAATGTACACCCCATTTCTTTAAATAGGATGTGTACATTTTAACAGTTCCTGGCCTCCAGGCATCAGATACTATCCTATTCTCAGTAATTTTGTCCAAACCAAATTGCTGCAGCTGTTTCCTTAGAAAAGGAATGCCAATAGGGGCGTCGTTGACACGTCGCCGTGAACCACTAGCGGCGCGTGGTGTGTTAGATTCCCGAGTTTTCTTGGGAATCGTATATGTTCTTTTGCCATTTGTGAAACTGCTGGCAGCCAAGGTTGCGTGTCCCAATCGGGCACCACCAGTATCGCATGTGTCCTTTCCAAACCGATTTTCCTGACAACTCGGCTGATAATGCTAAACGGTGGGAAAATATAAAAATAATTATTTTCCCAGGTAATAGCAAATGCATCTACCTTCCAAGCCTCCGGTTCAGGATGCCAAGAAACATAACAAGGTAATTTGTTATTATTTCGTGATGCAAACAAGTCAACTTCAGGTGTACCCCATTTTTCACAAATGAAGTTAAACAAAGGTGTAGAGAGAGACCATTCTAAATGGTCATGGAAATTTCTACTTTTATGGTCTGCAAGTGAATTTTGTGACCCTGGAATATGCGCTACAGTCAGCCAGACTTGTTGAGCCTGTGCCCAGTTCCAAATCAGTTTAGACAACTGACTGCAAGGCTTTGATTTGGTTCCACCCATGTTACGAATATATGCCATGGCAGTAGTATTATCAGTTAGTATTCTAACTTGTGATTTATGTATCTTTACTAAACTACATAAGCCCAGATAAATAGCACGCAATTCTAGCGCATTAATATGGTCTGATTTTTCATCATCAAGCCATCTACCTCCTGTTGTGACCCCATCTCGATGAGCTCCCCAACCTTCTAACGAAGCATCAGTAGTAATTACCGTATTAGGTTCCGCCATACGGATTGGATTTGGTGAACTTGCTATGTGTTGCATCCACCATGCAATATCCTGTAGCCCTTCTTGCGAAATAAACATCTTTCGCTCAAAATTCCCTTTAGTTCGTGTTAACGCTAAATTTTGATCTATTTCTAGAGATTTAATATGGGCCTTCCCGTATAGAATAGCGGGTGCATACGTTATCATTATCCCAATAAGGACTGCGACCTGTCTAATTTTAGGTTTTGGTAACTTAATAAGCTGGGTCGCTGTATTCATAAACTTAATTAGTTTTTGTTCTGTTATCGACACTGTAAGAGACTGTGTATCCAGAATAAACCCTAAACATTTGAGTTGTTTTGTTGGTTTAAACACTGACTTTTGTGGATGTACATAAAACCCCAACTTAGGAAGTAATGCACATAAATCCAAAACTGCCTTCTCACAATCAATTTGTGTTGATGCAATAATAAAGGAATCATCTATGTATGGAAACATTATATGACCCTTCCGCGCCATTACTGAGAAAACAGGTTTAAGCAGTTTAGTAAATAAACGAGGGGCACAAGCTAAACCATTCGGCATGCAAGTAAACTCATAGAGTTGGTTATCCCAAAGAAACCGAAGAAATTTCCGGTCTTCTTCTCTTATGGGAAGCGTATAATATGCATCTTGTAAATCAACACTAGCCATCCACGCATCTGGCGTAATCAGATCGCGTGCTGTATCTAGCGAGAACATTTTAAAATGTCAATATTCAACCATTTTATTAAGGATTGTTAAATCCAGGATCATTCGAACCTCACCATTAGGCTTTGGTCTCGAGAAGATGTTTGAAATAAACTCTCCTGAACAATATGTCACTTTTTGTATAATTCCTTTCTCAAAGAATTTTTGTACCTGTTTAGTTAGTGCCTCTCGTTCAACCGGTTCAATGTTATAAGGAAAAGGTATCCTGCCTTGTACCGGAATCTGTGTGAAGGGAATATGAACACCCCTAACTATTTGTAAAATTTCTTGGTCACTAGTAATTTTGTGCCACTCAGAAATATGATTATTAATATTACCAGCCACAAAGTTGCTTACAGTTTGTGTGGTTTTAGAGGCTGGAAGGACTTGTAACGTTTGTGTTTCAACCTCTACTTGGACCCGCCCCTGGGGAAGGGTCTCGGCGAGTTGACGCCTCGGCCTAGTGGCCGTGCGGTGTTGTCGGTCCAGCCTGAGCGAGCGCCCCGGCCCCGAAAAGCTTGACTGAAGTTTGAACCCGGTCTGGTTCCCCTGGTGAACCGCCGTGGACGAAAATCCCCTCGTGACCTTTTGAAACGAGGAGTTTCCTGTTTCTTCTTACCATCCATGTTTTTGCCACTCTTGGCTGCAGTTTCTACCTCTTTATAGAGGTATTGTAGTTGACCGCCAAACATTTTGGTGTTATCTAAAGGTTTCCCTTTAATTGGCTCTGGAGCAAGAAAGAGCGTAAACTCTTTCCCATCATTATCAGTAACCTTCTTTGAGCGAGCCACTTCTTTGCCAGCATCTGTGCAAACTGACTTGAAAACATTTTCATATCTTCGATACGACAGGTAATTACCTGCCGCCGCCAGCAATGCAATAGCGTTGTCCATCGTCTTAGCCAAAGACGAGAACTTGTTTTCTCGTTGCATTCTGTTTGCTACAGGAGCAATAGCTGTTAGGGTACCAAGCACCGCCTTATGCACTATGTGCAACACACCCTCAAATCTCTTACGGTCCTCCGTCATATTGACATCTCGATCCATCTCCTTAATGATGGAGTTGGGAACACCTTTAATGCCTGTTAACTCATCTGATAACTTAGAAATAATCTCCGCCGGCTTAAACGTGCGGAAATGGCCATTAATGTTCTCACGCATAAGCGTAGTGGTTTTCACACGCTTAGCCCTTGGCTTCTCGACTTTCTTAGCCACTTTGCCCCCAATGGCAGCATAGACACCTTCATATTGCGTGTCTGAGTCCGATTCCGTGGACGTGGAATCCGTGGACGAGTCAGAAGAAGAAGAAACTTTCCTCTTCTTCTTCTTCTTCTTCCTCTTGGACTTGGTCTTGCGCTTTTTGCGAAGCCCAGTCTTCCCCCTCTCCTTGGTGAAATCATCACCCGAAGATACAATCTGTTTCTTCTTTCTCCATTTAGGAGAAGGAGGAGGAGCCCTAAGCTCCATCGCTGAGTCTGTGTCCGAGAAATCCTCCAGAGAAGACTCTTCTTGCACACTCGGCACTCGCCGTTTACGAGACACCGGTGGTTTGAGAGCCATTATATGACTCTCCATCGCCGCAAACCGCGTCTCCCAATTTTGTGGCGCGGCACCGTCAGGCACTATGTCCTCCTCGGAGAGAATCTGCGCCCCGGGCTGTGTCGAAGGCCCTGCCGACAACACGGGTGAGGAGTCGTACTCCTCGTCCCCGCCACTCGGAACACGCCCCTCGGCTGCTGCTGCACCGCGCTTACTCCGCTTCGTGGCCATCGGGAGCTGAAACAACAATTTTTTATCAGTCCCGGTATATATATATATATATCACAACATGGTTGTTTCAAACTCATTTGGACATCTATTGGTGTTAGAGAACGTGTTTATACCGTTATAACACAGGCGTAATAAGCTAAATTTGTGCGTGGGTTGTGGGTCAAGCCCAAACCTTACGCGGGGTCGGGACCAGTGTATCGGCCCGCCCATCCCTCTGTTCCGCACACTTCTCCCACCTGTGACTACAACGTCAACAAGTTGGAGAAAATGCTACGAAACTCGGAGAAACGCCTGAAAAAGTTTGTGGGGAGTCTATAAAAGAAACCCAGGAGCATCTCCAACATTACTCTCTATTAGAGTACGAGAGAATTTCCACAGGAGACGAGGCAGAGCCCACATCTCTACCCATAATCACACGGTGACTCGGGTGTTGACAGAACCGCTAATGATCGGTTTCAATCCTTCGAGAAGGAATTTTATCCTTGGTTTTTTATAACCAAATAACTCGTCCAAAATGGACCAAAGAAAGTCTAAACTTTCCATAATGATGCTCTAATGCATCATAATTAAGCTAACCACAGTTTTTATGATACTTACTGCGTATTAGCTTGTATGTAGACTAAATTTGCCGGAGCAACCCAACGACACGTAATCCAGTCGTGAGTTGTATATGCTAATTGCTGGTACCTCACGTGCTTCCTTCTCCCTAGCCTGAGGCTAGCCTGAGGCTGTATACCGAGGTAAAATATATATATATATCAATATATTACCTATAGTATATCAATATATTACATATAGTATATATATTACATATCGTATATATATTACATATAGTATATATATTACATATATATGATTATTAATTGACCAGGTCTCCCATCCTCATGCGGAGAATTAAACCAAGATTTCCTTTCAAGTGGATGGGATTTGGGTATTACTATATGTGAATACAAAGTATGTTCGGAAGGATAAAGTGGCTGTGCCCTGATATAGTGACCTGGTACATATTGTAGGGCAGTCCTCGTGTTGATATGCGTTCCTGTGATTGTACACCCGGCGAGAGTCGCCTCTATACCCGAGAGAGAAGAATCACTGAGGGAATTGCTGCTCGAGAAGTCACTGCATAGCTGGGAAGTCCAAGATGTACTCCAGTCACAACTAAGCTAGACTGCACGCAATAAGGTAATGCTCATCGCGCATTTGCAATACATTATTTCAGGACATCTATAGGACTCTCTTTAAGTTACAAAAGACACACGGTTTGTACCTGAAATCCCGCCACATTCGATGTGAATGTGCACACGGATACATATGAATGGTTGTATTACATGCTAATTGGAATATATCCTGAGGAATGCATTAGTTTATATCAAAATGTTATGGATTTTCGACGTATCTGATAGATTTAAATTTAAATTTAAAAGAAAAAGGGGGGGTGGAAACCAAGGGAAAAAAATGTAATTGCTACAAGCGATCACTGTATAACATTCTAGCAAGTGTATGTATAATAATATACAAATGACCAGAAAATGGTGGCAACAGAACCTACTAATATCTGCACAATAGACCACCGGATAAAAGAAATCTCCTTGAAATGTAATGCAAGACTATAAATACTCAATCAATCGTAGGAATGTACAGTTTAGATATAAACATTATAAAAAAGAATGTATATCTAAACTTTTTCAACCATTGAAAGCCCCACCCCCCTAAACACCTGTGTTACAAAGGCTTCAAATACAAGTGATACATACATAGGAATGTAAACAAAACAACAATTTTTACCCTAAAAGAAACCTACAAGCCAATGGTTAAGATCATGACATTTCACGACACTATCATTAAATCGATCAATTCTGGTGTTAACGGCTTTACTCAGCTTTCAGGAACAAAAACAATGTCTGTGCCCCTACACCATTGAAGAATTCTGCTTTCACGCTATCTCCCCCCCCCCCCCCCCGCCCCACACACACATATCCACCCACCTGCGAATGTGGTGGTAAAGCTGGCTTTTGTAGTAATCCAATTTGCAATCCCTTCCTGGTTTCGAGAATAGCAACACAAGCTCTCGATGACTCAGATCAAATGCAGATGAAGCCACGTATTGGATGCACTGTGGAAAAAGACCTGTCATACTACTGCATCAAAAACAATTTAAAAAAAATTACAATATACATTATGTACATCATAGACTGGAGAACAAATAGAAATAACCCAACAAAATATGTAAAAATTAAACTCACGACTCTCAAAATCCCCCCCCCCCCCACCCCACCACCAAGTGACTCGGGAAATACTTACCTATAAATAACCTCCCGGCCCCCCCCCGCTCCCACATCCCCCAAGTGACTCCTGAAATACACATAAATCAACCCCCCGCCCCCGCCCGAGAAAAGAACCTGATATTGAGAGCTCTGCAGTCCACCGGGTAGTGTGAATAAGTATTACAACATCTCATCCTCGAGCCACCTCCTCTGTCTTCTCCTTCATTGTTTTCTGGAATAGGGTGATGCAGCCCTTGGCGGACGGCGCCAGTTCGGCCCACACGTCAATGTTGTCCTGCAGTGTAAGCACCTCGCTGACGGGCAGCGTGATGAGGGATGTGGATTCATCAGCCTCCGCCTGGATACCCTTGTGGTAGAGCTTCTTCACGTCATCTGCTGTCAAGCTGCAGCTGAAGGAAAAGCACACCCGGACATTCATAAGGCACCTTAGTAAAACCATTTGTGATTGTGACCCCCTCCCTAACCCCCCCCCCCCCCCCCCCGCAACACTTCCAGCGGCAATTCTCCAACTCCTGATTACTCTCCCGTCTGTTTTAGGACACGAGTGTCAGCCCCACCAACATTTCCAGCAGAAATTCCCAAACTCATGATTACTCCCCGGCCTCTCAGACACACCACCATTTCCAGCAGCAATTCTCCAACTCCCGATTACTCCTCCGTCTGTCTTAGGACACCAGTATCAACCCCTAACACTTCCAGCGGCAATTCACCAACTCATGATTACTCCCCCGCCTGTCTTCGGGTATCAGTGCCAGCCCAACCAACACTTCGAGCGGCAATTCTCCAACTCACGATTACTTCTCGGCCTAGCGTAGACACCAGTTTCAGCTCCACCAACACTTCCAGTGGCAATTTTCCAACTCATGATTACTCCTCCGTCTGTCTTAGGACACCAGTATTAGCCCCACCAACACTTCCAGCGCAATTCTCCAACTCGTGATTACTCATCGGCCTATCTTAGGACACTAGTGTCAGCCCCACTAACACTTCCAGCGGCAATTCTCTAACTCACGATTACTCCCCCGTCTGTCTTAGGGCACTAGTGTCAGCTCCACCGACACTTCCAGCGGCAATTCTCAAACTCCCGATTACTCTTCGGCCCATCATAGACACCAGTCTCAGCCCCCAATACTTCTAGCAGGAATTCTGCAACTCACCATTACTCTCTAGTCTGCTTTAAACACCAGTTACTTACCCAAACCACCACCATAAAATTTAATAAATAGAAATTAACAGACAGTTCCAATCAACGGTTATTCAGTATATATAACTTGAAAGTGAAATTATACTTAAGCTTATTTGTTCATCAAAACCAAGGTTCTTATTGCTAGAAACCAGTAAAATATCAGGGCTTTTCTAGGACAAATGCTCATTGTATTGAATTTTTGAGTGTTTGTTTTTGAATCAGGATAACAAGTCAAAAGGATTTAATAGAAAAATGCCCGTTGAAACTTAGATCTAATGAAGAATGAAATCGCTTTTTTCTTTCAAATTAAAAAAGTAATTGTTTGCTTACTTAAAAAGAATTGCTGTTCGATAAATTCAAGCATTTCTTTCCATGAGGTAACAGACTGGCTGTTTTTCCAGGACATGAATAATAGGACAGGACAGGAGAGATATATATATATATAAATCTTACGGTCAACAAGTCCATAAATAAATTATAATGGAGGAAAGAGTCTTACAATGGTTTTGTCACTGAGTTGACAGGTAGGACGCCTTTCTATAGCAAGTTTTAACGCATGGTTTCTGATGATTATTTAATTATGCACGGACCATGCATGTTATTTTCTCTTGACAACAATGCTGCCGGGAAAAACCAAGAGGTTTAATAGCTAATATGGCGAATTAGAATAGGTGTGTACTTACTCAACTAGGTATTCTGAACTCGGTCGCCCTGAGCTGGTAGTGTTCCGTGCAATACCAAGCAACACAGGGTCAGTTAATGTAGACTGTGGAATATTCACTTCATCACAGATTTCTCGGAGTGTTGAATTAAAGATTTCGTTGACAACATCTTTGGGTGACATACTTCCAAGGTCGATCTCCTCAGCATCAACTTTACCAACAAGTTCCTATGTAGAACAACCAAATAAATTGAAATAATGGGCATAATTATAAGATCATGCTGTAACCATATTCAGACATGACACTTTCCTTATTTGGATTTCACCTGCACTCACTACATCATTCTTAAAAGAAGTTTTCAATTAGTAAGATCCTGACAGCTCTTACCTAAATTAGGTCATAACACTAACAGGGTCCATGTATACACATGTGAAGATATGGAATTCTAGGCTATTTCAATGCTGTTTTTTAAATAGGAATTTAAGACTACAGTTAAACCTCTCTATCCCGAACCCTTCACAGATCGACAACTCCCCTATATCGATCGCTTTATTTAGGTCCCAACAATACCATTATAAGGACATTCTAACTCTCTAAACTGATCAACTCCCTAAATGAACCACTTAAAGTCGATCCCATAGTCGGTCGATTTGAAGAGGTTTTACTGTATTTTCATTTGGATTTCGCGCGGGGGGGGGGGGGAAATAAGTGAATGCGATTCGACTAATTTAGATCAGTGGGGACAATTTAATGGAATTCAAGGCTTTCCAAGACTAATTACCCAGAATCGGTGGAATTCAAGGCTTTTCAAAAAGGGCCTTGAAAGGGGACAAATGTAGTGCAAGACTTTTCAAGACTTCCCAGGCCCCATACAGACCGTGTCATAAGTACCTCTTAAGCCGTAGACTATTTGGTTAAAAGTTGGTTAAACCAAAGTTGGTTAATCCAAACAAAATTGTCGGTCCCCATGCCACTTCCGGTACGGTTAAACCAAACTTTCATGTGGTTATAAGGTCGTCTGAGACTTTTTTATATGATAAATGGTAGTATTTTGCTGGGCCGCCGAAAAAGGTTTGGATTAACCAATTGTTTGGTTTAACCTAGATAAATGATTCACTCTGTACTTGCAGTACATGGGTGAATACCAACCCTATATCAAAGCTGCGAAAAAGCATGGAAATGAAATGAGAGCCTAATTTCATAATCTAAGAAGCAACAATTATTCTTTTTATATGTCTTCATATTTCCACGCTACCTTTGAGTTAAAAAATATAATAAAACATATAGTTTAATAGAATTTAAAGGTGAAATCGATGGTGTTCTATGGCCGCCATCTTGTCTTTTTGCAATCCCTCCCATTTCACCAACTCTGTGCCGCTATATAAGTACCCATTTGATACTGGAGACAGGCATTCTACTTCCTGTTCCATACTAAAGCTATTTTCGCTCATATTTATACTACGTTGTTGTTCACCCGTGTACTGCGAGTACAGGGTGAATCCTTTATCTAGGTTTAACCTAGCTTGGTTTAACGGGGTTATACTGTATTCAACATAAAAAAACAATAATCAATGTGTCCACATACACTGTATATTACATTCATAATGCACCTGCAAAGCCAAGTCAAAGTCAAAGCCAAAACTCGGTTAAACCAATGATCGGTTAATCCAAACAAATTTCTATGGTCACTTCAAGTTTGGACGAACGGGGTTATACTGTAGTTACCTAGATAAAGATTCACCTCGTACTTAGTAGTAACTTACAGTGTCGAATAGTTACCTACCATTGGTTCTGGATGTCCACCTGGAATATCCAAAAGCCCAACCGCTTCTCCACAATTTTCGCTTCTACGAATAAGAATAACCTGATTGTCAGCCGTTCTCACAAGAGAACCCACACCCAAGGCATCTGACAGGTAGGCCTGGGTGTTGTCAAAATCTCGTTGGCCATAACTCCTATATTTCTTCGCGTCAGGTGACCAGTTTGTTCCAATAAAATCCTTGTAGTCTGTGATACCAATATTAAAAGTAACAGTGTCGTCGTCATCATTAGAAGTAACTGAATCTATCCTAAATTTCGTACCATTGTATAATTTTGGGTTCATTTTTACACGTAAATCCCAGATTTGGGAAACATGTTGTTCGTGTGGTGCCGGTAATGTCTTCCTGTTAAAATCACTTGAGATCGCCACCCGAAGTTTATCGCGCGGTATTGGCTTCCCATTGGGTACAACATACATCATGGAAATGTCCGGATCCATGATTACGATGTGACAACTGATAAATATGGAGGGAAGTGTTGATAATTTCTCACAACTTTTCACAAACCATTCAATGGTAGCAGACGGTTTAGAAAACGGAACCGGAAGTACTCGCATGGGGGGACATGGCGCATGTCCATAGACCATGACAACGTCCCGTTTCTCACGTAAACAAGTGGTTGGACGTCATATACAGTGTGTCAGATACTTAAAGTAGTGTCTGTTATTCTGTGCTTCTCGTTGAACCTGGACCAACTACCTTCAACATGGATTCAGAAAGTCTGCCGCAAACTTTAGGTTATATGGGAAGCAGTGGTGTTATTTTCAGCCCGGAGCAAAAAGCTGCTTTGCAGACATCGCTATGCATTATGAAGCAAGACTACAAATTCAGCAAAGTGTATTTGTGGGGTAAAATCCTCGGCGTCAAGGACGACTACTTCATCGCACAGGGTATCACTACAGATGAAATTAGTCAAAACAAGACGCTATACAGGTAGGTTAATATAATTCCTAGGTTTTTAAAACTGTTAATGCCGTTCACTTAAAATGTAATTGACACCGTAGTGTAGAAAGTCAAGGACAAGGTGAATATACATGTTTTGACAAGTTGTTTCTGACGTGTGGTGCGATTACTAAGTTATTAACTTATTTGCTATCACTCACTGTATTGAAATCAGCATTATGAACATACACAGTTACTTATTATCAGCTTCTTTGTGTATTATGGAATGTTAGATAAAAGATTCACCCGGTACTTTGCAGTACGGGGTGAATCTTGTATCTAATGGAATGTGTGCCTATGTTAGGCCTTTGTTTTGACATGGTTCTTAAATTGTTGTGACATGGTCATGGACAAGATTTCCTGCTGTATTAGCACAGACAAGGCGTTACTAACGCGTGGGCTATTTAATTATACACCATATAATGATGGGATAACAATTTGGCTCTTCAGATTTTGTCACAACTCGGGTTAATTCATTAAGTTCTAATTGCATAAACATAATGTTCTGCAGAATTATGCATTCCGACACGTAACAATTAATTATTTATATAGTAAATAGTTGTTTATACCTATTATTTACTATGACTTTACTTGCGAGTAGAAGTTAGAACTATATATGTAGCCACAAGTATTGAAGTAATACACTAGGAATGAGCACGAAAGTTCAGTTTTCATTTACTTTCTGATCGATGCCTAGTAACCATGCAATGCAAACCCAACACGCGGGAGTAAATATAAACATGCATTACAATTTACATCTATGTTGACGTGATCTCTGTTTTGAAGATCCAAGCAGGATTGTCATATATGCCGTTAAATTCCCCCGATAAGTTTTGTTTTATTGAAGTCTATAGCCTCGCCCTCGACTGTGCAAGGGGTATGGATCAAGAGGGAAGCTCTATCATTCCTGGTCAATTCTTTACCTACTTTATACGTTTATATGTACAATATATCGAATACTTGTTCAAGCAGTTAATGCATAATAGTTCATCAATTAGTTCTTTTTCCGTAGCAGAAGACAGAATTTTGACACTTAGGAAACAATAGCATTGCCGTTATGTGGTTGAAAGTTTAATACAGAGGAAACCACATTTTGTGTTTATTAATTTGACTTCAGAACTAGTTTGCCGTGGAAGTAACTTCTGGAGAGGTTACTAGCCGATAGCAACCAATAGGGACACTTGCATATATATACATAATAGGAACCCACGCGCGCCGTATGATGGTGCATATGGTGTCTGTCTGTGACTAGAATTGCAATAGTTCCTTTCAGTGATGAAGTAATGGGGTTGTTTCTATTCATTGATGAACAGCATGAATGAGAGACATGGTGCCTACTCACCTGGAAAATAAAGTAATGTATTCCAGCGTTTGAAGACTCTTGAAAATAATCTTGCGGTATGGAAATCCCATGAAAATGATAATTTTATGTCAAATAAAATATAAACACCTAAAATGATGTCCGAATCGCGTGATCACCAGGTCCAAGTGATAGTATCGAAAAGAAAGCTTCTCACTTTTACTTCAGTAAAGTCGTGGAATTTTATTAATGTTCACCTCAAAGTGCTTGAAAGCCCCTGAAATTTTGACTTCCTTCAAGTGTATGAACCATTGCCTTTAAAATTCTATTTTTAGCACGGACTGCGTTAGCTGGGCTCTCCTACCACCGGCTACAGAGGCTGTGATGACGCAAGCCAGGCTTGCCAAGGGCAGATTCACCGGTGACCCGTCATTTGACTGCGAATACACAGACGGAAAGACCCCACAGGCAGACGACGGTGTAGAAGAAGAAACGGTAACATGTGATACATGATACGAACACTAACGATTCTCAATTGACAGTTGTCATCATTTATAGCGATTGTATAGCCCCTCTTACTTTTCTGGTTCAGCGTATAGCATGGTATGGTCAATATTGCTACGTAAAGAAATGGTATATGTAGCATTCATTTATTAAGTATGTATTGCAAGACTAGAAATGACAAGAATATTATTCCTATATTTGAAATTCGCCGCGTATACCTCACCCAGATACAAACGAATCCAGCATCAAAAGCTCTCCAAATACACCTTTGCTTAGTTTGGTTAGTTCGTGCAACTGAACATGTGGGAGGAGAGTTGAGGTCTGTGATGTATGAATGACATCATATGTGGGATTCCCTCATCACATGACCTAGAGGGGTTCCCCACACCGGGGAAACCATGGTTACCAAGATGGCAGCCACAGAAAGCTCTCAATTCAACTCTTAAAGTCTATTAATCTCCCTGATTTAGTCAATTATTCACACAAAATGTAGTTGGTTAGGGGGTTATGAGAAATAAACATTTGAACATTATATTTAGCACTTTAGATTGCAAATTCGAACACTTTTCTCTATATAGTTGTCTAAAAGCCTTGTTAGTGCTGCTGGACTAACTACAACACAACAGGAGCAACCAATTTCAGCACCCCCCCCCCCCCCCCAAGTATACAGTTACATAAACTGAAAACCTGCAGAGGTATGCTTGGAGAGCATTTGTCGGAGTACGGTACGAGTCTCAGCAGCCTATAGAGGGGGTGTAATGACATCACGAGGCAACTTTCGGTGGCCATGTTGGATGACATACAGAAGGCTTGCAACTGCCTACACTGTGGTTATTTACTGATTTGTTGGTTTATTTGTCACTGTTTTGAGCAGTAAACTGCCCAGAACCTCCCATAACACAATAAAACTCTGTTTTACTGCATCTGCATGCATTCACAACATGGCTAGGTAGGGTGCTCGTAATCCAAGATGGCATCCCGCTGATTGCTAAGTAATGACATCACGTGCACTCCCTCTATACCTGGTCCGTTGAATGTATGAATAATTATTCAGGTGATTCCTTAAGACCGTTACCACTTAATATCAAGGTGAGTCTTTTGTGTGTGCCTTTCCGATCTCCAAGAAGTAAGGTAAAGTGTACTATATTATAATAATTCATGAAGCTGGTTCACGACTGGATATAGTTGGTAATTAATGGTTTTATTTTGTTATCGGATCTGGTATGGATTTACAGTTCGTCTTGCTCACTGGATCGTCAGGATATTTGTTCGCGGCCCCCTTCCAGGAGCACCCTCCAGCCTCACCGGGATCAATTCCCCGTGACGGCAGGACTCGAACCCTCAACCTTGAGCTTTGGATGGTTTTAAGAGGTGTAGGTGACGGCGAAGGAGGTGCTCACTAGTCGGGAACCGCGGCAGTTGGGATAGCGTTGGTCGGGTCGGAGCACTGAAGTCAGTTCATGGTCAGTGGCCGCCGCTGGTGGCGCCATCTGTATTTAGTTCGGGTTAGTTCTGCGGTTCTCCGCTAGTTGGCGTCATCTGGCCGGTTCGGACGCTTAGGGAGTATTGTCCTTTAATCATTATTATGCGTTTCGTGGGTATTGTGGTTGTAGCCGTCGGTCCTCGCCCGCGAATTACCCATGTTAAGAATAACATCATTAAACATGCTAATGCATAATATTTTCCCTTGTATTTCCAGCAAACTATTAAGGAAGAAAATCGTCTTGCATCAGTAATCGCAGATATTGACAACCACGTCCGCATCATCCCCCGTGGAAGTTTCGTCAAGTCCTCCACTGGCAAAATATACAGTAACCGAAACTTTGAAGGTAGGATTCAATGATTCATAGGGAGGGAACTGAGAAGGGGATGGAGCAGGGTCGAGAGTGAAGAGACAAAAATATAAATAAAAACCAGATTTTTATTTCAAAAGGACGATCACCAACTTAAAAAGATTATGTGTTTGGCCTAAACGAGGCTGAAGGTCGTTGTGGTCAAGCGATGACTACCATGGTCATTCATCTTTCAGCTATTATAACGATGTGTAGTTCTAGACACAACATAGTAACTTTCTAGAATAGGGTTGTTTATAGTTACGGTAAAGCGAATATTCATGTCAGGAATACATGGTAAAACCAGGTCACCAATTGCGCACTTACAATTACATTAATTAGATGATCTTTTTGATTTAAATGCAATCTTCTCCATCATTTACAGGCCTGTCAGTGGCGGAAGCAGCCAAGTTGTGCTCCTACTTCCACTTCCGGCCCGCTCTGAAACTTTATGCCAAGACCCTTCTCCAGAAGGCCAACCTGGACAGCTCCATCGATTTCTTGGATCCTTGCGATGAGGATATCCCCAAAGGTAAGGTATCACTTATCCACTACTGATTTAGTCGGACCTTAAGGGAACCTCGTTTTCACTCGCTGATCGGTCAGCAATCAAAGTACTGCTGAAATTGGACGCTTTATGATCAGACGAGAACCCACGTTCCCAACATGATAGTTAAAATTGCATAGTCCGATGGCTTCTAGTTTCTGTCATTTTCTGAGATAAATACATTAGGTCTATCGTTATAATCTACCTTGCTTTAGCTTGAGGTAACTAATTTTAAATGGCTAACTTTTGAGATACTTGAAGTGCACCCATGCAAATTAGTTTTGGCATGCATGCCAAAACTCTGACAGCATAGGCTTTTGCAATAGCAGGTTCTATTAAATTGACTCTTCTATGTAGCAACAAATGCTTAATAAGTGCATCACTATCTAAGTTAGATATTTAGAATCAAATCTCAGTCAGTGTTTGGGTTTTGAAAATTTGATGATTTCATCGGACTATGCGGCTTTAATGATTATTGTTAAAGAGCTTATGTGAGTTGTGTGTGGGATAATGATCTACACGACGGTTGGAATTTCGATTTGACACTAGCATATTATGCCTACCTGTAATTTTTATTTTCTATGCAATGCCTTTTAATTAATGTGAACTCTTTTTTCCAGATTACATATTTAATACTAGCATACATACTAATCGATGCGCTAAAATTACGCGAAATAGGATATTTAACCTTCCTCGGCTCCTTGAAATCACCAGTTTACATTAAGAATAATAATAGAACAGTAATAATAGTAATCTGTAATTATTAATCTGATCGCCGGTTGCCAGATGTAAGAAAAGCTTTGTCTCTTGAACTAATCTAAATCTGTTCTCAAGACTCAACTTTTTAAAAGTATATCTCCAAAACTAGATCTTAAATTCCAGACTCTTAATGTTTTTGTACAGCCGCCTAGAATCGGTTTTGTTAGTAAACATATATAGTCAGCTTCTATTCACATTAATTCTTGCCATTGCAAGCAGAGGGCAGGTTGGTGGTAGAAATTTTCTATATGAAATATTCTCCATACAAACATGCCACACAGTGAGCTGCTAGCATTGAACGTTAGTTCTTGCCATTGCCATCAGATGGCAGATTAGTAGTGGAAATCATTTATCAAACCATTACAGAACAAGCCGCTCTGTAACAAAGTGTATGCTGCTACATAGAATATTAGTTATTCAACTGTCATTAGACAGCAGGTAGGTGGTGGAAGTTATCTATAAACACTTTCGCACAGAACATGCCGCATTGTGATCCACTACCTAAAACATTAGTTCTTGGCATTGCCACCAGAGGGTAGGCTGGTGGTGAAAATCCTCTTACAGCATCCTGTCCATATAGCGAATGGTAGACAGGAAGTGGGAACATTTGTCTCTCTTTTTTTCTTCCGTTTTTTTGTGTGTGTACATTACATACAAGCAGGGGAAATCCCAGTCACAGACGACTGGTCTTCCCCACTCCACTGCTGGTCGATAGAAAGCCTGAGCCTACACTTTTACCGACCCAAGGGATTTTTAACCTCCCACACCACATAGACATGGTATGAGAGCAACCGGCCTTTGATGACGCTGTAAGTTATACACAGCGGTGGACATCCAAATTGGCAGAGCTGGGGGGCATGGGGAATCGAACCGCTGACCCTCAGATTAGGAGTCTGACCTAGAAAAAAGTCAGACACTCTAACCACTCCGCCACAGAGAACACCACATTAGTTCTTGGCATTGCCATCAGAGGGCAGATTAGTGGTAGAAAAAATTTATGAAACCTCCGCAGAATATGACACACCGTAATAAAGTGCATAGTACATAGAATATTAGGTTTTCAACTGTCATTAGACGGCAGGTTGGTGGTAAAAATTGTCCATTAAGTGTGCTTTATTATTTTCCTGTTCAGGGTCATGGAGCTTGCAGTTCGAACGTGGCAGTGCTTTGGTGATACTACGCAGCCTCTTGTGGATCGGATATACCTTCTTCCATGTTCCCGGAACCAAGACCTTTGGGTCCATCTACGTTGGAAATGGCGAGAAGAACGTGGATCTTCCATTTATGCTATAAATTTGTAAATTCACCTTGCCGTCATTGGTTCGTTATTTATCAAAGTTGTGTGCCTCATCAGCTATATTTTTGTTGGTATTTCAAGTCACAACTTTAAAGAAGGAATTGAAAATAATCATCCATTAAAATAGTATATTATATGTATAATGCGATTTGTATGCATAACATATTTGTATGAAGTGGACACCATAATTACAAATTGAACTATTCTGCAGCTTTCAGTTAATAAAGAAATTCAAGGAAAATACAACTGTTTGTGTGATTCTGTTTATGATCCAGAAACACACCATAAAGTAACATGTTTGGTTCTGTATAATCCACCAGACAAGTGCGAATTAATCAAGCGACACTAATGTTGGTCGATTATATATATATTTTTAATCATTGTCATTTGCAAGATTTCCTAAACCTATTACATGAAACGAACACCACAAAAGACATTGATAATAGAATGTACACAATTTGATTCATTTTAGAAGTTGATGTTGAAGTTGCATAATCCGATGGTTTTCAGTTTCTACCATATATTTCTGTAGAGTTAAATATAATAGGTTGATGGTTATAATTATTTTATTTTGAAGTAACTATTTTAAGTATATTTGAAGTAAAGGCAGGAAAATTAATTTGCTGTATATACCAAAATGCTTCAGCTGTGACAAGTTTAGCGAGATTTAATGTATTCTATGCACCAATGAATGCTTAATGAGAAAACGAGTATCTAAATTGGATATGTAGGATCAAATCTATGTAAGCGTTTAGAAAATGTGACGCTTTTATCTGATTACGCAACTAAATGTGCCATCGACTCCAGCCATATTAAACAGTTTACGTCCATAACGAAAATGCATTTTTAGGAATATTGGCATGTGAGTTACGCTACTTATTTTATATGTAAGTATCACGTCCAGGTTAGTCAGTATAGAAAATATTAAATCTTTTCCATCGAGAGGCACTCTTCAAGGAAGTCCGCTCCTTCCCATTTAATAGGTCCGGTCGAAACTCGGGAAGCAAACCTGAAATGCGATGGCAACATTGTAATCTGGCATACGGAAAGGTGGAATTGGTAAGAGCACAGACCATGGGGTGGGGGGTCGTGGGTTCGAACCCATTCCAAGTCAAACCAATGTCAATGACATACAAACTTGATACACGTCATTACTTTGCCCGGTGCTCTGCATTATTAAGCCGTGTTTACACGGGCAATTGTGAAACGAATTAGGCAAATCGATTTATATGAAGCGATGTAGTGGCGCGTCTACACGGAGCGAGTTTGAAAGTGTTTCGGCACCGGGAACCAGCAGCCTTAGTGTTCTGCCTGTAGCCGGCGAGCACTGCTATTTGTTTAGTTTACACTCGGCGATTCGACACCGATCTAGCTGCTACGTTAATATCGCTTGGAATTTAAGGTTAATTTAATAAAATTTCATTATTTGAGTATGTAATTCTGTTAAATATGATCGCATTCACTAGATTTCGGCCTAATCGGGCCCTAACACTGCCTGGAACCAGCGATTACTTACAGCTGAGCCTGTAGCCGGCGAGCAATACTATTTTACACTATCGCCGCCTGGGAACCAGCTGAATCGATTCATATAAACTACCTCGCAAGGTGGTTTACATAAAGTGAATCATATGAAGCGAATCAGCCCTAATCCGCTTCAGTGGTGCGTTTACACGGTGAATGTGAGGCGAACTAGGCAATGCGATTTATATGAAGCGATTTAACTCTCCCGTGTAAACACGGCTTTAGAATAGGGCAAGGACTGTTTTGCTCAGTATCTGAATAATGTGGTCATGTGGGATATCAGGGGTCATAGTGTCTACGGTGTGGTCTTCCATTGGGGCAGCACTATAACATTGTCATGAGTGAGCACTGTCACAAGTCAGTACCCATCCTGATATGACTGTATATATGTTGCCAGGTTGTAAAACCCCAACAAAGTAAACGATACATGTCCTGATATGAGCTCACCAGTCGCTCGGGAACAAACCATAAAGTATAAACATAGTGTAAATGAGCTATTTCATCACATAAACAGGAAACTTTAAATAACAACACTTAAATATATCAACATATATATAATTTGTATTTGGCACACGGCAGTGGAAGTATATATAATAATATCGCCAGTCTCTACAAACCTGGCAATATACAATTTATTACACATCTTATACATAGCCATGGACTTACTAGAGTGAACTGTTTTCACATATTCGCTAAGCTACGATTCCTTTCTGGATGAGGCAAATATAAGGCTACAATGTCTATTTGGTCGATTTTTTTTACCAAAACAAAATTACGAACAAGACCTCAGTGTATACTGGTTTAATACATTGTGTACACATCGTGTAGCAATGCAACCAATAAGAGTACTCCTGAAGTTCCCCATGTCCCCCAGGGGCCGTATTCGATTAACACGACCCGGGCGACTCGGGTCACCCGAGTTGCTAGAATTTCAAATCGAACACCGCGAGTGGAATCGACAAATACAAGTGCTGTGTGCAAAAAGTCCCGACCAGAGTAACCCACGTCTTGGCTGGGGTTGGCTAGGAGCAATGGCATCACATTTGTGCTGGTACCTGTAGGATAAAATCTACCAGTACAAGTCCTACATGTTGTTTTAATGCTTTTTGTTGTTGTAATAACCCAAATTAATGAAATGGAAATATAACTAAACTATGCAATCATAAAATACTTTAAATCCTATTTTGCTGTAGTTATATCGCTTATTTAAAACAAAGAAGTTTTGGTTTAAGCCACCATTTTTTCCCACCCCGAGCGTTGAGAAGCGTGGTTGGGGTGATGTGTGTGTCGGGGGGGCGGGGACTTAACTAGAAAAGTCATGCAATAATGACCATGGTCGGTTGTTTTAGGACTTACCAGATAAGTACATGTATACATACATACATACAGACCTACCTGCCTGGGTCATTCTCTGAAACTGTGCACCACATATTTGGTTTCTACGTTACGATGGTGACAATTGATGCTTCCCCCCCCCCCGGTATTCCTTTGTAGCAAGTCAAATGATTATTGCTGCCTCTGTGTGTTAAGTATGTCAGCAATATTACATGTATTTAATTTATCCTACAAAATGTATCAAAAGTATGCATATGATTTTGTGCTAAAGTGAAAATTTATACATTGACACCATACATTTACCAAAACCTTTTTCTTGTAAGACATCTTTTTTGCTGCAATCAATAAAATCATGTTTGAATTGTTTCAGTATGTTAAAATGATGTTCTGGATGTGCTTGATTTACGTGTTAGTTGTTACATGAGTGATATTAAAGTTGCAGTCCGATGGCTTTCGAATTTTTGCCTAATGGGCCTACATTTAAACATTTCTTTTTTAGATAAATACATCATGTTGACGATTATAACGTACTATGCATTATTCAAGAGATATTTTGCTGAAAAATTACTTGCTTTGGAGTAATTTGAGCTGAAAGAACTCAAAATAATTACGGCAACCTTTCCAAAACTCCTGTAGCTATGACCCAGTTTCAGAGAATCACACAGACAGACACCCCTGTGGGAGAACTGGGAACTACTTGAAAATTCCTTGTGCCATCTGGGCCGCGTTCAGGGTGCATCTCGGGGGCGCCTCTGTGATGCTTTTTGGCTTATTTACGTTCAGGGTGCATCTCGGAGACGCCTCCCTTTTCAGATAGGACACAAAAAGCGCCTTGAAAATGGCCGCTGTATTCAGTGGTTTCAGCCAATCACAGCGCAGCTTTTCCATTGCAAATGGCCACCGCCTATGGGGGTGGCCATTTTCGAGACAACAAACTGCTCTTGCCATTCAGACTAGCGTGACGTCAGGGCCATCTCCGGGGCGCCTCCGAGACGAACCCTGAACACACCCCTGTTGCAGAAATGAGTCAGGTCCCTTTAATAAAGAGTAAAGAGTGTACGTATGGGATGGGTGCATTTTCCCCATATCTTCACATCTACATGCGGATCCTTTCATCCACTTACCGGCTCTCTGGGCTCTGTTTACCAGAATCTCGAGCCTGTGTTGCGCCTTGCTGCAGGTTCCTGTCACATAACGTGGAAGCAAGCATCCATCAGGCCGAAGGAACTGACTCAACACCAATACGTCCTGGAAAATAAAATGCAGTGATAGAAACAAGCACAAATTTCCACTTGTTCACTGGACAAGTCTGGTATGATTTTCACTTGTCCATCTCAATTTTCACTTGTCCCGGACAAGCTGATATTTCGAACGCCAATTAGTTAATAGAGTTAAAGTTAATAGAACATGTTACTACAGAAGTCTATAGTGTTCGAGTAGTGGCGTGCTTTCAAAAATTAATTGTGTACATTTGCACTTCAAATATCTCAAAGGTTGACCATTTAATATATGTTACTTTGAATTAAAGTAAGACAGTGATAGAAATATGCAAAAATGTTCACTTATCCGCCGGACAAGTCTGGTTTGATTTTCATTTGTCCAGCTGAATTTACAATTGTTCCGGACAAGCAGACAAACTCTTATTTCGAATGCTAAAATGCCAGCCTCAGAATCTCACACTGAACATTATCATGGACAGTTACATAATCCGATGTATTCTTTTTAATTCATTAAAGTTGCATAGTCCGATGGTTTTGAGTTTCGGTCATTTTCTGAGATAAATATATTAGGTCGATCGCTGTAATCTACCCTACTTTATTTTGAAGTAACTTATATATTAAATGGCTGATTCCGAGAAGTCTGTGATTTGATTCATTTGGGAATAAATATGACGACCTGGAATCTTCTCCAACAACCTGCCGCAGATGAAGCAAACGTTCTATCCCATCATCCATCTCGTCCAGGCATTTACCTTAGATATGAATCAAATATTGGTCCTGTCACTTCGCCATGGTTATACCTGAATGGTGGTTTCTGACTTCAACGAATCAACTTCGTGATCCAAATGTCACAACATACACAGCAGCCATGTCTTCCTTTAATCAAGAGACAACAACTAACGAAGCTAGATTTGTAAGACACTAAATTACAAAAGGTTTAACTAGGAACTTTATTTGAAATTGTTTGAAACATCACCGGTCATTAAGTAACTTTGAAGGCACTGTTGGACTTATTACATAAAGGTAGGGTTATTGTAAAGTGCAATATATAAGTTTCAATATACCGTGTATTTCACTTCAGTCTTTAACTTGTGAGGGCAGAGGGGACATATCTTTTTGTGAGGTCCATCAAAATTAATGTATCGCGCTTGATCTTTATCTTCAATGTAAACACCCTTTATCTGAAAAATAATAGAAAATACATAGTTATTTTAATACCATCAGGCTTAATATAATCAGTCGGCAAATGGCTTTATTGGTATATTCTGAGATTTTCCTTCTAGATGCAATAGTGACCTAATCTACTTAATAATCCAACTAGTAATATTGAACCATTAATGGTGTTCAGTTCAGCTAGTTGCATATTAAAAGTAATTGTCAGGAAACGATGTGCCAATCTTTGCCCTGAGATTTGTGGTCGTTGCATGCAATAATTAGATCAAACAAAAGTCCAACAACAGAACCACAAGTGCAGAACTGTCGGTATTTCATAGATAGCTTTACCATAAGTTCAAATAACAATCGACACACAACTGTTAGTATTTTATAGATCTGTCTTTAAAGCTGCATAGTCCGATGAAATATCAAAATTTCAAAATCAAACCAATTATCTAGATTTGATTTGACATATCTAACTTAGATACTGATGTGCTTATTAAGCATTTGTTTCTGCGTAAAAGGCAGTACTGAGTTAATTTAACAGAACATGTTACTGCAGAAGTCTATGGTGTCAGAGTTTTGGCAAGCTTGCCAAAACGAATTTTCCATGTTTGACCTCAAAATATCTCAAAAGTTTACCATTTAAAATAAAAGTAACTTTGAACTAATGTCAAGTAGATACTAGTGATTGATCTAATATATTTATCTCAGAAAGAATACAGAAATTCAAAACCATCGGACTATGCAACAAAGGTCCAACAACAATAGAACCACAACTCTTAGTACTTACTTCAGTCAATTTGCCTTCAGTTTTCACTTGAACTGGAAATAGATAGATTCAAGAAAAGACATGAGTACACGAACAATAAAATGTATCCTAATTATATTTCTTGTTTTATTTGTAAAAAATAAGTCTTTTAATGATCACTAAAATATTTTCAAAATGTCCAGTTTCAAAATAAAGTGATGCATTTGGAATCACGACAATAAGTTAAACCATGAATATCTCAACTGGTGTATTCCGAAGTACGACATTCGACAATAGGTTAAACCTTAAAACTAAAATTGTTATAATGCATTTTATACTGTTTTCTAATCGCGTATTGTTCACCCCTACTCTCGGTAGGGGTGAATCTTTTGTCTGCTCCCACATTTTAAGAATATGTTTTACTTATTAAATTAATCATTTATTTGGTAATTTCCATTACCCAGGCTTCTGACACTCTTTCTAATGTGTAATGGGTTGTTCAGGCACTGACAGCAGCCCTGTCTCAGAACTGCAGGAGTAGTCAGATACAAATGATACAGACCCACCCAGGGGGGGGGAGGGGGGGAGGGAGGCTAATGACATGTATAGTATACATAAACAATACCCATAGTCACCAGAATCCAGAACCAGTTGTTTCTATGGAATTAATATAAAGTAGTCCCAGTGCCTTCTCCTATGTTTTAACTATTAGATTCACCAAAAACCAGACCCAGCTACCAGCCAGGTATAAGTTTCAGTACTGCTGAAACTGGTTCTGGGCAAATCTGTTCTTATAGATTGTGTTCACTGGTGACCAACGGGGCACAAATGGCCGTAATCGATTAACACGACCCGGGCGACTCCGGTCACTCGAGTTGTCAGAATTTCAAATCGAACACCGCGAGTAGAGTCGACAAATACACGTGCCGTGTGCAAAACGACCCAACCGCAGTAACCCACCTCTTGGCTGGGGTTTGCTAGGAGCGATGACATCACATCTGTGCTGGTACCTGTAGGATAACAGCTACCAGTACAAGTCCTGCATGTTGTTTTAAGGGTGCTTTTTTTTAATAACCCGGATTGACAGCTTATACAATCATAAACTACTTTAAATCCAATTTTGCTGTACTTGTATCAGTTATTAAAAAAAGATATTACGTTTTAGATTAAGTCACCATTTTTTCCACCCCAAGCGTGGAGAAGCGTATTCGTTTATTCGACCTGAGTCTGTAGGATGTGCGCATGCGCCAAAAAGTGGCTGGGGTGACCCGAGTCGAATAATCGATTACGCCCCTCGTAATCAAGATGGTTCCCTGTTCCATCCTGAGTACTGTAAAACATGGGAGAAGGCATTGGGACCAGTTTATGTATTTAAAAAAAAATTTAATCAAATGTTCTTAAATGGAATAATATATGCTCCTTTTAATATATTACCAAAAATGTCCTATAATGTTAGAAAAACGAATTAGCTATAATAAGGCACTTCTCTAATTAGCTGTGTGAATACCGCCGATCGGAGCGAAGCGGTTCCGCAACGACGATAACGCTAGCTCCATTCCGCTGCGCAGAGCTGCTTTGCAGTAGGTGATACCTTTCAGGTCGCCAAAAGGAGGGTTTTCTAGCTACAATTTAACTCTTGGTTTCATCACAGAGAGCACATATTTATCTACATCCTCATTTTGTAATTGTTTCAATTGGACCAGTATTAGTTTCAAAAGTTGATGGTTGAATATAAACTTTTACTTTTCTCCACAAAATCTTCATCAAATCACTCAAAGGTGATTAAAATATCCTATCAAACTATGCAAATATTGTTCCTTTATTAGTTCTCTACATGTTGTGAAATGTAATGGATGTTTGATAGATTGCCAAGAGAGTTATTTGATCTGCAGCACTTTAACTTTTGCTTACAATGTAGCTATGTCTGAACGAATACCGCCGATCGCTGCGAAGCGGTTAGGCAACGACGGGTCACAGAATTCAACTGGTTTTCCATTGAACCAACGGACCAGATGTACCCATAAAAAATGCTTTATAAAGTATCACAACTTCGTTGATAATTGTCACAGGATGATGGTTTAGGTGTCATTAGAAAGGTATTGGAAATACCTTTGCAATGATATATTTTATGTTGGAATCTTTTTTTGTCACATACCTACTCTAATCAAGGTACATCAAATCCCCCTTTGGGCACTGTGGTATAGCTGTCTCTACTACTACAGCTGAACTCTGTGACCTGGTTTCTATATGCATATATTCAGAGGTGCTCTGTAAAACCCATTCACCAATCCTATACAAATGACTTGCCATACAGGATGTCATCAGAATTGACCAATCACAACCTTGTTTACATCTGGGAAAGGTTTCTAGTGCATTAGGGGATACCTCTCATGGTCTTAGAAGCTGTTGAAGTCAACCACTGTTGCAAAAGTCATCGAACAGATAAGTAACATTCCAAAATCATTCTAATAGACTGACAATCCTCAATATTTAGTTATTTATCTTTCATTTGATACCTATATTGTGCATATATGTCTATTCGGAAAGACACTACAGCACTTTTTAAATTGTGTGTGCATCGGCCACGGTGGTAGCTGCTTGCGCTAAATTTGCGACGTTTTCATCACGCACGAAAATGTATTTTCGGGGGTTTAGCTCTGTTCAAATATTTGGGAATCTGGTGATATATTGAAGGGCACTAAATTGCACAGGTTTCAGTTTTTATTTGATCAAAATCCATACATAATTGACAAAACTACAGTGATTTAAAATTTGTGTGTACATCGGCGGAATCGCCGCGGCAGTAGTAGGCACGCAAAAAACACGCCGCTTTCACGGTACTCGCTTGTCCCACGGTGCGTGTGCGGAGCACACCTGACTATCCTTTTCCATCTCACTTGCAATCTTTATTTTAGGACTACCAGGACTGCAACCATATGGATGACATAGTTCACATTTTGCTCCACTGCTACATCCAAAAATATTTGCTGTCTGATTTATAGAAGTGAAAAAAAATCTTTATTCAAATTTATGTCTGTTAAAGTCACTGGAATACTAATGGTCACAACTTATTAGCTATAACCCTATTCTAGCAACGGTCATTTTTAAAATGAACCAACTGGCAACGGATGGGTATGACATCCACCTGTGCTGGGTGCCTGGGCATGCCGGCATAAAAGGAAATGAATGAGCTGATTGGGCTGCGAAGAAGGCCCTGAACTGTGATCTTGAACCGTGTCTGATCCCTCACTCTGATCTGAAACCACTAATAGCCACCCACATAAAATCCAAATGGCAACATGAGTGGGATGAAAACATTAATAAACTTAAAGAAATTGAACCATATGTGGGAAAACCACCACAGACTCATGCGGGAGGTCGGCGGGGCCAAGTGGTCCTTAGCCGCTGCCGTTTTGGCCACTTGTGGCTTACACATGCTTTTCTGCTCAAGGTGTATTGGGTGTCAGTCCCCGCTGACACTCAAACACATTTGACTAAGTTGAGTTGATTTTTTGGCCCTGCTCCAACAATTCTACACTGCAGACAGTATGCATGACCTTTTTACTAAAGTAAAACAAGAAAACATTTTAGCCTTTTTGACGGCAGCTGGACTCATATAGTTTACTAATTATTAATAAAACTTTTCTTTTTCTATGGGAATTTGTTTCCCTTGACCACAAATATATAATTGTGAGCTTTCTAATTTAATGAGTGTCTATTGGCACATAATTGATTGTCTGCTTTTACATGTAAAAGCTATGGTTTGAACAAAAAATAAACATTTCTCATCGTGAATATGGCCTATGCTGCCGACACGGCGTAAAACAACCACCAATCAATCAATCAAAACCTTATTAGCTATAACCAATAGGACAAAATGTTGATTTCTAGGAAAACTAAACCGTAGATAACTTTGGAACGACTAATCATATTTACTCGAATTAAAAAACCCTATAATCTATTCGATGAGCTCTGTCTGTCTACCGATTTGCAGTACTGTGGAACAATTTTCATGTGATGTACCTACATTAGTGTTGTGTTCTCTGTGGCGGAGTGGTTAGAGTGTCTGACTTTTTTCTAGGTCGGACTCCTAATCTGAAGGTCAGTGGTTCGATTCCCCATGCCCCCACCTCTGCCAATTTGGATTTTCACTGCTGTGTATAACTTACAGCGACATCAAAGGCTGGTTGCTCTCATACCATGTCTATGTGGTGTGGGAGTTTTAAAATCCCTTGGGTCGGTAAAAGTGTAGGCTCAGGCTTTCTATCGACAAACTGGCTAATGATGAAAACAAGTCTATTCAGACTTAGCCATGATAGGCAGTATAAATCTTGAAGAAAAAAAGTCTATTAGACTGTCTAAGACTAATGCACTAGATCTGAAAATCAACAACCTTCAAATGCACATATCTCACTGAGCTTTTGGAATATCTTAAAAATTCAAAAAGCATATTGCTTTTGATTCATTGGAGCTTCCAATGCAATTATACCGACCCACCTATGGGGAGGCTAATGACTAACACGTGTACATATATATACATATATACATAAACAATATATCCATAAACAATACCCACAGAGGATTTCGTCAAAATCCAGAAACGGAAATAGGCCTCTATGGGCGCCGCCATTTGTAAACTAGTGTTGCATAACAAAAATCCAGCAAACGGAAACGGAAATCGCTTGTCGAACTTCGGTCCGCAGCAATCAGGGTCGACGACAGCTATTGGTTAATAATATATCAAAACAAATGCCTACTGCCATAGACTTTGCCGATACGTGCAGTTCAAAACTTAGTTTATTCAAAATTAAAGGGAAAAAATAACAATTTGGCATAAACATGGATGCACAAATGAAATATTAATAGTTTACTCCGCGGAAATGACGGCCGTATTCGGGTTACCCGAGTTGATAGAATTTCAAATCGAACACCGCAAGTGGAGTAAAGAAAAATCATAAAATACTTTGCTGTAGTTATATCGGTGGGTCGGTCCTAAGCATTGCTTATTCATACCGACCCACCCTCTGGGGAGGCTTAGGACTAACATGTGTACATATATAGCAAATATGCTTAAACAATATATACATAAACAATACCCACACAGGATTTCGTCAAAATCCAGCAGCCGGAAACGGAAATAGGCCTCTATGGGCGCCGCCATTTGTAAAATCTTGTCTATGAATCATAACAAATCCAGCAAACGGAAAAGGAAATCACTCGTCAAACTTCGGTACGGAGCAAGCAGGATGGACGACAGCAATTGGCCTAACGCCTTAATGCCTTTTTGGTGAAGATGTTTTCTATATGCGTACCAAGCAATTTGTTAATAGGTGGTGTAGTTTTTTTTAGATATTTCACTTTTGCTGTATTTTCTGTATGAAGATTGCTCACGACCATTGACAATGCCTTGAGTTTGAGTCTATACGGGCCGTGGAAACTGACCGGGCATTGAAACTGCGACAGGGGAACAACTACACTGGTCCCTCACTACAGATCTTCGCGGATCCGCGGAAACGACGGCCGTATTCGGGTCACCGCGAGTGGAATAATAAAAAATCATAAAATACTTTGCTGTAGCTATATCGTTGGGTCGGTCCTAAGCATTGCTTATTCATACCGACCCACCCACGGGGAGGCTTAAGACTAACGCATGTAGATATATATACATATATACATAAACAATATATACATAAACTATACCCACACAGGATTTCGTCAAAATCCAGCAACCGGAAACGGAAATAGGCCTCTATGGGCGCTGCCATTTGTAAAATTGTATCTCTGATTAACAGAATAATCCAAATCCAGCAAACGGAAACGGAAACCGCTTGTCGAACTTCATTCAGCAGCCAGCAGGGTGGACGACAGCTATTGGTTAATAATATATCAAAACTGCCATAGAATTTGCCGATACATGCAGTTCAAAACTTAGAGTTTATTCAAAATTAAAAGAAATAAATAACAATTTGGAATAAACATGGATGCACAAATGAAATATTAATAGTTTACTCCGCGGAAACGACGGCCGTATTCGGGTCACCCGAGTTGATAGAATTTCAAATCGAACACCGCGAGTGGAGTAAAAAAAAAAAGCATAATTTTAATGCTTTGCTGTAGTTATATCGGTCCTAAGCATTGCTTATTCATACCGACCCACCCACGTGGAGGCTAATGACTAACACGTGTAAATATATACACATATTGTGATTTAAACAATACTCCTACTGAACCTGACTTCGCCAAAATCCAGCAAACGGAAACGGAAATAGCCTTCTATGGGCGCCGCCATTTGTAAACTCCTGTTCAAGAAATCAAAATCCAGCAAACGGAAATCGCTCATCAAACTTCGGTACGGAGTAAGCAGGGTGGAAGACAGCAATTGGCCTAACGCCTTAATGATGCGCCGCCGCAGAGTAGCACATGTCGAATCGAAGAACAAGTACACTGGTCCCTCCCCACAGACCTCCCATATATGGAGAAATGCCCCGCCGCAGAGTAGCACAAGCCAAGTCGCGGAACAACGACACTGGTCCCTCGCTACAGATATTGGTTAATAATATATCCAAACAAATGCCCGCTGCCATAGAATTTGCCGATACGTGCAGTTCAAAACTTAGATTTTATTCAAAATTAAAAGAAATAAATAACAATTTGGCCTAAACATGGGTGCACAAATGAAATATTAATAGTTTACTTCGCGGAAACGACGGCCTTATTCGGGTCACCCGAGTTGATAGAATTCAAATCGAACACCGCGAGTGGAGTAAAAAAAAATCATAAAATACTTTGCTGTAGTTATATCGGTGGGTCGGTGCTAAGCATTGCTTATTCATACCGACCCACCCACGGGGAGGCTTAAGACTAACGCATGTAGATATATATACAAATACATTAACAATATATACATAAACAATACCCACACAGGATTTCGTCAAAATCCAGCAACCGGAAACGGAAATAGGCCCCTATGGGCGCTGACATTTGTAAACTCCTGTGCAAGAAATCAAAATCCAGCAAACGGAAACGGAAATCGCTTGTCAAACTTCGGTACGGTGCAAGCAGGATGGACGACAACAATTGGCCTAACGCCTGAATGATGCGCCGCCGCAGAGTAGCACACGTCGAATCGAAGAACAAGTACACTGGTCCTTCCCCACAGACCTTCCATATATGGTGTGATGACATCACTGGGACCAGTGTATGTGTTCCTCCGTACTACTCTGCAGCGGCCATGTCAAGGCATTAAGTCCATAGGCCCAATTGACGGTATTCGGAGTCAGCTATTGGTTAATAATATATCAAAACAAATGCCCGTTGCCATAGAATTTGCCGATACGTGCAGTTCAAAACTTAGATTTTATTCAAAATTAAAAGAAATAAATAACAATTTGGCATAAACATGGGTGCACAAATGAAATATTAATAGTTTACTTCGCGGAAACGACGGCCGAGTTGTTGTTTTGGGGAGTTTTCAGTCGCATTGGTGCGCTGAAGGCTGCAAATCTGCAGCACTGAATGGGCACCACTGAAAGCAGTCCCATGTGGTTGATAGAATTTCAAATCGAACACCGCGAGTGGAGTAAAAAAAAATCATAAAATACTTTGCTGTAGTTATATCGGTGGGTCGGTCCTAAGCATTGCTTATTCATACCGACCCACCCACGGGGAGGCTTAAGACTAACACATGTAAATATATATATATATCTACATAAACAATACTCTTACTGAACATGACTTCGCCAAAATCCAGCAAACGGAAACGGAAATAGCACTGTATGGGCGCTGCCATTTGTAAACTCATACCAAGAATCCAAATCCAGCAAACGGAAACGGAAATCGCTCGTCGAACTTCGGTCTGCAGTAATCAGGGTGGCCGACAGCTATTGGTTAATAATATATCAAAACAAATGCCCACTGCCATAGAATTTGCCGATATGCGCAGTTCAAAACTTTGATCTTATTCAAAATTAAAAGAAATAAAGAACAATTTGGCATAAACATGGATGCACAAATGAAATATTAATAGTTTCTTCCGCGGAAACGACGGCCGTATTCGGGTCACCCTAGTTACTAGAATTTCAAATCGAACACCGCGAGTGGAGTAAGAAAATACACCCGCAATAATAAAATACTTTGCTGTAGTTATATCGGGGGGTCGGTCCTAAGCATTGCTTATTCATACCGACCCACCCACGGGGAGGCTTAAGACTAACACGCTTATAGATAGATATTTGAATTGAATTGAATTGAATTGAATATACATACACAATACCCCCAGATGATTTCGCCAAAATCCAACAACCGGAAACGGAAATAGCCCTCTATGGGCGCCGCCGCGCATTTGTAAACTCGTGTCCATGTAGAAAAAAAATCCAGCAAACGAAACGGAAATCGCTCGTCAAACTTCGGTACGGAGCAAGCAGGATGGACGACAGCAATTGGCCTAACGCCTTAATGATGTTCCGCCGCAGAGTAGCACAAGCCAAGTCACGGAACAACTACACTGGTCCCTCGCTACAGACCTTCCATATATGGTGCGATGACGTCACTGGGACCAGTGTACCCGTTCCTCTGCACTACTCTGCAGTACAGCTGCAGCAATTGCTTAATTTGCCGATATGCTCAGTTCAAATCTTTGATTTTATTAAAAATTAAAGAAATAAAGAACAATTTGGCATAAACATGGAGTTTATTCCGCGGAAACAATAGCCGTATTCGATTATCACGAACGAGACTCGGGTCACCCGAGGTGCTAGAATTTCAAATCGAACACCGCGAGTGGAGTAAAAAAATCAAATACTTTGCTGTAGTTATATCGGGGGGTCGGTCCTAAGCATTGCTTATTCATACCGACCCACCCACCGGGAGGCTAATGACTAACACGTGTAAATATATACACATATTGAGATTTAAACAATACTCGTACTGAACCTGACTTTGCCAAAATCCAGCAAACGGAAACGGAAATAGCCTTCTATGGGCGCCGCCATTTGTAAACTCCTGCTCGAGAAATCAAAATCCAGCTCGTCAAACTTCGGTACAGAGCAAGCAGGATGGACGACAGCAATTGGCCTAACGCTTTAATGATGTGCCGCCGCAGAGTAGCACATGTCGAATCGAAGAACAAGTACACTGGTCCCTCCCCACAGACCTTCCATATATGGTGTCAGCTATTCGCCTATTGGTTAATAATATATCAAAACAAATGCCCGCTGCCATAGAATGTGCCGATACGTGCAGTTCAAAACTTAGATTTTATTCAAAATTAAAAGAAATAAATAACAATTTGGCATAAACATGGGTGCATGAATGAAATATTAATAGTTTATTCCGCGGAAACGACGGCCATATTCGATTATCACGACCGTGACTCGGATCACCCGAAATCGAACACCGCGAGTGGAGTAAAAAAATACATCAATCAATCAATAGTTCCATCCTCTAGTCGAGGGTTGGATGCAATGGTTCTCCACTTGTCCCGATGTTGTGCTGTTCTGATAGACTGTGAATAATTCAAGCCTGTCCTCTGTGAAATATTTGTAAACCATGATGTTCTTGGTCTCCCCAGAGAGCGTGTATATAAACAGATGAGAGGGACAACTCCCGCGAAAATCGGTAACATAGGCTACAGTGGCGATCCTGGCGGTTATTGTTGAACAAGCCTTGAGTTTGCCGGTACGCTCAGTGCAAAACATTAATTTTCTTAAAAGATTAATAGAAATCCAGAACCCTAACCTTATGAATTCAATATAATCTTGTTGGTAAACATGTTTTCTATATGTGTACTAAGCGGCTTGTTTCTATTTGGTGTAGTTTTAGAGATATTTCACTTTTTCTGTAGGAAGATTGCACATGACCATTGACAATGCCTTGAGTTTGCCGTACGCGTAGTGAAAAACGTCAGTTTTATTCCAAATTAATAGAAATCCAGAACCCTAACCATATCAATTTAATATAATCTTGTTGGTAAACATGTTTTCTATGTGTATTCCAATCAGTTTGTTTATAGGTGTTGTAGTTTTAGAGATATTTAACGTTTTCTGTATGAAGATTGCTCACTGCCATTGACAATGCCTTGAGTTAGCCCATTTGTTCAACAACCACCACTTGGAGCGCCACAGTCGGCAGGTGTTACACGGTCTAGTATGAGAGTTGTCCCTCTCATCTGTTTATATACACGCTCTCTGGTCTCCCTCTCCCTCTGCTGCCATTCACCTTCCCTTCCAACAATGTACGGTATATTGAACTCTGACGAATGATGTGGCCAAAATAAATAAGTTTCTTTGTCTGTATAGTGGCAAACAAGCTTTTCTTATTTTAAATTTTTCTGAGAACTTCTTTGTTGGTGATCTTTGTCCATGATATTTTCATCATCCTTCGATAAGTCCACATCTCAAATGCTGCTAAACGTTTGTACATTTTCTTAGAGATTGTCCATGTCTCTGCCCCATACATTAGAGTAGACCACACATAACACTGAAGAATACGCTTCCTTGTTTGTATTAATATCTTACTTGATGTTAACACTCTATACATTTTGGAGAATGTTGTTCCGGCTATTGTTATCCTTCTTTTAATTTCTTTCTCACATCTCCCATCATTTGTAATCTTTTGTCCGAGATATATGAATTCGGATACTTGTTCTATGTTTGTGCCATCTATGGTTATATTGACATTTGGTTTATCTGTCTTTTTACTTATAACCATTGTTTTGGTCTTCCTGGCATTCATCTTCATGTTGAATAGTATTCCAGCTTTATTGATTCTATACATGCACATAGTTATATCTGGGGTCGGTCCTAAGCATAGCTTATTCACATTATTATTATTATTAAGTTGAATGTTTGGAGTAATTTGAAAATGTTAGCAGGGTATCTATCGAGGGGTTTTATAATCAAAGTAAACTGCACTCCTCATGACCTTGCTGAGCGATATTAACAGTACTTACTATCTTTAAGGTTTTGCACCTGTGATGTGGACAATGAACATACTGGTGTCAATGGCTTCCATGTGTGCGCAGGCGTTTTCAACCTAGTTAAAACATTATTAGATCTTACAACTTGACAAAGTCGTCTAGAAACATGTATACAACTTTGACCGATAGAGTCCATCTTGTTGCCGGAAGTGGGAGCTAAAAGCTGCAGCAACTGCGCTCTCCACTCTCATTGGTTAGAAATAACAGACATCTTACATTTACCGCGGTACTTCAGTGTTGTGGATCGTGGATCTGTCGTCGGCACTCGGTCTAAAGAGTTGGCTTCTGTTTTAGTTATTTCAGCTAGAGTACGGTATTCTATTCTGTTCTGTTAGGACGTCGATATGGGTTCTTCCAAAAAGCACAAAACTAACAAAGATCGGGAAGGTCATAAGGAACACAAGCGTAAACGACGACATAAAAGTCGCAGCCCAGAAAGATCACGAGATATTATTTCTCACTCACCGTCACGCAAGAAACACAAACATGACAAGGAACATAAGCATGAGAAAGAACGGAGAAGGAAAAAGGAGAGGGAATATATGGACGAAATTCGTGCTAACCGATATCAAGCCCGTCTAGCAGCACAAGCGGCCGTCGTTGCCACACCAATTAGTAAAACAGAGGACGTACCAGAAGATGGTGGTAAGCGTATATAATTATTATTATACACAACTGAACTGGTACTACGTACTACTACTACTACTAGGTATGTGAGTCAAAATTTCAAAATCCTCCAATTTGAGTGTAACTGGGCTCATTTGAAAGAGGATGAAGAGACAAAGAAAATAACACTTAGATCATTGCGATCCGTTGAGAAATAAAAAAGTTATGATTATTTCATTAATTTTAATTAGCCAAATTATGTCCTCACAATTAACCTTAAAACAATGGCAGAAGGTGTGATCAAAACATACTGTGTTTGTAGGGAAATTGCTGTAACTTTCTTATTTCTCACCGAATTAATAAAATCCTTGAAGTACCTGAACGCCCGAAGAATTCTCTATCTAGATCAATCACAAAAATCACCATTGACCAGCTAAAAATAATTATTAATAATGATCAAACATAATAATTATTATGTTCACGCCTCATAACCTGTGATCAAAACATACTATGTTCGTAGGGAAATTGCTGTAACTTTCTTATTTCTCACCGAATTAATAACATCTTTGAAGTACCTGAAAGCCAGAAGAATCCTCTATCTAGATCAATCACAAAAATCACCATTGACCAGTTAAAGATAATTATTAATAATGATCAAACATAATAATTATTATAATTATTATGTTCACGCCTCATAACCTCAAGTATGAGATCACTTGAAAATTCAATGTGTTCAGTTGCAGTTGTATTTAGGGTTACAGAACGGTATATTCACCCGAACTGGTCCTTTTCCCACCGCTATAATATTTGACCTCCGAATAATTATTAATAATGATCAAACATAATAATTATTATGTTCACACCTCATAACCTCAAGTATGAGATCACTTGAAAATACATGTATACATTCAATGTGTTCAGTTGCAGTTGTATTTAGGGTTACAGAACGGTATATTCACCCGAACTGGTCCTTTTCCCACCGCTATAATATTAGACCTCCGCATAACTTGACCTACTTAATTTAACTTTACAATTGTAAAATCGTAAAAGTTGTATTAAAAAAGAATTACAAAAACACAAGGTATTGCAGTGGTATTTAGGGTTACAGAACGGTATATTCACCCGAACTGGTCCTTTTCCCACCGCTATAATATTAGACCTCCGCATAACTTGACCTACTTAATTTAACTTTACGATTGTAAAAGTAGATACTAGTGATCAGTCTAATATCAGTCTAATATATTTATCTCAGAAAAACCCCGTCCTGATATGACCTTAGATGTTGGTAGGACATAAAACAACAACAAACAAACAAACAAACACTCTCAGAAAAAATACAGAAATTCAAAACCATCAGACTATGCAACTTTAATATGTCTTCATTTCATCTGGAATGAAAGCATAGCATTAGGCAAGTGCTGAAGAAATGCACCACACAATAGCTGTGGAATAAATTCAATAATCACATATTGTAAAATATACTGACATACTCTTATCCAAATTTTGAAATTAATCTAGATATTGAAGAATTAGAATTAATTGCATTGAACAATGTACAAAATACATATGTGTGGACTCAATAATCACATACTGTAAAATATACTGACATACTATGATACTGTTATCCAAATTAATGTAGATATTGAAGAATTCTAATTAATTGCATTGAACAATGTACAAAATACATGTGTGTGCACTCAATTATCACATACTGTAAAATATACTGACATACTCTTATCAAAATTAATGTAGATATTGAAGGATTATAATTAATTGCATTGAACAATGTACAAAATACATGTGTGTGCACTCAATTTGTTGAGTGGCCATTTTGTTTGTCACATTTGGCATGATTTCAGATTTGGTAAAAAAATTTCCGCAAGCTCGTTCATACACTTCTCTGGCAAATTGCCTCCTGGTATTTCACAGATACAACAATAAATACATTTAGGATGGGACCTATATATTTTAATTTGGGACCATACCTGCTTTGATGTCGATTTTTGATGATGAATACTGTACAAAATCTTCTCATTTGGGGGAAATTCTTCCTGTACCAGAAATAAACTGTCAATCAGAAAGAAATTAACACGAGGCAATAGCTTGGGAAGTCCTCTATGACATCATGTTCATTATATATGCAAAACATGTCTCTAGCCAATGAGGAGGCATTTATTTGGGGCACTGTAATTGGGTCAGCCAATAGAAAAGTGAGATCGGTGTCACAGGAAAAAAACGCCCGCTGTGACGGCGATCGGCGAATTCGGCGCACGTACCTACTACTACTAGTAGGTATGTGCCAACAAAATTCAAACTCCTTCAATAATAAAACAAAATGCACCACTGGAAAGAGCTGGAAAATCCCTTTAAAATGACACCAAGACTTTATGAATAGGTGGAGTATTAAGGAAGTTATGGCGTTTTCCCTCTCTGAAATTGTTAATTGGTCCTTATTTTCTTCCATTAAATTAAGGTAAAAGTACTAGATTTCTGTAGGTATGTGGGAATCCCCACGATTCGTGGCCGCCAATTTGTTTTCGATCGCTGTGATCGGGAGTGCGCGAATATGTGTCGACATGCCTGCCAAAATCGCCTCTCATTGGCTAGCGGATGGGACAAGCAGGGAATCCCGGTGACATCACATATTGGGAAACCTCTATGAGCGGTCTCGTTTTCGAATTTTTCATTTCTGTTGTTTCGTTCATTCGTGAGAGCATTTAAAACATTTGCTCTGCTTTTCGGATGTTCAAATCGGTTCAAATTCACTTTGGATGTAACTAAAAAGTATGTAGGCACAATTATCAATGTATTTTCTCACTTTCTACCAAAGATATCACAACCTGATACGTCGAAAGTTGTTAATTTTGATTCGGAATGTGTGATGGGTGTTGGGTCGTCTCGAAAAATATGTCAATGGCCATCACTCGGCATGAGTAATCTTCATACAGAAAAAGTGAAATATCTCTAAAACCACACAAGTTAGAAAAAACCCGCTTGGCACACATATAGAAAACATATTCAACGAACAGATTATATTAAATTTAGAAGGTTACGGTTCTGCATTTCTATTTTGTGGGAGAAATCATGCAAAAATCTTGTAAATATCATGAAAATTAAGTAGGTTCGGGCATATTTTGTGTCTGAGCTACTCTTCGAGATTAATTAATCAATTAATTAGTTAATTAATTAATAATACAAAATCAGACTTGGATGGAGCCTTAAAATGGACCTTTTCTCTATAATCTATTACCAAAATTTGTAAATATCATGAAAATGAAGGAAGTCATGGCATATTTTGTGGTTGCGCTACTCGACGATATTAATTAATTAATCAATTAATTAGTTAATTAAATAATTAATAATACAAACTCAGGTTTTGATGCAGCCTTAAAAGGGACTTTTTCTTCTCTTTAATCTATTACAAAAACCATGTAAATATCATGAAAACTACTAAAGTTATATACTTTTTTCATTCAGTTTGCATTGTTTAAGCGCCTGTCACACTGTACCGGACTGAGTACCAGAGACCACCAGACAAAGAATTTTCTAGTCCGGTGCTCTCCGGTGCACAAAATGTATCGAAATGGAGCAGAATTGGGTCAATTGCCGGTGGGCGACCGGACGAGAACCGGACATGTACGGATGGGTACCGGACAAACCGGACACGTCAGTCCGCCGGTGTCCGGTAGAAGTTTTGTGCATGTTCAAAACTTGTACTGGACACCGCCGGATGGGTACCGGACATCGCCGTACAGTACCAGACAGTGTACGGTTCTCGCCCGGTTCCCCAGTCCGGTAAGGTGTGACTGGGCCTTAAGGGTCACACCCATTCCCTTTGTTTCAGTCTAATTACAGGACAAAAAAACATATGACTTTAAATAAATAAAAATTCATAACTTTCTTAATACTAGACCAATATGCATGATCTTGGTGTCATTTAAAAGCATATGTTTTGCTCTTTACAATGGTATGAGTTTCATTTCAATGCAGTAAATTTTAGTGTTTTTGTCACATACCTAATTTCTGTGACCGAAATTGGTGACTTTTATGGGAAAATTCATGTAATTTCTTTAATAATTGAGATATCTAGATGAAATTTGGACTAGTTTAAGGCATGCTCTATTTATATAATTTAATAAAAATGAGATTTGAAACAAACTTAAGTGACTTGAAACAATACATTTCTGTAACTGAAATTGGTAAAATTCATGTACTTCCTTTAATAATTGAGATATCTTGATGACATTTTCAGTGAAGCTAGTTTAATTCATGTTCTGTTGATACAATTCAATAAAATGACATTTGAAACAAAATAAGTGACATGAAAATAACATTTGTGGTTAATTAGTGAACTCCATGACCATTTGTTCACAACATACTCCATAACGGTAAATCAACAAATCATGATCAAGAGTCATTCTCAAAATATCAGTTAAGCATAAGATCATCTTATATGAGATCAGCTGCCATGGCAAAGAAGGATACGTCATAGTCAGTAGCATTGTCATAAGACTCATTCTCTGACCAATAAGCCACCACATACTTTTTGAGGTGAGTCTCAGAAAAAGTGATAAACACAAGTGCATACCTGTTGCATGACTGATCACGCCAATCATGATAAAGTCGTCACAATTTCCCCAAACTCAACAGTATATAAGATTAATAATCGTTACTCACCACAGTCTACTTTTTAAATGTTTCAGATTGCAATAAAGTGTGAATTGAAGGTTGAAATTGAGTGAAACTTTTGCAGTTGTTATTGGAATAGCAAAACTTGACCAAATTGAAATATTTTAAACCAAGCTGTAAAGGGATTCTCATACTACATAATATACATAATGGACTAGGACTACCCAAGATTGACCAAGGTAAACCGACCATAGAAGCGTTTTTCTAAGGTGGGATTTGCTGGCTCAGTTTTGTGGTGAGAAAATATCTGCCGCTGGTCGGCGGTTTGCCATATACCTACCCTATCACCTGTGCCTGGCCTGGGTCAGTCACCGACTCATCCTCTCATGCGCCAGGTAGGGGTGAATCTTTTATCTAATTTAATATAATATTCTGAAGTTTCTCCCCTCAACCCTCGGGATGTCAACTGTATTAGTTTTCATTCAATTGTCAATTCAAATTAAGATGAATGATATTTGAAAGTCTATCGTATCAAAATGATCAGAATGCAAATATCTATAATGTGATTACGTTGTCTTTAACTAGTTTAAGCTATATCGAAAAGTACATTTAAAAAAACAAAGAATTGATTGCTCTAATTAGCATACCAATCCTATGGTTAAATCCAAACTGCTGAGTGTGAGTGCTAAATGGTGGTTAACAATCTATACAGATTTGTAGAGAAAGACTTTTTCTATGTACTATTATTTTTTTTATGACAAATATTTAGTAAAATCATGTTTTACAGTCGTTCCTAATGATGTTGAATATCCTAAGCTATTTACCAACTTTTTGCAGTTCTTTATTTTGTTCATAATTTCGTTTTGAAACAGAAATTCCTGAAACTAAGCCGTCGGTTGGAGAGGCTGCATCCGGAGGCGAGAATCTGTGTCTTAGTGTTGAAAAAACCAAGTAAGTGTCTGGACGTCAATGGGTTAGACAAATCCACGGGAATCGATAGGTGGCGCTGTGTCGCAACTCGAGCCATGGAAGTGAAGTACCGATATGGTTATGCACTGGAGCCAATGTATGGTGAGGGTTTAGGGGTGTAGGTGTATGTGTCAGGGATGACAGATCTCCGCGTTTCCGCGGATTTCCGGCATTTTTCAATCCCGCAGCACCATCAGCATATACTTCTATGTGGTGCAGACGCCGGAGCACTATCAGCGTATACTACTAATGCATGCTTCTTTCGGTGCAGCACTATCAGCGTATACCAATATAATTTCTTTTCCCAGACACCACTTTCATCCCTGGTGTGTGGTGGGGGTTTAGGGATGTGGTGTGTGGGGGGGAGCGTAGGTGTGTGTGTGGGGGGTATAGGTGTGTGATGGGGGTTTAGGGATGTGATGGGGCGGTTTAGGTGTGTGGTGGGGGGGTGGGGGTTTAGGGATGCTAAAGATTGTGAGGTGCCGCTCTGCAAGACACCCCTACACCTCCACCACAAACCACCTACACCTCCACCACACACACCCTACACCCCACCATACCCACCTACACCCCAACCACACACACCATCAACCCTCACCACATCCCTAAGCTCCCACCACATACACGCACCACGTCCCTAAGCCCCAACCATACCCCTACAACCCACCATGCCCACTCACCACACACCCCAAAATCCCCACATATCCCCACCCACACACCATAATCCTCACCACACCTCTACACCGCACCATACCCACTCAATATATACCCACACCACACACACCCCTCCCCCTAAATCCGCACACACCCCAAAATCCTCACCACACCCCTCCACCACACACCCCTACACACCCACCACACAAACATACGACCACACCCACCAACACCCAACCCCCCACTACACCCCTGAACCCCCACCACCCACACCTGTCCCCCCCACCCCCGCCCCCCCCCCCCATCCCAAATAAACACCGGTGTACCGTTTTTCACTCTATTATCGCCATCTGGAATTTTAGTACCTACCCCATTGGAAATGATACCTCTTTACTATCAGTATTATTAAGCTATCAATATTTTCTGGTTTGGGATCCGCTTGTAAAATATTGACAAATACTGTTTTCACGAAATAACCTTGTTTATATATAGTCAGGGGGTCAAAGGCCCAAAACAGCCTTAGGTGTGAAAGTGCGTACTAATGCAATTTTATTGCAGATTGTGATAGTCATATACCTATATTTTGAGAATCAGGAGGGTGCCACTCTGGCACCCTTGAGCAATTTTTTTTATAACCCGTTTTTGATATGATGTCATATTGGATCAAACCAGCATTTTTGTGCCGTTCTACATTAGGGGGTAGTCTTCGTATATCAGCTGTAGTATCATTTCTAATTCACTTAGCACTACATATATTATACCAGAAGAAAGAATATTGAAGTACCTTTCTCCTGATGTATAAAACATCTATGTATGATACGAATGTGTAAATACAGAAAGGCTCAAAAGGAATTATTACTGCCAACTCACGGCAATCAAAATGTACATTTTTTTGTGGAAAAACTAATCCCGATAATAAAGAAAATAATATGTCACTTGGAGACAATTTATTTGTCTCATTCATGGCTATTTAATTAATGTATAGGTGTGAAGATGCTATTCAGGTAAAATTCCCATCTAAAACAATTTTAACAATGCCTGGTCGTCTGTCAAAGTGTTCAGGACATGTCAATCAACTAAACCGAAAATGTTCAAAATATGGTTAAACTTGGATACCTTCAAAGACTTATGACATTATTGTGTTTGCAGACGTTATTTAAACACAAATATTACTATTCTGTAAAACAAGGTATGGAAGTGGTGTTTTGACCATTATATTCATTTCCAAACTATATAAACAGTCGTTTATATACTCCTAGCTTGAACCTGTGAGCCATCATAGATGATACCCGACGTGAACGATGGAATCCTCAGCAAAATGTTTCTTCCCAGGCTGCAACAAGCCGGAGGGAACCCTCATTACTGGAAAGGAACAGCGAATAAAAAACATTATTTCTGCAAGCATATCATGTGAAGATTTGATCCATATTGGGCTCCAAGAAGACCTCGACAACAATCCAAACCTCGCCTTACAGTTTAACAAGTCCTGCGTATCCAGCTCTACATCAAAGACACATATTGCTAGGGAACGAAAGCACATAGGAACCACTGGCGATCGATATACCTAGGATCTCAAAAAAGGCCATGAAAAAATCAACATGGGGACTAAGACCGCTGTCAAAAAGTATCAGTTTGACGGACAGAAAAAGCCCAATCCTCCCAACGCAGCCCTGACATGTAAGACAACTGCTAACGTCCACAAAGCCATGGAGAGGGACTTAGCTTGGCTTGTGTCCATCGTACAGAGTACAGACGACGAAGAACCGATCCCAGAGTGGTCAGGAGCAATGACAGTTTCATCCAGAGAAGAAGGCAGGGCTGTTGGTATGGCGAGCCACTTTGTATTCGGTCCTCTCATTGACCTACCGCCTGCTCACCGCAACACCATCTTGACCACGCTGATTTTCATAGAACAGTCCCTAAGGCAACAACGCTACATCCATCTGTCAGCAGACATGCAGCTTTACAAGATCATCATGCAGGTTAAGTGGGCGGATCCAGATCGCTGGAAGAGCTTGATTGTTCGTCTGGGAGGGATGCATACCCTAATGTCTTTTGTTGGATGCATCGGCACCCTGATGAACGGCAGTGGACTCGAGGAACTTCTGGAAGCAGAATTCAAGGGCGTAGGAAGTATGCTGAATGGCAAGGCATGGCCGAAGGTGCTCCGGGGCTTACGGATGGTGGTAGTGGCACTACTGTGGCCACTGATCTCAGCGGAGACTACTGTGGAATCTCTAGAAGAGCAACTAGACACGATCTGCATGTCACAAACAGCACAACTCTGGGTGCACTGCTTGATCATCCCACTGCTGATCGGCCATCTCTATGTACAAGCTGAACGAGAGGGAGACTGGCTCCTGCACATGTACACTTTGAAGAGGATGGTTCCATACTTCTTTTCAGCACACCATTGGCACTATGCCAAGTATATCGTCTGGCACCTACAAGACATGGCATCGTCTCTTCCATCTGAACTACAAGATGCCTTCCTGAGAGGAGAACATGTTTGTCGTCATCGCAAGGGAGTGTGGAATGCTGTCTTCTTGGATCAGTTTGGGGAGCAAACCTACATCCGGTATGGGAAGGCCAAGGGGGGTTTGGTGAGGAAGTCATTGTCAGATGAACAAGTGGCAGAGTGGACCTTATCATATCACATCTGCAATGCTGTCTCACTTGCGATGGACAACATGTTCGATGAGATGGAAGACAAGGATCAGGAGGGCAGCACAGGAAGACATAAAGAAGGTAAGAAATGACGACAACGAAGACAGGAAGAAGATCATCCTTGAAGTCGAACGCCACACCAATCCACTCCTGACTAAAGCCACAGAACCATTGTATATAAAATTATAAATGGTCTCGTAGCTGCAGATGAAGTGAACATGGATCAGTCCGTCAGCATAGGAGGAATCATGGCCGCTGAATTCACAGGAAAGCTTCCTGATGGGTTCTACGTCCCTCTCAAGAAAACTGTCATAACTATGGAAGTAATGAAGAAGAAGATGAAGGTAGGGGACTCCAGTGTATACGATATGGAAAAGCTGTACGCACGTTTACTAATTGTGTCCCAGAAGAGAGATGTGGAGCTTTCCGACTTATTCGAGCATGAATTGGCTCCAGTGCCAACTGCCCTCTTTGACGATTATGGAGATATGCGCAAGGGAAGCAAGTCGGTCCTGGTGTCGAAGTTGGCCATCACCTACAAAGAACCACCACCTACAGTTGATGTGCAGTTGATAGACGGGAATGAGGCAATCTACCACACCCTGTGGCCCAAAAATGCAACGATGTCTATGTTAGCCAAAGTATTCATTTCCTCATTCACTCGTCCGTATAGCACGTATGTAGTATTCGACTGCTACCAGGAGCACTCCCATCTCCCATCAAATCTCATGAACGTCGTTGATGGGCAAAAGGTGCTGCTCCACAAGACTACAACCTGACAGACGAAACGGTACTTCCAGGCAGGGACATCATCATGAAAAGTGACCAGAACAAGAAGAGAACCCCAATGAATCTGTGCACATCATCGGCGAGGAATGTCCATATACACACGAAGAAGCAGATGTCAAACTCGTCAACTACCTTCTTCATCTGCACCAACAAACAGAGCATATCCAAGTCCTCGCTGATGATACGGATATCTTCGTCCTACTGGTATACTTTGTGTGGTGCTATAATTCCCCTGCTCAGGTATCCATGAAGAAGTACAACGGCGAAGTCATTGACATCAACGCAACGGCCATGGCACTTGGAGACAGATCTCAAGATTTGCTTCCTGCTCATGCCCGCTCAGGCTGCGATAGCGTATCGTACCCATATGTCAAAGGGAAGGCTTCTGTGTGCAGTATGCTACTGAAATCTAAGGTTCCACTTCAGGCATTTGCAGATCCTGATGCATCAGAAGAGGACTGGACAAGGGAAGGCTTCCAATTCTTGTCCTATTTGTATGGAGGTGTGGTGGCATCAACACTAGATGGGCTGAGATATCTACTGTTCAGCAAAAAGAAGGATCCACCAAAGATTAAGAGCCTTCCTCCAACGAGCGAAGCTGCACTACAGCACATCAAGAGAGCTCATATCCAGGTACTAACATGGCGAGCGGCAGACCAGCTACACTCACCAGATCTTGATGTTTGTCAGTATGGATGGGAGTTGAACAAAACCCTTCTTTGCCCTGTCAATGGCACTTCCACTGCTGCCCCACCATCCCTCATGCAATTTGTGGCATGTGGTTGCAAATCGAGCATGCCATGTGGGAGCTTCAAGTGCAGCTCTCGGGCAGGAGGGCTTTCCTGCACGACATACTGTAAATTCAGAGCAGGCGAGGGATGCTCGAACGAACACACAAAACCTGAATCTGCCCCATTCATGGATGGCGACGAGAACGACGAGGACGATGATGAGGAAAACGCAGAGGACTGATGGATTGGATCCTGAAACCTGAATCATGTGAAATGATGTGTCACAAACGCTTTGTGTATGACACGTATGGCAACCTAAATGAATAAGACAATACACCATGTCTGTTTGTTATATTGGTTTATGTACTATTTCCCAAAGAAATACTACAATGTAGTTAAAAGCCATTTGACATATTTCAAATTCATCTTGTGAAAAGTGTATCTCTGCATATGTCCGATCTTATTCCGCATTTAGTTTGGTTTACTTATGTAGCCATCAATTGCTTTGTTTAATATTGTTTTCATTAAATGTATAAATAGCATTGGGACTTGCTTATTCCAATTTGATACATATTTGAGGTACAACTACTACATTTATTATTATTTTAATAGCAAAAATATCACACTGAAATGAGTATTTCGCAATATTTTTCAGTTTGAGTTGTCGATGACAATTGCTTGTGAATGTATACTGTGGCATGTATATTTGCTCTACAATGATAATTTTTACACCATGAGAACGGTACTTCAATATCCTTTCTTCTGGTATACTATATGTAGTGCTAAGTTAGAACTGGTACTATAGCTGATATACGAACACTACCCCCTAATGCCGCAAAAAATGCCAGTTTGATCCAATATGACGTTATATCAAAAACGGCTTATAAAAAAAATTGCTCAAGGGTGCCAGAGTGGCACCCTCTTGATTCTCACTACCAATAACCCTATCTAGCACAATCAGCAATAAAATTGCATTAGTACGCACTTTCACACCTATGTGAGTTGGCCCCCTGACTAATAGTGTTGAAAGCAAACATCATCGCTCAGGAGTCAGGTCACACTGGGTGTTTCTTTTGGGGGGGTGGGTGGGAGTAAATGAACTTTATTCATATATATCTTTTTTCAGTCCCGTAGCATTGGTCTTCAGGCCGTACGTGTTACAGTTGTATAGATATTTACAGAATTGTGTTTACATGATATATATATAGTAAGTTGAAGTTTGAGAAGAGAAAAACTCATTTCTGAGAAAAACTTGCGGTAAATTTTGAACATGCGATAACCCCTCGAAAGACTTGTGTATGAAAGTCCACAAAACCCTTGTAAACCCTTGAATTTCATTTTCAAATGTTTGTATGAACACTGTATGATGTTAGTTGCGAGTCGACTGTCTTATCAGGTCATCGGCCTTGTTACAGCTATAGACGTTATAACTACTTGTCTAATATTGATTTTATTATATGCACTGATGTATTATAATATTCTGGGATTCGTTAGCCGAATATAAGTTTAAAACATACAAGTTCCATGGCATGTGACAATCAGAATTGACGCTGGAACTAGTTTGGGGTGTCCAATGCAATGTTTTAATATTCTTTTTCTTCTTTTATTTCATTCAAAAAAAAAATAATTAAAGTAAACTGCGCGCGAAGTTAGGTCTGGCACCATTGAAAACTGATACCGTACAAACAGAAGGTAAGCATTTGGTCATTTGTATAATATCAGTAGCAAATAACTCAACAACTTTGAAGTTAAAGATAGACCATCATTTTGGCGCATGAGTATTGCAAACGGCTAGCCTGGGAAATAAATCAGATATAAAACCAAACCTGCCATTCAAAGAAGCAAACATGTCGGTTATGCAAACCTGGTTATCACAGAGCTAGGCAGCCCAACTGGTTTCTGTATTAGTAAATGGTAACCGATGAACTAGTAATGAGCAACAATATAGAAACATACTAGTACTGGACCTTTTTATGTGGCGGTATGTGTTTATTTGATTAGTGCCGGGGACACTGGTCTTCCAGTCATTGAATAATTATCGTTAACTACACATTTTGAAGAGAGTAGTCTGCATTGTAATTTGTATTGTGTACGGGACACAGTCCTCTGAATACACATTTAGATAATACTTCAGGGATGAAAGATCTCCGCGATTGCTCGGATTTCCGGGATTTTTCAATCCCGCATCACCATCAGCGTATACAACTATGTGGTGCAGACGCCGCAGCACTATCAGCATATACTACTAATCTTACCTCGGTATGCCGCCTCTGGCTAGCCGCAGGCTAGGGAGAAGGAAGCACATCCGGGTCCAGCAATTAGCATAAGTGACTCACAACGGGAGGACGTTTGTGAGTTGCTCCAACAGGATTTATCTACTAAGACAACTTATTCACGAAGTAAGTAATTGTAAAATTAGTTTAAACGATTTATGATGCACTATAGCATCACATTATGAAAGTTCAGAACTTTCTCAGGTCCCTTTTGGACTTTGTTCGTGTTTTTTAACTTGAGGATAGAACATTGTGTGCCGCTGGCACGAACGAAACCGATAGTCCTTTGTTCTATCGAAACCTGTGTTTAAGACAGGGAGAAATGGTGACCCGAGTTGCTCATTTCCTAAGAAAATTCTCCCGGATCCTAATAGAGGATGTTGTTGGGGATGCTTCTGGGTGTTTTTTATAAACACCCCAGACCGGTTTTAAGGCGAACCTCCGAGTTTCGTAATATTTTCTCCAACTTGCTGGCATCGTAGCCGCGGGTGGGAGAAGTGTACGGAACAGAGAGAGTGGGCGATATTAGTATCGATCCCCCCGTTTGGTTGGTTTCGTTACCATTCACCTACGGCAAACTTTAGCTTTCACGCCTGTACTGAAAACGTTGTAACAACGTATCTCTGTACCTTATACCTCAACCCAGTTTACTGGCTTACACATTGTGTATTTGAGAAGATTCCGGTTTAAGTAACACCCATTATTGTCGTTACAGAAACCGATGGCCACTCGGCGGAATAAGCCGCCCGCGGCAGCCATGGGCATTGCCCCTCCGGATTACGATTCGTCACCAGCTGTTACGGCTCCGCCGTCCCCACAGCCCGGGGCCCAGAGGTCCGACCGGGACAGTGACCAACCACCTCAACCTAAAGGTTGGGAGGAAAAGATGGCACAAATGATGGAAGAAAAGATGCGACAATTCCAGGCTCAAGCTTATTCGGGCCCTTCCCAAATCCCTGATGACGATTGGGAAGATTTTTCCGACGATGAGGAAGATACGCTTTCGGCCACTGAGGTTACGAAACCGAAAGCGTGCAGTAAGAAACGCCGCACAGTGAGCAGCTCGGATGATGAATTCACCAAGGAGTCTAACGCTAAAAGAACCAAGAAATCTAAGAAAAAGAAAAAGAAGGACTCGTCCTCGGACTCATCGGATGACTCGTCATCCACAGAGTCAGATTCAGACACAGAACGCGCTGGGGTGTACGCCAAGATAGGCACTAAGGTCGGTAAGAAAATTAACCAAAAGAAGGCAAAGAAGGTTCGTACTACAACCATGATGAGAAAAACGGTTAAAGGCCAAGGTCATTAACAAATTGACCGAACAGATTTCCGGGATCAAAGGTATCCCGGCAACTGTTAGTAAGGAGATGGATGCTGGCATCCATCTATCAGACAAACGTCGCCGGTACGAGACGGCACTGTGTTTGATCCATAAGGCAGTTTTGGGGTCTTTGACATCGATTATCCCGATCGCAAACCGCATGCAAACCGAGAATAAGTTCTCGTCTCTGGCCCGCGTTATGGACAGGGGCATTGCCTTGCTCACAGCTGCGAGCAACTACATGACGAATCGCAGGTTCGAAAATGTATTCAAATCTGTTACTACAGACGCTGGGAAAGAAGTCGCCAGGTCAAAGAAAATGACCGATAATGACGGAAAAGAATACACGGTGTATTCAGGACCAAATCCCATCAAAGGCAAGCCTCTGGACAAGTCTAAAATGTTCGGGGGTCAGCTCGCCTACCTTTACAAGCAAGTAGAAGTAGACAATAACAGTGCCAGGAACACTGAACAGAAAGGCCGTAAGTTCCAAAACCCTCTCGGTTTCAGACGGAACCGGACGGATTTTCGCTACAGGAGGGGAGGAAGGCCGTTCAGAGGCGGACCATCCTTCGGATACAGCCAGAGGGGAAGAGGACGAAGCGACAGACAACCCTCAAACTGGAACGACAACCGAGGTTACAGACGGGATTTTGTTCCCAAACCACAGTTCCCCAAGCCAGGGAACAAGTAGAAAACGCCACACAAACAATTCAGCCTCCTGGCCCTGAAATGGTCACCGAGCAAACACAGACTTACGTAAGCAAGTTTAAAGCAGGCAACATTTCTAATTGTTTACATCAATGGCAAGAAATAACAAGAAATCCAGAGGTTCTTGAAATAATAAAGGGCATTAGAATTCCTTTCACGCAATTAGCTGTCCAGAAAAGAGCCCCTTTTCCATATAACTTTAATTCGGAAGACAGAGATAACCTTAATGAACAAGTAATTCTTTTTGAAGCTAAAGGCATTATCAAAAGAGTAAAACATACTCAAGGTGAATTCATTTCGAATGTTTTCTCCAGACCTAAACCCGATGGGACCATTAGGATGATTTTAGATTTAACTAAATTAAATGAGATCATCGAATACCAACATTTCAAGATGTTTTCCTTAGAAACAGCTCGAGACTTGATTACCCCAGATTCTTGGCTAGCGAGTGTAGATTTACGAGATGCGTACTATACCGTGCCTATTCACGAATTAGATCGAAAATATTTCAGATTTGTCTGGAATGGCCAACTTTTTTAATTTACCTGCCTACCAAATGGTTTGGCGTGTGCACCACGCCTTTTTACTAAACTATTGAAACCGTTTTTTTCAGAGATGGCAAAACTAGGTCATTGCATGTTTCCCTACATTGATGATTCTTTCATTATGGGAGAATCTTTCACACAATGCGATCTCGCAGTTCACGATTTATGCAAACTCTTATTAAAGTTGGGATTTTTCATACATGATAAGAAATCCGTCTTTTTTCCTACTAAGGAGCTTAAGTGTCTAGGCTTCGTTTTAAACACAACGGCAATGACGGTGTCACTTACACAGCAAAAGAAGGATAAGTTTCGAGACACAGCGAAACAGCTGTTAGACACATTTAGGCCAAAGATAAGAGAGGTCGCGGTGCTAATCGGTATCATGATTTCGTACACCCCCGCTATATTATACGGGGGGGCACACGTTAAGTCCCTGGAGATTGACAAAAATCTAGCTTTGGCCAGAGCAAAGGGTAATTTTAAAAAGAAAATGTTTATTTCTGAAAACGGACTAGCCGACATTACTTGGTGGCTGAATCACTTTGATAACTCTCCCAATCCCATTAGAATGGGTGAACCCAACACTACAGTTACAACTGACGCGTCACTACAAGGTTGGGGAGCACATCGCAATGATGTAGCAACAGGAGGGAGATGGCTAGATTCTGAAATATCCGACCATATTAATGTTTTAGAGTTAAGAGCTATTTACTTAGGGTTAACAAGCCTTGTTAAAGTACCGAAACACAATGTACGTATCCTTACGGATAACACCACAGCTATGGCTTATGTCAGAAACATGGGAGGTACAAAATCAATACCGTGTAACGAAATGGCACTCCTCATTTGGAATTGGGCTCAAAAGTTTAAGGTATGGTTAACAATAACACACATACCCGGTAGTCAAAATATTCTAGCAGATAAGATGAGTCGCGAATTCCATGACCACTTAGAGTGGTCACTAAACGGGTCAATTTTCAAAGAAATTTGCGCCAGATGGGGTATGCCTGATATAGATTTATTTGCTTCACGTAATAACTCTAAATCGAACAAATATGTTTTGTGGCACCCCGAACCAAATGCATGGCACATAGATGCCTTCTCGCTAATTTGGCAGCATCATTTCTTTTACATTTTTCCCCCATTTACCATTATAAGCAGAGTCGCCAGAAAGATACGAATGGAGAAAACACACGCCATCCTCATCGTCCCCGAATGGGACACTCAACCGTGGCTAGCCAGACTAATTTTGACAGCCAAAAACAGCCTACGCTTCCCAAGATACCGAGGAAACCTGAAGCATCAGGGACCATTAGCGCGCCACGGAAACGTGTCGACGACTCCTTTGGTAGCATTCCTTTTTTGAATAAGTACTTGGAACAATTCGGATTAGACAAGATAACACAACAAAGGTTGGTATCTCATGCGTGGAGGAAGGGGACAGTGAAAATGTATACAACCTATTTAAAGAAATGGGGCATTTATTACTTACTTAAGAAAGTTAAGCCAATGAACCCGACAGTATCCGAGGTAGGACGTTTTCTACGTTTCTTAGAAGACGAAGGTTTAGGTTACGGCGCTATCAATGCAGCCAGATGTGCGCTTTCAATAATCCTACCTAGGATTAACGGACAGACGATGGGCAAACACCATGTTATCTGCTGGATCATACGATCGATTTATCAAAGGAACCCTCCCAAACCCAAATATAATAGGTTTTGGGACGTGTCTATTGTGTTTACACTTTTCAAACAATGGCCAGAGAACAAGTTCCTGGACATTAAACTATTAGGGTTCAAAGTAGCGTTGCTTCTTCTGCTGGTGACAGGACACAGAGGACAAACTATAGTCGCCCTGTCGCTAAATGGACTTGACATTGATAACAAGGAAGCAACGTTTGATTTAACAACTTTGTTGAAATCAAATCGTTTAGGTGATCCCCTGTCGACAATAACTGTCACTAGATTCACAGAGGATTGTAAATTATGTGTAGTATCCGCAATACGGACATATATATCCAAGACAAGAACAATAAGAAACTCAAGGCAGCTTTTGGTGAGCTTTATTAAGCCACACAAGGGCATTTCGAGGGACACCCTCGCCAGATGGACAATGACTGTTGAAACTAGCAGGAGTCAACACAGGCAAATATACATCGCACTCTACACGCGGAGCGATGGTCTCTAAGGCCAGATTGCTAGGCATCTCCGTGAAACGGATCCTGGCTCACGCAGGATGGAAAACGGCTAGATCGTTTGCAAAACATTACCACAAGCGACTAGAAAAGCCTCAACGAATCGCACAGCGATTACTCACCAACTAAATGACAAAGGTGAGACAAAGTCAACATATTTGCTTTATTGTCATACCCATTGTACACTACATACATGAATAACACTATAATAATAATAAGAATAGAATAATAATAAAACAAGAATATCAGGATAAAAATTATATTACGTAAATGTCTCCCTAGCCTGCGGCTAGCCAGAGGCGGTATACCGAGGTAAAATAGATTAGTTAGACGAATCTTACCTGGGTATAGATGATGGATAACTATTGTTTTCCCGAGGTATGAGCCTCGGATAGACGTGGGCGAGGGCCCACCCACCACGCCCTTCCACGTCTATTCAATGACTTGTACCAAGAAAAGGTTAGATTACTATAGTATTTTTGTTTATTAGAATCATTTTTATCCTGAATTAGTAGGTAAAGATTGCTGGACCCGGATGTGCTTCCTTCTCCCTCGCCCACGTCTATCCGAGGCTCATACCTCGGGAAAACAATAGTTATCCATCATCTATACCCAGGTAAGATTCGTCTAACTAATCTATAAATGCTCTAAACAGCCCAGAACTATCAGCGGATACTACTAATACATGCTTCAAAGGGCGCAGCAGTATCAGCGGATACCAATATATATGAAACCTGACTTCTGGAAATTCTTTCGCTGTTCCCTGACAATGCTAAACCTATGAGACAATATCAGCATTTCCGCTTTTTTTCCCGGAGACCACTTTCATCCCTGATACTTGGGTACATAGCAAATTAAGAGAAATCCAGGAATTATACTGTTTTCATGAGTGTTTTGCTTAGTGTTTTAAGATGTATACATAGTTAACCTAGTCTAGACGGATATACCATTACAGATAAAGAATTAATTTAGCGTGTTTCTCCACGTTGAATCCTTTAAAATATAAGTTACTTCAAACTAAAATATAGTAGATTATAATGATTAACCTAATATATTTATCTTTTTAAAAAACCCACCTTCAAGGCTATCGGATTATTATCAGTGATAGAAATAAGCAAAAAAAAATGTTCACTTGTCTCCTGGACCAGTCTGGTGTGATTTTCATTTGTTTGTCAGAACTTTCACTTGGTCTCGACTAAGTGAAAAAGCTCTTATTTCGAACACTGATATATACATATACAATGATAGAAATACGCACAAAAATATTTACTTGTCCACCAGACAAGTCTGGTGTGATTTTCAGTTGTCCCGGACAAGCAGAGAAAGCTCTTATTTGCGGGGTGGGGAGGGGGGACGTAGCTCAGGGTAAGGTGTCCACCTGTGCAGGTGTCGACCATCCTATCCATCCATCTCAGTGAACCCATTTGCAGTTTGGGCTATTTTCCATTCCAACCAGTGGTCCACAACTGGTTCATCAAAGGCTGTGGTATGTGCTGTCCTGTCTGTGGGAAAGTGCATATAAAAGACACATTGCTGCTTATCGGAAAGAGTAGCACATGTGACAGCAGTGGGTTTCCTCCAAACAAATATGTTAGAATGATCATGTTTGATGTCCAATAGCCGATAATACGGAAATCAATGTGTTCTCGAGGCGTTGTTAAATAAAACAATCTCTCCTTTACTTTTTTGAATGCTGATTATGAACCTATGTATTTATATATTTAAAAACAACCCTCAAATTCATCGGATTATCCAACTTTAGTATTTAGGCCAGGTATCTTCACTAAGTCATGTCTGTCTCACAGTATTTCTTTACCTCCTGACTCACTCATAACATTGCCATTTGGTTCCTCGTCGTTTCTACTCATCTTCAGAAGATGGCCAGCCACCAAAGGAAAATGAAGATATCCACAGACCGCCGCAGAATTTGGCCGAAATGAAGCGTCATGCTGAAATCGTTGAAAAACTGGCCTTGATAAGGGAGAAGAGGAAGATCAACCAGAAGTTAGGGTGTGTATGTCTTTTCTAAAGGTCGCCTCTATTGTCACGGTACCGTTGATATAGAGCGGCAGTCTAGTTTCACGGTACCATTGATATAGATCGACAGTCTAGCGTCCGGTCGCGTTGATATAGATCGGCAGTCTAGCATCACTGTCCCGTATTTATAGGTCGGCAGTCTAGTGTCACAGTACCATTCTATTAGATCCGAAGTCTAGTCATTGCCTACCCAAAATATCTAACCCTTACCCTAACCGTGATTGTAGAATATGCTACTGTTGTCACGGTACTGCGACTATAGAATCTCGCGCTGGGGACATGGTACTGTGGCAATAGTTACTTTTCTAAATCATTGTCTGTAACCGCTGTTTATTGAATATTGGCTATCGTCTTCAACGACGATGGGCCAAGGTAGCGTTAGCTGTTGGATAGATAAATTAACATATAAAACAAACCAGGCCAAAATTATTTCAATAAAAGGGAAACTAGACCTGTTAGAAGATTTACGCGTATTTAATTGGATATTTTGGTTACCATGGTACCCAGATGTAAATACTTACGTGATCTCACAGCAATTTTGCATGTACTATCTACACACCCTATATACACTTATAGCTACAATGGCATGTGCATAATCATAGTAGACCCACATACCCTTTAAAGTTGCATAGTCAGATGGTTTTGAGGTTCTGTCATTGCCTGAGATAAACATGTTAGGTAGATCGTTATAATCTACCATACATTAGCTTGAAGTAACGCTTGCTTAACATTACTAACCGTTGAGATATTTCAAGTGCAAATATGCAGAATTCGCTTTGGCAAGCGTGCCAAAACTCTGACACCATAGGCTTCTGCAGTCACAGGTTCTATTAATTCAGTACATCAGTTAGATATTCAGATTCAAATCTTGATAATTGTTTTGATTCTGAAAATTTGATCTTTTCATGGGACTATGCAGCTTTAAAGCTGCATAGTCAGATGAAGACATGAAATTTGCAAAAAAGGAAAACAATCATCAAGATTTGATTCTACATATTCAACTTAGATACTGGTGCACTTATTAAACATTTGTCAGCAAATAGAATGTTATACTCAGGTAATTTAATAGAACCTATTTCTGCAGAAGCCTATGGGGTCAAGAGTTTTGGCGTGCTTGCCAAAATTAATTTTGCATGGTTGCCCTTCAAATATCTCAAGCTAGCCATTTCAAATAAAAGTTACTTCAAACTAAAGTAGGGTAGGTTATAGTGATCAACCTAATATTTATCTCAGAAAACAACAGAAACTCAAAACCACCGGACTATGCAACTTTAAGCAACATAGTGCTTGGCGAGGTATTACTGTAGATTGAAAGTTTTCAAAATGTTATGCATTTCCTTGCTGTTGTATGTAGTTGTGGTATGTACTATACATCAGGGATGAAAGATCTCCGCGATTTCGTGGATTTCCAGCATTTTTCCTGTGGGCCTCAACTGCAGTGCCGCAGTGCTATCAGCGTATACTAATACGTGGTACAGACGGCGTAGCATTATCAGCATATACTATTACTATTAATAGGTGCTTCGTACGCCGCAGCACGGCCAGCGTATACCAATATGTATGAGACCTGACAGGAATTTTCCGCGATTCCCTCACAATGCTAAATGGGAGAATTTCTGCATTTCCGCTTTTTTTGCCGGAAACCACTTTCATCCCTGATACATGATGCTGTGTGTCATCGAACAGAAAAGTGAAGACGTTAGCTGAGAGTGACTCCGATGAGGAAAGCACAATGGCTTGGGTCAAGAAGAACAGAAAGCTTGTCAAGGAGCGAGAGATGGCAGAGAAACGGGTTAGTGAATTCAGACTGATCTGCTAGTTCTCTTGTTTACACTTTTTTGATTCAGCTAATTTAAACGTTCCCCCCCCCCCCGGGGGGCTAAATTACCCTTTTAATTAGTATTGAAATTTACCACCTTGAGCTGGTCCTGATATGATCTTTGATGTTGTTAGGACGTAAAACTCCAACAAACAAGCAAACAGCACTTGGGTGACATATATACTGATAATATATTCTAACCAAATGTGACCAGACAGGATTGCTGAACGAGTTAAATGTCTGTTTCCCGTTTGGTTTGACTGCATTGCTGGTGAATATGGTGTATGTCACTACATAAATATTGATTGGTGCAGTCAGTATGGTGTAGTTTGATAACTATCCACCAGGCCGCGCTGCTGGTGCATGTTGTGTATGTCACTACATAAATATTGATTGGTGCAGTCAGTATGGTGTAGTTTGATAACTATCCACCAGGCCGCGCTGCTGGTGCATGTTGTGTATGTCACTATATGAATATTGATTGGTGCAGTCAGTATGGTGTAGTTTGATAACTATCCACCAGGCTGCGCTGCTGGTGCATGTTGTGTATGTCACTATATGAATATTGATTGGTGCAGTCAGTATGGTGTAGTTTGATAACTATCCACCAGGCCGCGCTGCTGGTGCATGTTGTGTATGTCACTATATGAATATTGATTGGTGCAGTCAGTATGGTGTAGTTTGATAACTATCCACCAGGCTGCGCTGCTGGTGCATGTTGTGTATGTCACTATATGAATATTGATTGGTGCAGTCAGTATGGTGTAGTTTGATAACTATCCACCAGGCTGCGCTGCTGGTGCATGTTGTGTATGTCACTATATGAATATTGATTGGTGCAGTCAGTATGGTGTAGTTTGATAACTATCCACCAGGCCGCGCTGCTGGTGCATGTTGTGTATGTCACTATATGAATATTGATTGGTGCGGTCAGTATGGTGTAGTTTGATAACTATCCACCAGGCTGCGCTGCTGGTGTATATTGTGTATGTCACTATATGAATATTGATTGGTGTTGTTTGATAACTATCTGCCAGGCTGCGCTGCTGGACCAGATGGATGCTGAGTTTGGGGTTGGGGACCTGGTTGAAGAAGCGTTCGGTGAGAAGAAGAGGGTGGAGTACACGTCGCGCCACCTATCGGGACTCACGGTCAAGCACGACATGGAGCGCTTCAAGGAGGGACAGAACATTATACTCACACTCGCCGACAGCAGTGCGTAAATTTAATATTTGTTCCTAATTGAGGCATTGTGCTTTGTAACAAAACAAAACAAAATTATTTAACAACAATTTAATATAAAAAAACAACCCCAGAACATGGTTTTACACCATCTTGAAAATGCCTGGAATTTGAAGATGTCTCTTGAAGAATAGTCTTAGGTAACTTTATTGGGGTAATTAATTAAACATTAATAAAAGATTAGGAATCTTTATGTATATGAGATGGATGAAATGTTTGCACAGATTTATAAAGTAGGTCTGGTTAATTCACTTGGATGTCTTTTCGTAAATTCATTTCGGATAAAAAAGGACAATTTGGAATTGAACGACATGATGCGGTTTTGGAAAAGCGAGTATCGTAGCACAGATGAGGCATGGGGTGTATGATATATTGTCCTTCCATGGTTATTTTGAGATCCCACTTCCCATCCATGTAGCAGGTCTTGGGGTTCGAAACGATTGTTCGAAGCCCAGCCCAGAATAAAACAAATGACTTCAAAATTAGTTTTTCACTATCTAGCCTGACACTTAAGATAGGAGAAGGAGCAGTGGAATGATGAAGACGATTTGTCTGGATTGAAATTTCCACTGCTTACTCAAGTAATGTATATAATAAAGATAGTGCCGAGTGCCCGAAAAGGTAGCGACAAGTAGACATTTAGATAATTTTGTATTCACAATTTCTATACATATTCTACAAACATAAACTAACCTGTTGATAATAGAAATTGTAGGAACAGTGTAACCATTAATGGTTGTCTTCCCACTGACCCTTATAAACAAAATAATACTTAAAACTAAATCATGAGCCCTGGAGTTAATATACAAATATCCTACAGATAATATACAAATAACCTATAAGTATTTATTGTGTACGTCATTGGTTTGACTTAAGGGGCTGTCACACTACGACGTATGGCGTTAGCATATGTCGACGTATGCGATTTTCGGCCAACACGTCGGCATACAACGTCATAGGTTGGGCGTACGTCGAATACGCTTGCCATACGGCGTCATATGTCGGCGTAGGTCGAACCGCAAAATAATTTTTGTGCATGTTCAAAATGTTCAACCTATGCCGGTGTACGCCTCATACGTTTATCATACACTGGGCGTACGTTATGTACACGTATGGGGTAGGTCGGGATAGGTTGGAACACGTTAGCCATACGTTCAGCAGTTCAGTCCGCGTACAGCCAACGGATGCATAACGTACTTCGAACGTATGCCTGCCGTATCTCCAGCATACTTAACGTATATGCCATACATCTAGCGATGAAGTAACGTACGTAAAGTTGGTCATACCGTGAGCGTATGTGATAGGTCAGAGATACATTCTTCATACATTACATACTTTGTGTGCACGTTCTGTGTATGTTGTGTGTACGCCCATTTTTATCCCCCGCCCCTGCAAAGTTTGACGAATGCCGACGTACTGGCAAATTGTCGTACGTTGGGCACACGCTAACGCCATACGTCGTAGTGTGACAGGGCCTTTAGTCGGGGTTTTAACCCACAACTTCCCACAAGGGAAGCCAGCCAGCACTCTTACCTCGGCCCTCTCATCCGGTCACTGAGGAGAGTGTTCAGCTTGGACATAGGGACTCATCGCCGATGACGTTTTGTGTTTAGGGATCCTTGACGAGGAAGATGATGTGCTTGTCAACGTGAATATAATGGATGACGAGCGAGCAGACATCAACAACGATCTCAAAAAGAAAAAGCCAGACTACAACCCTTACGACGATCCAGAGGACGACGGATTTGTAAGTGTTCTGCTCTTTAATTGTCTCACCTCTTCACTTTCCTCCCATCTCTTCACCACTCTGAGGTCATCGGTAGCCAGTCTTTTGTTCACAGAATGTTGAATCATACTGTACTTTTTCCCCCTTAAACCAAAGATCCATTAATCCATTACATTTGAGATTCAGGGATGCAAGATCTGCATGATTTTGCGGATATCCACGATTTTTTTAATATTCACCGATTAACGGTCACAAAATTCCAATATGTATGGCAGCAATTGGTTGGTCAGAATCCCGTTCTTCTTTGACCTTAGATGTTGCTAGAACATAAAATCCAAGCAACAAAGATTTTGGTATGGGCGATAATGCAGTCACAATAAGGATATTTGAAACCTGATTTATGGCATTTTCCCCGCATTCCCTGACAGTGCTAATCCTGTGGGGGAAATATGTATTTGCACGTAAATTCGCGATTGGTTTCGCGGGAACCCGCTAGGTGGCGCTACGGTCTTGGCCTGGTTTCCGCGTTTTTTAGCTGGAGACCACTTTCATCCCTGAATTGTACAGCAGATAGCAAAAGGATCAAATACTAGATATATAACATACACAAGAATCAATTTGTTTAATCAAATGTTGTTTAATCATTTAAATATCTTATTTTTAGGGTTATGCAGATGCTGATGTCCTGGCTAAATATAATGAAAAGATGGATAAGAAATTCACTCTAGGTAAGTTTAGCCCTATTTGGTTTTATGGTGCAATGACAGATTTAGAAAAAGCCAATGTGTTTAATCCAAGTGGAAGGATTTAATTTTTAAATGTTTAAAGCGTTCAAGTAAAGTTATGTACGTATATAAACTTGTTAAAATCCATGACTATTTAAAACGCTACTGTAGTAATGCTTAATAAGCCCCACTACCACAAAATGGCAGTCTTGACAACGCTGAACATTGCTGGTTAGAGGACGCATACACTAGTAGGGGTGGTCCCTTATCGTGGACCATTCCATCTGTTTGTTAGCCACGGCTCCTACCATCCCCCGCCCCCCCCCACTGGAGGTTACGTTTTAACTGGCTAGGTAGCGTAAGGTCACTTCTAATCTGACCTAGGCAGAATAAACCGAAAAGAAATCTTATGACCTGAAGCAACTACAGTATGTTGTTCCCTTCCTTGAACACCTGCCTATGCTAGAAGGAGTGGAAACTGGTCTATGACACTCAATTTAAAAACTGATCTAGTCTAATTTTAGCGCAGTTACAAAATATATAGTTATATTGTTTATACTACTTTCCTGATGCCCCTTCTTGGAGAGATACTAATATAATAATTCTTTAAACAAATAATATTTGTCCTGACTTACCCTATCAGATCTCGGAACGACAGTATACTAATTCATAATCTGTGACTGGGCGCGCTGGCCGATTCGGTAGAGTGCAGGCCTCCCATGCGGGAGATCGGGAGTTCAATCTGCGGTCGAGTGAAACCAATGACATACCAAATTGATACGTCTCGCTTCCTAGCTTGGTGCTCAGCATTAATAGGATAGGGCAAGGACTGGTTAGCTCACTGTCAGGATAATGTGACTCAGTGGGATATCGGGTTATGGTGCTGGCGGCCTGATTTCCCAGTGGGCAGCACTATGAAGTTATCATGAGTGTGCACTGTCACAAACTAGTACCCGTCCTGATATGACCCTTAGATGTTGCCAGGATGTAAAACTCAACAATCAACCAACACAATCTGTGCGTGCTTTCAGGAAAAGGGGGACAATATAAGGCAGATTATGAACGACAAATGATAGAATTCAAAGAACAGGCGAAAAGCAAAGCGGTAAGTACTTGTAGGCTCATATTAATGTGACAGCCTCGTTTTGGGTTATAGGATTTTACAGGTTTTTATCATTTTATTTTTTCTACAAATGTTAACTATATGTAAGCTCCTGTCCTCAAAGCTTTGTGAGAAGACTGATCAAGTTGGTAGAATAAACTCTCAATCCTTTTCTACTCAAATGTAAGATTTCATGGCTTTGGGCAAGCAATGTTTTAATGTAAATAACAGTACTCTCTACTAAAGTAAGGCATGAACAGATTTTAGAGTTCCTAAGATCGACTGGACTGTATCGCCTCCTGTAATTTTTGCTATGTTCTGTCAGTTCAATTTTGGTGTCATTTGACACAAATTTAACTACTTTAAAGTTGCACCTGAGCTAATGTTTGCTGTCATTTAATACAAATCTGACCGTTCAAGATTTTCCAGTAAATCTCACTCTAAATATATAGCTTTGACTAACACATTTTACTGTGAAACAAAAGTGAGAGAATAAAATAGCCTTAACCTTTCGCCATGAATATTACCGTTGCTGCTGACACAGCGTTAAACCATCACCAATCAATCATGCCAATCAACCATATCACATTGTGTGGATTTCTCAATAACTGTAGTGTGTGTACTTTGTATCTGGCATAGTAAAGCTGCATAGTCCGATAAAAAAATGAAATATTCCATACCAAAAGGCTTAGATAGATTTGATCCTACACATCCACAATAGATACTGGTGCTCTCATTAATCGACCAGACGGGATGGCCGAATGAGTTAGAGCGTCCGTCTCCCGTGCTGGTAGATCGTGGGGTCTGGGTGTGAACCCTGGTCGAGTCAAACCAATGACTTAAAAATTGATACTTGTCGCTTCCTAGCCAGGCGCTCGGCATTATTAGGACAAGGCAAGGACTGGTGTGCTCAGTGTCAGGATAATGTGACTGAGTGGGATATCAGGTTATGGTGCCCGTTGCCTGATTTCCCAGTGAGACAGCACTATAAAGTCGCCATGAGTGCGCACTGTCACAAGTCGGTACCCGTCCTGATATGACCTTAGATGTCGCTAGGACATAAAACAACAACAAACAAAACAAACATTAATCGTTTATTGCTGCACAGAAAGAATGTTACGTGAATTTAATAGAACTTGTCATTGTTGAAGCTTCGGGGATCCAGCTTTTCGATGTGCATAAATATGGTAACTTTTCTGTGAAAGGTCTTAAAAAGTCTTGAATTGGATTTGGACACTATAATATTGGCAGGTGTATGTGGCTTCTCGCCTATAAATTTTCAAATAAAAGATTGATTGTGCAAACCTGTAGTCGACCCGTTATATCAGACTAGACTGGCCAGTGAAGTGATCGTCCACATAGAGATCCATAGATTGCATCACCTCTTATTTCTGTTAATATTTAATTAAATATGTATTTTACAATTACTGCCAAAATAGGTCTTAAATTGTATGCAAATTGGTATTAAGAAGTCTTTAAAGGGTTTTAAATGTGATTGGCTAGTGACTAGGAACCTTGAAAAACCCTTCAGGCACCTCGAGCGTGTGGGTGTATACACACATATATATGACATAATTCAACCAGGTCTAACCACACTACATTAGTTTACTTGTACTATCCTTTTATATAGCTGATTTTCTGTTATTCCAGGAGATGCTATGCTTACCACCCCTTCAAGTGGCAAGTGAATATTACACAATAGACGAAATGGTAAGTTATGACATTCAAAGATTTCACTTTATAATTGTTTGCTGGGTTGCTAGAAATAATTTCCTAAATATCGCTTACGTGGAAAGGATGGGAGGGATTATCAGTTGTATGACATTCACAATTCCTTGTACGTTATTTAAATCATTCATATTTATTTTATTTCTGGATTCTGTGCATAAATTCGATTGTGCCCATAGGGAGTTTGGTTCCAGGTTAAGTCAAACCATTGACTTATGCAAATTTATACTTGTTGCTGCCTAGCCTGGCATTCGGAATTAATATGGTATGGCAAGCACTGGTTAGCTCAGTGTCAGGATAATGTGATTGAGTGTGATATTGGGTCATGGGTCCAGTGGCCTGATTTCCCAGTGAGACAGCACTATAAAGTCGTCATGAGTGCGCACTGTCACAAGTCGGTACCCGTCCTGATATGACCTTAGATGTTGCAAGGACGTAAAACTCTAACAACCAACTAAACACTAATTTGTTTACCTTTCAGGAGGCCAAGTTTAAAAAGGTCAAGAAAAAGGTTCGGAAGATTCGAAGGAAGCCGAAAGTTCTGAAGGCAAATGACCTTCAGCCACTAGAAGATGGACAAGACCTCAGGTAGGGCACATGGATATAACACTGTGCCTGAGCAGTTTAACAGATATTCAATCAGTCTCTGTACTATGCATGGGCTGTATTAACTTGATATTTCTGTTCTAACTGTCCAGGCGTTTTATCATGTCATTTTGAGATGGGATAGGGTCCTCTGGACGATAAGAAGCAATGAGTAGTCAGTTACCATGAGAACATATATATTTTCCTATTTTGTCAATCCGAGTATTCCGAGCATCATGACAGTAATTCACACACTCGGACAAATAGAGGAAGCAGGAAACTAGGTTAATATATTTTTATTTAATAATAAAATAAATCATGACCGAGATCGGTCGAGCAGTAGTGATATGTGTAAGGTCCGGAGACTGAGCAGTTAAGGCAGTTCATGTTCATCAAATGGGTTGTTGCTGATGGAATATTTGAGCGAGTCCGGCGTGTAGAGCATACCCACCCGGCCGGCGCTCAAACCACTGGAGCTTGAGTGGGAGGGTGGGTGAATTGATGCGTCCCAAGCAGCAGGCAGCGGAGAAGTGACGGCTCAGTGGTCCGCGATGCAGCAGGTGGACTAAAATAGAACAGCGCCTCGTGTGCAAATTACCCATGTTAGCCTGCAGCCAACATGCATAATTCACACACTCGGACAAATAGAGGAAGCAGGAAACTAGGTTAATATATTTTTATTTAATAATAAAATAAATCATGACCGAGATCGGTCGAGCAGTAGTGATATGTGTAAGGTCCGGAGACTGAGCAGTTAAGGCAGTTCATGTTCATCAAATGGGTTGTTGCTGATGGAATATTTGAGCGAGTCCGGCGTGTAGAGCGTACCCACCCGGCCGGCGCTCAAACCAATAAATGTGTGAGCGCGGCCGGGGCATCAGCAACTATGGTCTCTCCTAGATATGCTGTAACTGTCTTGGATTTCCAGGTCCCCGCCTCCATGATTCCTGGGAGGGGAAGGCCTGCAGCCTCACAGGCTTGAGCAGCACCCCTCCTTAGGCTGTGGAGAGTGTAATGTTTATCACACCGGAACACAAGCATGGCCGCTGTCCTAAACGCTTGTAGGAGGGACTTAGATGTAAGTGGCTTACCGGACTGGAGGAGGAGAGCAGGGGAACCGGGGGGAAACACTAGGGTACTGACATATTTCTTCCACGCCCAAACGGGACAGCAATGGGAGTGAGGGATGGCGGGAAGAGTATATAAAACTGGGGGGGCTGCCGCTGACCTCGTTTTTGAGGATCTTAAGGTAATCTCTAAGCTAGCATTACGTACTACAACATCATTAAACTTTAACACATGAGGGCCTATCACGGTAATAGAGGCTGGAACCAGATTGCTCTGTCGCATAAAAGTGAGATAACCTAACAATAATGCTACGATAACAACATGGGGGACAGGCGTAAGCCTAACTAAGAACAGAATAATTCTACGTAACTCTCCAGGCGAAATCGGAGGCGCCCTAGAAACAATATGCTTGGAATTCTTAAATATGGCGCGCTTCATAATAGTGATCTCGTTGGAGGCAAATTCAGGGTGATCACCAGGACCTCCCGAGACCCAAATCTTAATTGTACTAAAGTAATTAAATACGGCGCCAGGTGATTTCAATGAATCAGACAAAAACATTAGGAAGGACAAGAGATCATAAAGGGATGGCTGAAGCGGATCAATCGTATGTGCAGCACAGAAGATATGATATTTCTTAAGATGGGCGGACTTGTTTTGCCATGTTCTGAGTGTGATTCCCGATTTGTAGAGACGAAGGAGCTTCACGTGGTGCGTCACTGAGTAGCCTGGAAGATAGGGCAAAAAAGTCTATCTTCCAGGCGAGTATCACAATGCATCACAGTTCAAATTCTAAAATGTCTAATGATAATGAGGGTGAGAGTTTTACTAGATTCTTTTCCTTACATAATTTCACCGCTTTTGCTTTTAACGTCTTGTCTGAGAACGACCTACTCAATGCATCAGCTAGAATTAGTAGTGAACCTGCCTTATGGAGAATCTCTAGTTCAAAATTCAAGGAAGCTGAAAGCGGCCATAATTGACGGGCACAGGCACAAAGAACTCTATCTTTCCCCTTCCCAGACGACAGCACTGATTGTGACGCCAAATTATCTGTATTGACCTGAATAGTGAAATTGTGTGGATCTGTAGGAAGGAGTGTTGTGACTGCGTGTACTAGATTCAAGGCCTCCAACTGTGTGATCGAGAAAGTCTTATCTAATACTGAACTCGAGTATTCTTCTGCATAATAGTGTGTCTCCGAGAACGCACCTCCTGCCGTTAGGGTTGAATCACACTCTATGACAAACGCCTTATGCGGCGAATCGGGAAGCAGCTGAATGCCATTATAGGTCCCCGCAAACTTCTCGAACCACGCTAAGTCATCTAAGAGATCCCTAGCAAAGACATGTTGACCAGAGAACGGCGTATTCCTCAATGCTTCTAATACCCGATTCGTGAACCTTACTGCTGGCTTGATGCATTTCTAAATATGTTGAAGCTTTCCCGCTAAACTTTGCAACTGCTTCCTTGAGGCTTTCGACTTCCGTTTCCACTCGGAACACTCGGCCACAATCTCAGTCAGTTTCTCTACCGGAGGAGACACACACAGGTTTGGGGCATCAATACGAAAACCCAACCAGACTAAAGAAGTCACAGGAGGGGAGCATTTATCCAGTGCTAACTCTAAGCCCAGCATCGAAGCCAACTGATTGAACCTGTCGTTCGCCTTAATTGCCCTCTCATATGAAGCTTCTAAACCAACAAAGTCATCTAAGTAACAGAGGGTGAAAAAACCCTCCCTCCGCAGCAACCACACCACCGCCCGGGTCGTCCGTGCACAAGCCAATGCCGACGTACGAGACCCGAACGGCGGCGCAATATCCATATAGACTGACCCGTTCAGCGAGATACCTAACAGCGGGACTGACAGAGGACACACCCTAAGTTGACGATACGCCCGTGCCAGATCAGCAGCCCACATCCAAGCAGACGAACCGAGCAGCGAGAGCCTATCTGTGAGCGTAGATACCGACGGCAGTGAGAAATTGAACGGGTTACCCTGGTAAAACCCTTTAATAATGCCCGCATTCACGCTATGGCCTGCGGAAAGCTAAGATCTATAATCACCCGCTTAGCAGTAGAGTTCTTTTTCGGGCGCGTCATCATCGGACTCAGCCAGCACCAGGGTTTGAAGGGCGGAGCAGAGAACGGACCGAGCAACGCCCCTAGAGTCAACTCTTTCTTCACGAACGTGTTAATATGAAAATCTGTATCTGCAGCAGGAGTATGATTAACTAACGTAGGCAAAGGAGGAGAAGGAGAGGTATAGTCTAACGGCCAACCGTACTCCAGATGATCAACCAACAACGTATCAGGGTAATCCAACAACAAGGCCGTCCAGATGGAACTGGCACCCTAGCAGAGAGATAGTTAGGCAAGGCAGTGGCTCTAACCACGGTGTAGATATCTAAGTACGAAACATTATCAACCCACAACCCGTCCACAGCCCGCGGCCAGAAAGCCTCTAGCGTATCTCTAAGCAACAATGGTGAAGGCGGAGGTGTAAACTTAGCAGTATTGTGCAGCATCGAAGGGACGACCGTGACCTGGGTAAGAACATTAAACCAGTCGAAAACTATATCGGGAAGGGACAAGTCTGTGTCTGAGGAAAGAAGTGCGTGTTGTACGGGTGTGTCAATTTTTACATCTAGAGAGCATGCGTGCACGTGGCGGCCACGTGGTGAGGAGTGCGCAAGCGCAGGACCGATGAGTGGGGGGGAAGGGGGCGGCAGGCGAGGCGGGCAGGGGTGGGAGGGAGGGGGCAGGCACAGCTGGCAGGAGTGGGAGGGCAGATGGTGGGGGCGCCGCAGATGGTACTATGTCACGGGGTGTGGCCTGAGGAAGGGAGACGGGGACCACGTGCGAATCACGCGGTTGCACATGGCCCGAGTGGGAGTCCCGGGGTTGCAAGTCTGGAAATGAAACACTTACTGGTGCAGCGGAGGACTGATCAGCCTGTTTCTTGTCTGACCATTTACGCTTCTTCATACAATCCTGCTCTCTATGAGGCAGGCTACGCTTGAAGCAGTACGCACACCACGCGCACACATGTACATATTTATCAGGCAGCACCCCATGGCCATTCTGAAAACCGCAGTCCTTTCCCCAGTTCCATTGGTAACAGGCTTTACCATCCACCTCCTTATTATAGTCTTCCCGCGAGTTGAGAGGGGCCGACCCGGAGACATTACTGGCAGAGGCTGGGACATGGGGTGGGGGAGAGCGGGCCTCCGGCTGTATGAAGACAGGGCGCGCACTAGCTGCCCTACTAGCATCAGTGCACACTTCCCGCTGGACATCCTTCAATGCCGACGGGTTTGACCAAGCGGCAGGCAACCTCCCGTCTGCTATCATCATAAAAACCCGCTCCGACCACCTCCTGCAGGTGGGCCAATCCCAGGTGATAGCCATTCTTGCCAAATCCTCCTCGTGTTGAAGGAGGGGAGGCCACCACTCCTCAGGGAAAGCGGGGTGGCCTGCTAAACGCCTTAGCGCAATAAAGTACTCCGGCCATGTGGCCTCACCTGTATTCACTTTCCTACAGGCATCTCCCCGTCTAATAAAGTTATGTGGGAAGAAAGCCATACCTTCAGGACGTTGTAGAGCTGGCAAGGCGTCGACAAAGCCAGCTGCAACCGCTTCCGCCACACGCACTGGCCTCGGAGGGTGGGCGGGGCTGAGCATGGCAGGGAGAGCAGGTGCCGGCCGTGGCGGCACGCGACCACGTGGTGACTGTGCCGGAGCAGGGGGGTGCCTCGGCGTGCGTGGAGTCACCGGTGAGGGGGGAGGAGCCATGGGCGAAAGCATAGGCGGCGGCGTGAACACTGGCATCGGGGCAGCATACGGCGAGGCGAGGGCGGGGGCCTGACTGGCATAGGCGACGGCGGAGACACAGGACGGGGCAGATGACGGAACAGGCCCGCCGCTCGTTCCAACGCATTGAGCCTTGCTGTCACGTCGTCAAGCTTCTCATTCTCTCGCGTCAACCTCCTAATGGTCTCCCGGTCAGTCTCCTGGTCGGAGGAGGTTGAGGGAACTGGCTGCTCCGGCCTCATGGGCGTCGACATTACCGATGACTGGGAGTCCTGCTCCAAGAACGGGTCACACGTACAGCGGGCTGCTCTGACCGGCTGGTGCCCAACCTGTTGCGGCAGCAGGGAAGGAGCCCCTTTGCGCTTCTTGGCCGGCGGCATGTAGAGACTATAGAGACTAGTCTAGCAGATGGTAGCACGTGGTAGAGAGCAGGGTTGACCGGAGCATGCAGTGAATTGATGCGTCCCAAGCAGCAGGCAGCGGAGAAGTGACGGCTCAGTGGTCCGCGATGCAGCAGGTGGACTAAAATAGAACAGCGCCTCGTGTGCAAATTACCCATGTTAGCCTGCAGCCAACATGCATAATGAAGCTTAATGGCCAATCCAGAAAAAAACGGTTGAAGTATAAATGTCAGACATGGGTGACATACAGTGGTAGTATGCAGAGTGCTTTGTGTGTGGGCACTGATAGGGTAACATATATAAGAATTACACAAGTAAAAACTTTGCAGTGGTCATAACCAACCTGTTATTTCCACTGCCTTATTACTTGACACCCCCGGTGGTGCCCCCCATCTGGCTCCCCTCCACACTAATATTGACGAGTGTACTTCCTCACTTGCCGCTCTTCGTCGTCTTATATCTTCCATTTGTAGCCTCAATTTATATATAATATACATATAAATATATTAATCTGATCTATAGTTAAACCTCAGCAGGTTAGAAATGATAACCAGTCGGTTCAGTACACAGTGAATACGAATGTAAAGTCCACGACTCGAATCTGTGGTTGTGTAGGCAGGCTATAATGAAATCAATACGGGCAAAGAGAAAGGAAGAGGATAAAGTGTGAAAGAAGAGGGAGAGTCAAGCCCTCTGGTTTATTATATATGTGGTACATGGATCCAGTTTCGTGTATCACCTCACCCCATTCTCCCAATGAGAAACAAGCATTTCTAGCTCCACCAATGACAAACAAGCATTTCCGGTCCCCATGGTTACAGTGATCTGCCCACCACCACCAAGCTGTGTGGCTCCCCTGGCCACCACCTGCCCTGAGCTGAGTGTGTGGTGATCCATGACTAGCAGAGGGGGGAGGGGGTAGTGGGTAGGGCTCTGAGTGCCCCTTACACCCTATCTTACTAGCACCACAATGTCTATTTACCTATCAATCAAGCACCACCAGCAACTACATAAACACATCTATGCACCTGGCCCTATATACCTGTTTCACAAATAGAACATTTGCATTCCCCCACCAATGCATCATTATCAGAATATTTTACACTTAGTTGTTGATTGGACATAAAACCACAACAGGCAAACTTAGTGGGTGTGTATTAAGCTGTCGGTGCTGTGTTTGTCGCCAGGCGGCGCGATGGGCTGGGGATGGAGACGGATGTGCCAAAGGAGCTGATTGAGCGCACTGCCGAAATCCCGGGCCTCGATCTGATCCCTGAGCCTGCGGATGACGTGGACCTCGACCCACCGCTCGACCTGGATGACAGTGAGTCCTTGCACGGTTCTCTACATTTGTGCATACTGCTAGTTTCTGTTAATGGTGGTTTAATGTCGACAACAAATGTCATCATAGTCATCTTGAAAATATCTTTGGAAACTCACCTTCCCAAATGGTCGCCCATTCAACTTTCAAGTATTGTCAAAGTTCACTGTTGCTTAAAGCTAGCGGAAGCCGATGAGTGAATTCCACATCACCTCTTTGCATCACCTCCGCTCCCCTCTAGTCCCCAGACCAGGTCTCTTGAGCCTTACTTGTTCGGATAATGCCCATTTGATATTGTCAAATATGGTGTTTTCTCTGTGCCACTTTCTACATTTTACGTTTTGGTCGTTGAGCACACTGACCCCACTAGTATTGCCGTGCGCTGTTCCATTTATTTATTTCTCTAATACAAAGCAATTGTCCTAAGTGTCTTGTGTTTAGACCTGTTCTAGGGAATATGAGCACATATTCCTGTCATTTGCCTATGGTGCTAACTTGTGAAATCACCACCTCTCTTTGACAGCTACGTGTTATGAAAAATGGCATCTTGTGCTTATGGTGCTAACTTGTGACCCTGCCACCTCTGACAGCTACGCATTATGTAAAATGGCATCTTTTGCCTATGGTGCTAACTTGTGACAGCTAAGCTTTATGAAAAATGGTGTCTTGTGCTTATGGTGCTAACTTGTGACCCCGCCACCTCTCTGACAGCTATGGATTATGTAAGATGGCATCTTTTGCCTATGGTGCTAACTTGTAACACCGCCACCTCTCTGTGATGGCTACATGTTATGTAAAATGTCATCTTTTGCCTATAGTGCTAACTTGTGACACCACCCTTTCTGTGACAGCTACGCGTTATGTAAAATGGCGTCGTTTGCCTATGGTGCTAACTTGTGACACCACCCTTTCTGTGACAGCTACACGTTATGTAAAATGGCGTCGTTTGCCTATGGTGCTAACTTGTGACATCGCCCTTTCTGTGACAGCTACACGTTATGTAAAATGGCGTCGTTTGCCTATGGTGCTAACTTGTGACACCACCCTTTCTGTGACAGCTACACGTTATGTAAAATGGCGTCGTTTGCCTATGGTGCAAACTTGTGACACTGCCACCTCTCTGTGACGGCTACTGCTCAGCTCTTGGGTGGTTCATAACCTTACGTCGGTTACCGGCTGCAGAACTGCATCATTTAGGCTGTGATGGCTACGCATGATGTAAAATGGCATCTTTTGCTTACAGTGTTAACTTGTGACACCACCACCTCTCTTGTGACAGCTACACGTTATGTAAAATGGCGTCTTTTGCCTATGATGCTAACTTGTGACACCACCACCTTTCTGTGACAGCGGACAGGATGCCGTCTGATGACGACTACAGTGCCGCCCCCCTGCATGACGAGGCCAGCTTTGAGCTGGAGCTGGCCATCAACAAGGCGCGCAAAGTGAAACAAAAGCGGCAGCAGGCTGACCTCTCCGTGGCAGCCAAAGTGCAAAGTATTCAGGTAGGAGATTGTGTGCAGCTTTTGAAATGTAGCGTGATAACTGACTTATTTCTGATTATAAAATCACCGCACACCAAGTGAAACCTCTTAATGCTTTAGTTGTCTAAATCAATTATATAATAATAATAATAATAATGGATTTTAGAAATGCTTTTAAAAACCCGATTATAAGCCTTGAAATGTACTATAAGGACAGATTTGATTTATTTTGGAACCATTGTATACCGACAAACAAAGTTACGAAAGCTTCTCAGTTTTAGTTATTCAATGTAATTATAGTGTTATGTAAATTTTAAACCTTGATATGTAGTACAATGCCAAATAATATATATTATGTGTGTGGTTTTGGGAGTGGTTGCAAGTATACACATGCATGCATGCATGCATGCATGCATACATACATACATACATACATACATACATACATACATACATACATACATACATACATACATACATACATACATACATACATACATACATACATACACACACACACACACACATACATACATACATACATACATACATACATACATACATACACATAGATGATGGCATATCTAACAGCAAGTTGAGCATTTTTGCATTAGCATTGCATATTTGTTTGCATTTTTTTCCTAATTATCTCAACCAATATCCATTTAATTTAACATTAAAATATGCCAAATGACTTCCTGAACATATCTTATGAGAGTGCATATGCATCAGACCAGCCGATGAGACGTTGCTGCCAAATTAATGAGGTACAATAAAAATTTGCGGTAATGTTTGCAAATGGCACCAAAATGAATTTAGCTGTGGAATTGAGATGTCCATCACATTTTTCCATACAGGCATTATATGAAGCTCACGGGAAAATATGGTGGCGACTTGCCGTCCTTGTTGGTAGTGAAATTCTATAGACCGATGCATAAAGAGTCACCACAATCTTTATATTACGTCTTTGTTTATAACCATGTGTTTGCGCATGGAATCTCCCGTGTTCTAGTATATATTGAGAATAATCAGATTAAAACATTTTCAGGGATGAAAGATCTCCGCGATTTCCCGGATTTTTCCTGTAGCTATAAGTGTATACTAATAAGTTGCGCCCGTCCTGATATGACCTTAGATGTTGCAAGGACGTAAAACTCCACCAACCAATACGTTGTTTCACGCTGCAGCACCATCAGCATATACTAATATGTGGTGCAAACGCCATAGCACTAGCAGCGTATAATACTAATGCCTTCACGTCGCAGCACTATCAGCGTATACTACTAATACGTGCTTCAAATGGCGCAGCACTCAGCATATACCGATATGTGATGCAAACGCCGCAGCACTAGCAGCGTATACTACTAATACATGCTTCAAACGGCGCAGCACTATCAGCGTATACCAATAACAATATTTATGAAACCCGACTTCCGGGAATTTGTCAGCGATTCCCTGACAATGCTAAGCCTATGGGAGAATATCAGCATTTCCGCTTTTTTTCCCAGAGACCACTTTCATCCCTGCATTTTAAGCATCAACTTGTATGTAGTGTTCCATACCAAATGTTTGACTGGTTTAATCTCAGTTCATGAATTGTTTATTTCCGGGCGCACCCAGCTGCAGAAGGAGGAGGAGGAGGCTGCGCTGAATGGAGACGTGGTGTTGGAGGACGGGCTGAGCATCGTGCTCAACTCGACGTCCGAGTTCTGCCGGACACTGGGCGACATCCCCACCTACGGGCTGTCCGGTAACCGGAACGAGGACGAGGACGACCTGATGGTGAGCTTCCCATACAGCCACCGGGCGTGGTGACCGAATCAGTACAGCATGGGCCTCTCGTGTGAGAGATTGGCAGTTTGGTTCCCGGTCGAGTCAAACCAATGACTTATAAAATTGATACTTGTCGCTGCCTAGCCTGGCGCTCGGCATTAATAGGATAGGGCAAGGACTGGTTAGCTCAGTGTCAGGATAATGTGAGTGAGTGGGATATTGGGTCATGGTGCTGGTGGCCTGATTTCCCTTTTGTTGGGCGGCACTATAAAGTCACCATGAGTGTGCATTGTCACAAGTCAGTACCTGTCCTCATGTAACCTTAGATGTTGCCAGGATGTATAACTCCAACAGAAAACCAACCAGCCAACCAACCCACCGAAAATTAGATATAGGACTAGGCAGCTTTAAGCAACCAATGTAAATAGGGGGATGGGGAAGGAGGGGGGTGGAAAATGGCTTCTATTGTCGACGTAGCGTCATATAACAATCACTTCACATTATGAACTGTCGCATACTTTCCAGGACCTCGACAAGGACCCAGATAAGGACCAGGAGGCGCCCGAGGAGGACGACGCGGGGACCGGGTGGCAGTCAGTGGAAATCGACACGCGCCCCGTGGACATCAAGGACGAGGACCGCATGGCGCTTGACGAGGAGCCAGTCATCAACTCCGGGGTGGCTGGGGCGCTGGAGCTCGCCAAGAAGAAAGGTCAGTTTGTAATATTACTTGTCGCTTCCTAGCCAGATGCTCGGCATTGTTAGGATAGTGCAAGGACTGGTTTGGCTCAGTATCAGGATAATGTGAATTGAGTGGGATACCAAGTCATGGTGCTAGCGGTCTAGTCGCCCAGTGGAGAATCACTATAAAGTTGGCATGAGTGTGCACAGTCACAAGTCGGTACCTGTCCTGATATAACCTTAGATGTTGCCAGGATGTAAAACTCCAACAACCAAATATTATGATATTTACTGTATATAGTATTCTCATTTACGAGTATATCTACTCTGATTTGTTCGAGTGTATATCTAACTAATAGCATATTCAACATGTGAATGTAAACGCGTGATGTCTTTTTCACACAAGGCGGGGTTAAGCTTACATCGGTCTATGCCCTTAGTTCTGTAATACATTACTGACTGTGACTATTCCCATACTCTGCCAGTTTCTCTATTCCATGTTGTGTCTTCTTCAGGGCTCCTCGACCAGAAGGGCTCCAAGCGCAGCAATGCCCCTGCGCACACAAGCATCACCGCACAGAACTACTCCATTGAGGACAAGCGCTATGAGTAAGCACCCTGGGGCAGTTGATCACTGTTTTTTTGTTGCTTTTAATTTTGTTTGTTTAAATATCCATATTTTTACGGAAATTCGCCATCGATTTCCCTTCCTTTTTTCTCGGTGATCAGTTTCATTGCAGATTATTTTACGATATTGAAGAATGTAAGGCAATAATTACTAGGATAACGATACTATTGTGAAGTAAGTTTAACAACCCCCCCCCCCCCACCTCCATTCATTCACCTCTATCATTGTAACTTTGTTCTTGTGACCTCCCCGTCCTGATATGACCTGAGATCTTGTCAGGACGTATAACTCCAACAATCAACTAATTAACTAACCAAATAACCAACCAACCAACCAACCAACCAACCAACCAACCAACCAACCAACCAACCAACCAACCAACCAACCAAAAACCATCTTGTGACCTTTCAGTGACCTTGACGAGAAGTACCGGAAGCGGGACCGCTACCACATGACGGGCATGACGTCAGACTTCAGGGAGCTGGACACGTACACGCCAAACGTGAAGCTGGAGTATGTGGACGAGACGGGGCGCTTACTGTCATCCAAGGAGGCCTTCAGACAGCTGTCTCACCGCTTCCACGGCAAGGGCTCCGGCAAGAAGAAGACCGAGAAGCGGGCCAAGAAGCACGAGCAGGACATGGTCAGTTGATGCTGCCTCTCACCGCCTTAATTGGGTGTATATTTGATATGTGTGCTTATGTTCGTACTGCGAAAACTAAATTGAGAAATAGTCAGGGTCCGTTCGGGGCCTGGAAAGTCTTGAAAAGTCATTTTCCTCATTTCAAGGCTTTGAAAAACCTTGAATTTAACCTATTTTGTGTAATTGGTCTTGAGCCGTCTTGAATTCCATTAAACTGTTCCGACTGATCTAAATTAGTCTGAAATCGCCATTCTCCATTGTTGCCTTTTTCCTGAAATCCAAATGAAAATAGTCTTGAATTCTGTTTGGAAGCTATCTTGTCTGCAGCTACCATTTATTTTGTGTGAGATTTGTTTGACGCAGACTGTGCTGGACGCAGTGTGCTAGCAGTCCAGTTGGGACCAATTTGCACTATATGTGGTGGCTTAGAACAAAGAAAAAAAGAGGATATGTCCAGTAGAAAATATTTGTGTAAATAACTATCAATCTTAAAAGTTGGAAGACTAGTGCCCCGTCACTGACAAATGATATATTTAGATGAATACTTAAAGTTGCGTAGTCCGATGCTTTTGAGTTCCTTTTTAGATAAGTTCTTTTTAGATAAATATATTATGTCGATTGTTATAATCTACCTTACTTTAGTTTGAAGAAACTTTTATCTTAAATGGCAAACTTTTGAGATATTTGAAGTGCAAACATGCAAAATTAATATGGGTATACTTGCCAAGACTGACACCATAGGCGTCTGCAGTAACAGGTTCTATTAAATTGCTTCAGTATTCCCTTCTATGTGGTGACAATTATTTAATAAGTGCATCAGTATCTAAGTTAATTATGTGGAATTAAATGTACATAATTGTTTTCGTTTTGAAAATTTGATGTTTTCATCGGACTATGTAACTTAAAAAAAAAAAAAAAAGGCAAATAATTGACTGTAGTGTATACCAAAGGCAGTCTGCAGGGCTTTCCCATTTGTATTCCGACGCTAAAACCATTTTTATGTGTACCATTTGCAGTTGTTGAAAACGGCCAGCTCCACAGATACACCACTCGGCACAGTGGCCCTTCTGCAGGAAAAACAGAAGCAGGAACAGTCGGCATATATTGTCCTCAGCGGAGGACAAAAGGGCATGACGACGTGAGTAGTCGGCAGTAATTACTGGCATATAGTATTCACTGTAGTAATTACTGTAGTGTAGCCTCTGTGGTAATTACTGTGGTGTAGCCTCTGTGGTAATTGCTGTAGTGTAGCCTCTGTGGTAATTACTGTAGTGTAGCCTCTGTGGTAATTGCTGTAGTGTAGCCTCTGTGGTAATTGCTGTAGTGTAGCCTCTGTGGTAATTGCTGTAGTGTAGCCTCTGTGGTAATTGCTGTAGTGTAGCCTCTGTGGTAATTGCTGTAATGTAGCCTCTGTGGTAATTGCTGTAGTGTAGCCTCTGGTAATTACTGTAGTGTAGCCTCTGTGGTAATTGCTGTAGTGTAGCCTCTGTGGTAATTGCTGTAGTGTAGCCTCTGTGGTAATTGATGTAGTGTAGCCTCTATGGTAATTACTGTAGTGTAGCCTCTGGTAATTACTGTAGTGTATCCTCTGTGGTAATTGATGTAGTGTAGCCTCTGTAGTAATTACTGTGGTGTAGCCTCTGGTAATTACTGTGGTGTAATTACTGTGGTGTATTCACTGTGGTAATTACTGTGATGTATTCACTGTGGTAGTGACTGCTGTAGCCTCTGGTAATTACTGCGGTGTATCCACGGTGGTAATTACTGTAATGTAGCATCTGGTAATTACTGTGATGTATTCACTGTGGTAGTGACTGGTGTAGCCTCTGGTAGTTACTGTGGTGTATCCACTGTGGTTATTACTGTAATGTAGCATCTGGTAATTACTGTAATGTAGCATCTGGTAATTACTGTGATGTATTAATTGGTAATTACTGTGGTGTAGCCTCTGTGGTAATTACTGTGGTGTAGCCTCTGTGGTAATTACTGGGATGTAGCCCCTGTGGTAACATCGTCCGTTTCCTCACCTGGTCTTGTGTTTGAGCGTAGAATCTCACGTGTTCTAAAATGTATTGAGAATAAATAGAGTAATCTTGGATACTAGTACGTAGATATTTTCAATTATTAGAACGGGAAGGACACATGCGTTCTACTCAGATTTGTCCTCAGATTTCCGCCTTTGTGCGAGACATTAAATACAGACAAAAGAAAAAGTTGAAAAGTTCATGTAAAGCAACATTTGTTATGATTTAAGGCTAAAGCAATTAAAAAAAAAAAATTTAAGTAGATAGTTGACACACATGTTTAAGAAATGTTCTGCTTTCCTAAACCGTTAGCCTACTAATATGACTTAATTGCATAGAGCTTGTATTTAATTTGATAAAGCTTGTGATTTAAACAAATATTACCGACCCCCCCCCCCCCCCAATGGGGAGGCTAAGGACTAACACGTGTATACATAAACAATACCTGTACTCATAGAGGTGGAAACTGAAATCACAAAAATCCAGCAAACGGAAACGGAAATAGCCGTATGGGGGCCGCCATTTGTATACTTGTGTTGAATCGCGTAACGACAGTTATTGGTTAATAATATACTCGTGCTGATATATATATACTCATACTCAACCGCTTCTGATTTGATTAGGCTTAGAAGCCTGTATCAATATATAAATAAATAAATAATTTTCCGAGCGTTTAGCGGGGGTCGGTCCTAAGCATTGCTTTTCATATTAATTAAAAGAAAATTATTTAGAATTTTACTTTTTTAATTAAAGAGCGGTGAGAATGGGCACAAAGGAACATCTGAGGCCTTCTTTCAGAACTCCCCAGCTTTATATTGTATAAGCATGTAGGCATAAGAAATTGTTTTTATATTTTATAATGCTACCTACCGGCATGACATGCGATGGCGAATTCCTTTATCTTGAATCTAATCCATATGCCCTTCTGCTTGCTCCCCAAGGTCAACAATATCGAAGCCAATCTAAGGATGGAAAGTCTATTCACCGGCCGGCGCTACATTTTAAAGTCACGGATTGTTTTATTTAACTCAAACACAACACGTCTAATATTTTATGTCGAGAAATAAAATAATATAAACAACCTATCCGAAACGTGCTGCAAATTTCTGGGCCATTACACATCAAGGAAGGTTTAAAGCCAGGACTCCGCTATGAATAATAATTATACTATCGGTCATCATCACAAAGAGCTGAACTGTGAGAATGTATTGTTTTACACTGTAGATATATGAATATAAAAAGAAGTACTGCCACCAACTGAAAACTTGTCTTGTTTTTTGTGTGTTTTTTTTTGTTCAAATTTGTATTCCAGTTGAATAACATTTTTTTTCAGCACCGAGGTGCTGGTCTTCCGGCCTTAACAATTATAGTGCATATGAACTATTTATGGATGAGATGATGCAATGGTATGAACAATATAGTAGGTTAAAATGAGGCATTACAAATATAGTGGGGATCTTATTTTGCACATGTAGACTGGAGAATAGCCATTTATCTTTAGACTATATCACTGATTTGATGATCATACCTGTGAGGAGACATTAATATAATAGGCATGACTTGCTGATACAGGTAGTCATGGATTTTGGATTATGCAAATAATGGTTGCACGACTCATTTAAATTGTCTTGGGTCAACTATAGCTTTGTCAGTGGTATATGTTTTATTGGTTTAGTCAGGCGTTATATGCTGGTGGGTATATTTTGGTAGTTGTTATTTCTTTTACTCTTTTTGCCAGGGGGGGATTTCAGAGAGGGAGAGGGAAGGGAGTGGTTTGGGACTATGTATTTATTTCAGTTCTCAACGTTTGTGGTCTATCCAGGTAGGTTTATTAAAGTATGTCTATATTTTGTTATTGTTATATGCTGCTCAAGGTTTCACCAAAGTTGGTTATCGAATGGGATAGCGGAATCTGTAAGAGGTCTCGATGGTTTCCTGTGTCTGAGGTCGTGGGTTAAAAACCTGGCCGAGTTAAAATTGATACTTGTCGGTACCTATCATGGCACTTGGCACTATTAGCATTAGGACTTGTTTGCTCAATATCAGGATAACGTGACTGAGTGGGATATTGGAACGCAGCCTGATCATCCAGTGGGGTAGCACTATAAAGTCGCCATGAGTGTGCACTGTTAGATATCGGCAATCATCCTGATATGACTAAATGTTGCTAGCATCTATTACTCACATTTTTCCCGCCTGAAGTCGGCCGTAATGGATACAAAACTAAAACTAGTGATCTCTACTTTACTGTTCAGGGATGAAAGATCTCCGCGATTTCGCGGATTTCCGGAATTTTCCTGTAGCTATAAGTGTATACTAATACATTGCGCCCGTCCTGATATTACCTTAGATGTTGCCAGGACGTAAAACTCCAACAACCAACCAACCAATGCGTTGTTTCAAGCTGCAGCACCATCAGCGTATACTAATATGTGGTGCAAACGCCGCAGCACTAGCAGCATATACTACTAATGGCTTCAAACGGCGCAGCACTATCAACGTATACTACTAATACGTGCTTCTAACACCACAGCACTATCAGCGTATACCAATATGTATGAAACCTAACTTGTGGGAATTTTCAGGGATTCCCTGACAATGCTAAGCCTATGGGAGAATATCAGCATTTCCGCCTTTTTTCCCGGAGACCACTTTCATCCCTGCTGTGAACGTAGTTATTTTTAGCTGTTATGCACTCACTGGCAGCACACAACGTTCAAAGAGGGGTAGTATGCTGAGAGCAAGTCTCCCTATTTTTCCAGTGGCCAGTTAGCATCAGCAACCAGTCCTTTGTTTGGAGTACCTACATGTAATACTCCAAGAAACAAACAAAGTTGGTATAATATGTGATACTTGCGGCAGCCCAGTATTTAAATTGAATCCTGGTATTCTGGTTTTTATATAATCATGGGAAAAGTCATTAGAAAATTAAGTTTTAATTAGAATAGCTAAATAATGGATTCGGTTTTAAATGCTTGTGTAGCAGCAACTTGAGTAAAAGACCTGGGATATTTTGCACCAGGATGGCTGACAGGTAGGGTGAAAAGGGTAGTTCGTATACTTACCACTAGGGGGTGACTCCGGTCCACGGAGGCCGCTTAGAACGCATTGTTCAGTAATGCCATGAACTATCCTGTTTGTGTTAGCACAAGTAAGGATGCTATATTCCACGATATAATAATGCTATTGTAAATACGAAAATAATGGATGCAAATTAACTCGAAAATGGCAAAAGAGTAGAATATATTGATTCAGAGAGTGGCTGCGCTGCATCCATAGATCAGCCTACATCCTGCATTTGTGCAGGCAATATTAGGTCTTTAAAAAATATTTTTAATATCAGACATTAAATGAGAACGGTAGGCAGACCTCACTCTACACTCTCCACCATAGTTTTGCATGAATTATCTATTTATAATTTTTTGTTTTTAAGTGACCCAGGGCACAATGGGTTCAGTGTCAGTTGGATGCAGGTGCCTGGGTAGGCGTGGTATTACTGTGGTTACTAGAGAGGTCAGGGTCAGTGCTAGATAAAGGATTCACCCGGGTGAATACCAGCCCTATATAAAAACGGTCGATAAAGCGGGTTAATGAAATGAGAGTCTAATTTCCAATCTAAGAAGCAACATTTATTCTTTGTAGGTGTCTTCATATTTACCCGCTACCTTTGAGTTGAAAAATATAATAAAATATCTAGTTTAATAAGATTTAAAAGTGAAATCGATGGCGTTCTAGCGCTGCCATCTTGTCTTTTTGCACTCTCGCCCATTTCACCAACTCTGTGCCTATATGGGTAGCTATTTGATACTGGAGCCACAGTTTCTAGTTCATGTTCCATACTAAACCTATTTTCGCTCGTATTTACACTACGTTGTCCTTCACCCGTGTACTACAAGTACCGGGTGAATCTTTTATCTAGGTCAGTGCCTGGTGTGAACAATTGTAGCATATTGGGGTGCATACAAGACGTGAACATTTATATTAATGTAAAATATTTTCTCGCAAAGATTAATTAGTACTAATAGTAGGTAACATATCACATACAATCGCTATCTTCTAACCCTCTGGCTGTATACTTACAGGATGTGATGGAGTAAGCATATTCGCTCACTAAACTTCAATAACGGTAGTTAAAAAATAATTTGCATTGATGATGATGACAATAATAACAATGCTTCTCAGAACTTTCACGCGTCTCTGTTGTGTGGAGTTTTGAATTTGGCGGCGCGCTGAAACCGCCGATGCAAATGGTGGAGATTACATATTCAACCGCGAGGTGGCGCGTCGAGCATTTACGCATAAACAGCTTCCCGCCGCGCCACTAAGAAGAGCGTCCCGACGCGCTGACCGAGTGGACCAGTGTCGTCTGCCCGCGTTCACAGAGAGTAGCTCTGATCTCGTTGTGAAAGTGGACCCACACATGGCTGCGGAAATGACGGCCGACACGAAGGAACCGGCCACTCTCCAGGTGGGAGGCGAGGAGTTGAAGTTGGAGATGCCGCAAACACGCGAGATCGACGTGCACGAACGCGATCCGATGAGCATGGTGGAACATGTGAAGGTGGGTGGACGACAACATCAACGCGGGGGCCGGGGGCCCGGGAACGCCGGTCTGGGGCGGCGGGAGGGGGGGGGGGCGGCGGGGGTGTATGTGAGTGTGTGTGAGAGTGAGAGTGTGTGTCTGTGGCGGGACTCCAGGATGTGGCTGTTAATATGTGTGGGTGTGTGTGTGGAGGGTATGCCCTTGCATGACTCCAGGATGTGGCTGTTGAGATGTGTGTGTGTGTGCATGCAGGGTATGTCCTTGCATGACTCCAGGATGTGGCTGTTGAGATGTGTGTACGCGTGTGTATGTGTGTGTACAGGGTATGTCATTGCATGACTCCAGGATGTAGCTGTTGAGGTGTGTGTGTAGTGGGTATGTCCTTGCATTACTCCAGGATGTGGCTTTTAAGATGTGTGTGTGTGTGAGTGTGTGTGTGGTGGGTATATCCTTGCATGACTCCAGGATGTGGCTGTTGAGATGTGTGTGTGTGAGTGTGTGTGTGGTGGGTATATCCTTGCATGACTCCGGGATGCGGTTGTTGAGATGTTTGTGTGTGTGTGTGTAGAGAGAGAGAGAGAGAGAGAGGAGCTGCTGCCACGGCCACGCCTCCTCCGCCGACCGAGCAAGGCGCTCGGCGACAGAAGCACACGCACTGAGTGTCAAAGGAGACAGACACAGACACACCCACTCCCCCCGCCCCCTGCACCCCCCCCCCCCCCCCCCACACACACACACTCTGCTTGAATTTTGATATTTTGCAGAGCCATGCGTCCCCCCTCCCCTCCCCACCTTCCCCATCCCTCCAACACTCCCCCACCCACCCCTCTTTTCCGCCCTCCCACCCAACACAACCCAGCCCGAGATGTCGGTACATCACTCCAGCATCTGTTTACATCAGCTGTTCCTTTAGACGCCCGGTCTCACCGAGAAAGCATTGGTTCTCTCTCCCCCCCCCCCCCCCCCCCCCCCCCCCGAGTGACTGACAAATCCTGACTCGATCTTACCAGCTCCACCACACATTGCCCCATTTTTTATATTATAATAGTGTTCGGCGTTCATCCCATGTAGGGGGGAGTGTGGAGATTTTGCTATGGACGGGGGCGGGGAGGAGGGGGAGGGATCTTTGCCTAATGCTCGAGGCAACATCGATGGATGTGGATTGGCAGCGACCGGTTCCAGAAGTCGACAGGTCATTCATTACATGGCTAGCATATGGAATATAGATTAGCAGCAGGCTCGGTAAATCAGGAGCGGCTAGCCATTTTTCTTTTTTTTTCCTTCTTTTTATTTAGCTCGCCGCAAATCTGATGTATGACTTGCGGGACGGGTTTCTAAATGGAGAAAGCAATGGGGGTGTAACACACATCCCAAATGTGATGCCTCTAATAACGAGGCGGTGGCGTGTTCGGGACAGGTCCCGCCACACCCCGAGCACTCCGCTACCACTCCCGGGGTCTGCCTCAAGCGCTAAGACCCCCTCGGGACAATGTATATCGGAAAATTCCTCCGAGCTAGTGGAGGAGAGGCAGGAGGCGGATAGGAGCATGCTGGTACCCTGGGCAGGGGGGGGGGGGGTAGTGCCACCCACTCCAGGTATCATTACATGCGATAACGGGCTTATCACTATCCATATATATATATGTATATTGTCTATAATCTATATGAATATAACAAGGACACTACCCTACATTCTCTCCTTATACTCTATACTATTCATAGCTATTATACCATAGACTAGTAGTTTCATTCTCACTGACTGCCATGGAGCACTCATGACGATGATACACTGCCTGGTACTACACTACGCTCCTCTCACAGGGGATTTAAATATTTATATATATATATTTATATATATATATATAAATATATATATATATATACCGTATTCTTGTGGGTTAACACCCATGTGTGGGTTAACGCCCACCCCCACTTGGCTAATATTCCATAGGCGCCCAACCTTTAAATGCCCATGTGTGAGGAAACACCCACCCCCCACTTCAGTGATTTGCCAATTTAAACGTCCAGGGTTAACCCGCGAGAAAACGGTATATATAAATATATATAAATGCCTGGTCGGCACATAGGAGGGCGTCAAAGAAATCACAGAGGATTAACATCTGATCTACAGGCTGGACAGGCAGGCAAAGAAGGCAGGCAGGCAGGCAGGCAGACATGTCAATAGCTAAATCAGCCAATACAGACCCTACTCTGCTGGTGTGCTTCAGAGGACATGGGGGGCAGGGGTCGTGTTGGATAGAGCAGCATAGGAGGGGGTGGAGCTTCATGGAAGGTGTTTGTCTTATATTATAGTAGAGTTGGAGTTCATAATTGGGTGTATGGGAAATGGTGATGGATCCTTGTATCATCACAGAATCAGTCTGTTCCTCAGACAGGCCTTCTCATCCTCTCTCATTATATGTAGGTTGCATCCCTCAACCTTTAGGCTCGCGTGTGTCAGTAAGTATGCGCCAGTCTTTTTCCACCCATCTCTCACTGTTTGTCTTCTAACCAAAAAATACTTGTACATCCTGCTCCCATGCCTTTTTATTTGGGGGTAGGTTGTGTGTGTGTGTGTGTTCTTTCCCCCCTACCACGAGTATTTATTTCACTGGAAACAGGATGCGATTTAATGCTAAAACCCTCATGATCACACCCAGTGTGAAGTATTGCTCTGCGGCCAACCAGTTTTGGCGGCCATGTAAACAAAATGACCGTAGCGAAATTCTGAGAGAGCCTGGCACGGCAACTGCAGCACCGAGTCAATTTTAAAACAGACACAAATGGCGCGTTTAATATCAGCGTCCGCTTTTATATCCCGAAACACCCATTTGTTTCAGCCAGTATCTATAAGACAACCCCGCCCCCACCCTTTGAAATAGGCACACAGCGCAGATCCTCAAAATGCACCCCCCCCCCCTCCCCCCGGTATTATGTCAACAGCGCACAATTGCTAATTCCCTCTGCGGCTGTGGCCCGATCTATTTGAGCATACTAAATACATGGGTTGTGCATAGGCTGGGGAGGAATGGGTGAGTGAGTGGGAGATGGGGGAGAGGGTAGGGGTGGAGGGGACGATGGGGGGGGGGGGCACAGAGAGGGCATCGGGTCGGAGTGAGATTTTAGCCGTGGCTACATAGTGTTGGGCGTGTGATGAAGTAGGGATGGGTGTGTGGGGGGTTATTTGAGGGCAGGGATGGAGGCCTCGCGCGCGGTGACGGCGGTGAGCGGCGGGCGTGCGGCAGATGGCGGGTGGCGAGCGAATGGCGGCGGGCATCGGATGGCTGGCAGCGGCAGTGGCGGGCGGCGGGCGGCGGGCGGTGAGAGGCGGGCGGTGCGTGCACGCGGGCGGCGGGCAGGCGCGATTATGTTAATGCAGGCCGTGCTGTGCGGTCGGCGCGCGGCGCACACAGTTGGAAGGCGCGCACGGCACCGTCCTCTGCACCGGGCACGGTGTCTCAGCACGCGCGTGCGGGTTAGTCTGTGTGCGCCTGTGTCTGAGAGGCAGAGTGGGTGGGTGTGGGGGTGGGAGGGGGTGGTGGTGGAATAGCAGCAGTAGCAGCAGCATAGACGGGAGCCAAAGTGCAGCAGTAACTGGTCTCCCCAGGCCTCCCATCTTCTCTGCTCGACGTGCACAGGCCCCCCCCCCCCCCCACACTCACACATGCACATAGACACACACTCACACTCACACACACAGTCTCTCTCACACCGAGTTCTAACATACAAACAGACTGACGCTTATTAATAAAATACAACTACCGCATGTGGTGATTATTATGATTCTTTGCTGTATCACTAATTCTTTCATAATGCGTTTATAAAAGAAGAAATCCACGAAACAACACATTAGGTGTGCAACCTTACCTTGAGGCAGCAGCCATATGTAGGTACAATGCCGTGATTCAAGTGAGTAAAACTGTGTGGTAGCCCTATCCAGGCGCCCGCGGTTACTATGAGGCATGTAGCCATTTAGTCTATTGTTAGCAGCTGTGACCCGCGATGTGATGGACAGTGTGCGACACCCCGATGTGACACTGCCAACGATTGGGACCTGGCATGTTCGGCATTATAAGCCAAGGCACAGTACCCTACATGATAGGATGTGGTTGCTGGGTAGCATGATCAGGCGACATGCATGGTTTATAACCATTGGTTTATCGGGGGTTTCCGACCTAATAGCATCCGAGATCATATCAGGGGAGGGCGCTAGTAGATACTCATGTCGGCTTTATAGTGCTGCCTCACTGAAACACCATTGCGATGGTGAAACGATCCGACATCCCACTCACAACCAGTGGTTCACAACTGGTTCATTAAATGCTGTGGTATGTGGTATGTCCTGTCTGTGGGAAAGTGCATGTAAAAGACCCCTTGCTGCTTATTGGAAAGCATAGCCTATGTGGCAGCAGTGGTTTTCCTCCAAAGAAATATGTCCGAATGATCATATGTTCGACGTCCAATAGCCGATTATAAAAACCAATGTGCTCTAGAGGCGTTGTTAACTAAAACAAGCTTTCCTTTCCCCTTTTCCGGCATTCCACTCACTCATTCACATTATCATGGCACAGAACCAACCAGTCCTTGTCGTGGCCTAGTAATGCCCAGTGATAAATACTAATTTGATCAATCTCTTGGATTGCCTCAATTGGGGATCGCACCCACGACCACTCAGGTGACCACCCACATGGGAAGTGGGGTGGGGGTGTGGGTTTAGGGGGCACAACCACTATTACGACACTACCTGGTTCTTTTTTTCAACGTATGAGCGATGTTCGAAGATAACGACTCATACATTTTTTTCTCTGCTTTACAAATATTAAAAATATTATTTTTTAACAAATTGGTTTCCTCAAATTAATATAATGTTGAAATGTGAAATATAGTCGCATATTTATATTCATGAATATGTTAATTTGTAAGGAGTATTTATAAATATCTCTGCAGGTAAGCTTTCAATATTATTTGATTAATTATAAATAGATATAGACCTATATACAATAAAGCCTCCTTTGAGGTGTGGTAAACGTTTAGGTTTAGGTGTGTATGGTTTAAGTTTAACAGGCGGTGGTCATTTGCTACTCTTACTGAACACACCTCCCCACTCTTCCTTCCTCCGAATCACCGGACGTGGTGGCCGAATCGGTAGAGCGTGGTCCTCGCGTATGGAAGGCCGGGAGTTCGGTTCCCGGTCGAGTCAAACCAATGAATTATAAAATTGATACGTGTTGCTTCCTAGCCTGGCACTCAGCATTAATAGGATAGGGAAAGGACTGGTTAGCTCAGTGTCAGGATAATGTGACTGAGTGGGATATTGGGTCATGGTGCCAGTGGCCTGATTTCCCAGTGGGACAGGACTATATAGTCACCATCAGTGCACACTGTCACAAGTCGGTGCCCATTATGATATGACCGTAGATGTTTCCAGGACATAAAACTCCAACAACCAACCAATCCTTCTCCAATGAGGGGCCGCCCAGAAGCCCTTCTCAGCCTCCATTCACCATGTTGATAGTGGCCAGACACCCGTTGAGCTGAGCGCCTGGCCACTAATCAGCATCCAAGGGACGAACACGCTGATCGAGCTGCGAAAATGGCTCTGAATGGTGTTATTGCACTATTTCGGATCCCACACTCTGTTCTGAGGCTGCTTATTCTCAATAGCTAAATCAGCCAACAATTTTCACCAGTACAGTGAGTGTGCATGAGGCGTTGGTGACTAGGTGGTGCCACATGGGGAGGTGAGGTTGTGTCAGTAGATGACCTAATGAATAGAGGTAATCAGCCAATGACTTAGTGGCTGAGGAGTATATAGGATTTTCCGGCTTATTATACTCGTATAATGGCTTATTCAGCATATAAAATCAAAATGGTAACATGAATGGGACAAGCATCTAAATAACAAGTTGGATAAGATCATCCCATTCATTGATTGGTTGGCTGCTGGAGTCTTATGTCCTGGCAACATCTGAGCTCATATCAAGATGGGTATAAACTTGTGACAGTGCGCACTCATGGCGAATTAATAGTGCTGCCCCACTGGGAGACCAGGCCAACAGCACCATGAGCTGATATCCCACTCAGTCACATTATCCTCACACTGAGCCAACCAGTCCTTGCCCTATCCTAATAATGCCGAGCACATTGCTAGGAAGCGACAAGTATACATTTTTAAGTCATTGGTTTGACTCCACCAAGGTTAGGACCTGCGGGTTATAGTTTATGGGCGTGTATTTGCAAAAGGAGAGCACATTTGGGAAAATAGGCTTAATCTATCAGAATTAATTCAATGTAGGGCCACAAATGTGCTTAGAATTGCATAGCCCCGATGATTTTGAATTTCATATAATTTATTTTGATGGTATCCTTGAACCGTCTCCGGTTCAAGGATACCATCAAGAGAAACCTGAAGCTGAGAGACATTAAGACCGACTCATGGACATCACTCTCAAAGCAGAGAGCTAAATGGAGAGTGGCAGTCAAATAATGAAAGCAGTCTTTGTCGCATCGCAACCGACAGCATGATGATGATGATGACTATTTACAATTAAAACAACCTACGAGAAAATAGTTCACTTGCTCTTATGCCATTAGTGTTATCTGTTCCATTGCGTAAATACAATTATTATCTACTACCGCATCACAGAAGTGAAGAATAGGGATGGGTGGGAGGGACAAGCACCTTACTCCCGGGTGTGTAAACACGCCGGGTCCCAGTTACAGTCCCTTTTAGGAAACCAGCGGATGCTAACTCAGAAGATGCGTATTGTATAGACAGATGGTTGGTTTTTGGAGTTTTACGTCCTAGCAACATCTAAGGTCATATCAGGATGGGTACTGACTTGTGACAAGCGACAAGTATCAATTTTGTAAGTCATTGGTTTGACTCAACTGGGAATTTTTCTTGAAGATTTATACTGCCTATCATGGATAAGTCTGAATAGACTTGTTTTCACCATTAGACAGTTTGTCGATAGCAAGCCCAAACCTACACCTTTACAGACCCAAGGGATTTTTAACCTCCTACACCACATAGACATGGTATGAGAGCAACTGGCCTTTGATGACGCTGTAAGTTATACACAGCGGTGGAAATCCAAATTGGCAGAGGTGGGGGGGGCACGGGGAATCGAACCACCAAACTCCCAATCTCCCTCATGGGAGGCTTGCGCTCTACCGATTCGGCCACCGCGTCCAGTATATTGACAAATGTGTGCACTGTGCAATGCGCGTTCGTGGAGGGAAAAAGGCAAAGATTAAAAGCATAGAAAACCCAGCCGAAGGCGTTAGAGCAGTGTGGGCAGCTGAGTCAGCTGTAATAGGCATTGCTTGAAACCTACTGTTTATTTTTTTGGTAAATATGTTTATTCTGCTGAATAAGTCTTTTGTCAGTGCCGAAGCACTGGTCTTCCAGCCATTTTTCAATTCAGGGTTATTTACACAAAAGGTATATAGAATAAGGTGTACAATACCTGTTGAATAGAAGCTGCAGAATAATGTGACTGAGTGGGATATCGAGCTGCAGTAGGAGATAGTGAGTGAGTGGTGGCACTTTTACGCTGTGTCCGCAACAAAGACCATATTTACGGGGACGTGGTAGTAGATAATAATTTGATTTACATACTGGGACAGAAAACACTAATGATATAAGAACAAGTGAACTATTTTCCCATACGTTGCTTTAGTTATAAATACGATTGCCTGGTTTTATTTCGGAAAGGTCATGGTCATCTGTGTTTACTACGCTTTTATAAATGATATATATACATACAATATTATACGTGTTTTTAATATTTATTTAGATGATAGAGAAAACAATATCAGTGAGTGTACTAACAGTGCCATCTTATTCAACAATATAAATAATGAAAACAATAACAAGAGCTAAAGGTTATTTTATAGTTCCTGGTTTGTTAATCAGTAAGCATACTGACCCGGAAAGATGGCTGATGGCTGGCTTTCCATGTGACAAATCGTCGGTCTTGAAAACCGGCTGAGTGAAATTGATGACTTGCAAAATTTACACTTGTCACTACCTAGCCTGGCACTTGACATTAACAGGATGGGGGCAAGGACTGGTTTGCTCAGTATCAGGATCATGTGATTCGGTGCGATATCGAGTCATTGGGGGGTGTGGGGGGGGGGGGGAGACTGAGGAAGCACTTTAAATATACCATGAGTGTGCACTGTCATAAAGCCTGATGTGACCTTCGATTTTGTTAGGACATAAAACCCAAACAAATCAAACCTATGCATAGTATAAGCAACTGCACAAACATAAATATAACACCTATAAAAAGTACAACACTTCATTGTCTAATGTTCAGTCCATTATATATGTTTAAGGAAGAAATGAGTGTGCAGGAAGCCTAATTTGCGTGTTACCTTTCCTTCGCAGATCAAGTTCCAAGACGTGATTGCTGAGCCAGATACCGAGGTCTTCAGTTTCGATAGCGTGTGGGTTACCAGCTACAAGGTAAGGCTCACATGTGTCTGATGTAAGAACCACATGCACTAATACCTGTCTTCAAGAGACAACCCTGCATCTAGGTCAATGTACCGGGCGTAGTGGCCGAATCGGTAAAGCACGGGCCTCGCGTGCGGGAAATCGGGAGTTCGGTTCCCGGTCGAGTCAAACCAATGACTTATCAAATTGATACTTGTTGCTTCCTAGCCTGGCGCTCACCATTAATAGGATAGGGCAATGACTGGTTATCTCAGTGTCCGAATAATGTGACTGAGTGGGATATCGGGTAATGGTGCTGGTGGCCTGATTTCCCAGTCAGGCAGCATTATAAAGTCACCATGAGTGCACACTGTCACAAGTCAGTGCCCATCCGGCTATGACCTTAGATGTTGCCAGGACGTTAAACTCCAATAACCAACCAATCATCTAGGTTAATGTTCTGCTGACATGGCAGGTGTCTTGTCATCAGAGTAACAATCAAATGAAACAAAGACAGTTAATACATTTAAAGATTGACTACATATAGCAGGGGTTCTGTGATCACAAGGGTCTCTGAAGACAAGCACTGCTACAATATCTAACTCAATGGTGATGTGTGTGATAGGTAACATGAAATGTGCTTCCTCTAATATTTGCCAAGTCCTTGTCACTTCCTTGGCTAATGCATTAGGTAAATATCAACAAAGTTACTATTTTGTACTACCTTTTTACTGCTATATATTCATCATCATCACCACCACCATCATCATCATCATAATCGTCATCATCTTAACTGTGGGGTCATTGTGGCACCAGAGGTAACTTTGCAGCCAATTTTCTTTCCATTTTCCCTGTTCTCCACTGCCCTCCGGGACTTGCCAAACTCCAGGCCTGTCCATGCCCCGATGTTGTCTCCCAACCTCTTTCTTTGCCCATCTTGCTTTCTTCCCCCTTCCACTATGCCTTGTAAGATGGTTTTGGCCAAACCCGATGAAAGGGAAAATTGGCCATACCACTGCAGTTTGCGTTTCTTTATGATTTTCAGGAGATCTTTGTGTTGTCCAATTGTCTTCTATATCTTGTCATGGAATAGATATTATTAGGACTCATGGGTACATAGATATCATCAAGAATTGGTACATTTTTAACCCGGAAACAAAATACCAGCTTATTATCAATATCCATAATTTAAAGGGGCAGTAACATGATAAGCATAACTGTACTTATTCACAATTATCATGATCGAAATTCATAGTTTGATCATTTGAAGCAACCTATTCTTTCAATCAATCCAATTCAGGCTGGGGGAGCTCTGTAGTCAGGTGGTGACTATTACTTACATTCGACCCTAATTATCTTCTTCGATGTTAGAGAGATGTAGCAGAAGACTACTGACACAGTTAGGTAGACTTTCTCTATGAAATAGAACTGAAACATGCTTAGAATCACTGGTTGCAAATAATAGAATGGTAATAAATAAACAGTTCACTATAATAGACGTCTGCAACGAATCACACAACATACTCTGGCTATTAGTAAAATTTGAAGCCATTTCAGTATGCAGTATAACCTATGTAATTACACCTATCCTTTCTCTGCCTTAGATTACAGAATGGGTTATTTGAGCTCCAAGATAGGGTCTGGTCCATCCAGGCACATTAGACTGCATATCTCATGGCTATTCTTCATAGTTCCAAGAAAATAAAAATAAAACTCATTTAAAACTATCTGATTATGTAACTCTAACATGAGACCCACAATAAATTTGGACTGTGTTCCAAATGGCAGTGTTTGATGTCTGCAGTTTGTGTCTGTGCGCATATTGAGGTCATGTGATGCAGTTAGCGGATGCCTCCATCGGCTCTGTGCAACCTCAGTGATCTGGGAACCCACCGGAAATCACGTGGTACTGTCCCTGGAAACCACGCAGTTTAAAGCAATGTCCTTACCCCTCCCATAACAACAGAGCTAATAAGTAGTTCTGTCCAACGTTGTTGCTATTATAATGCTTATGGTAAACCAATAACAAAAAAAAATAGTCGCCTATTTTATAAATAGAACCAAAATGAAGTATTTGCATATACAATTCGCAAATTGCTCGTATTCGCACAGCGAATGCGCATTGGTAAAACGGTATGCGTCCAAAACAATGCTGTTGTTTTTTTGTTTGGTTTTTGTTTTAAACAAATGATGATGAGGGTGAGTTGGTTATGGGCAATTATTTTCAATTACTCAAGGGGAACAGGCATGGCTGCCATCTAATTACATCTGATGGTTGTACGGGTGGATGGAGATGTGTGTGTGTGGGGGGGGGGGGGGGGGTATTACAGTAATGTGCCACAAGGTGACCTCTACTAAAACTAAGCTGATATGTTGTGATGTGATATCTGATTTAACAATCATCCAGATATTTGCATCATTCGAAAATTTCAATAATAGTGGCTTTTGTTCTGGTTAAACCCCAGTAGGCCTATCCAGGTCCTACAGGATACGAATGAAAAAAATGAAACATGTGTATCGCTTAGCATTTGTATATATAGTTCATAGTTTATGCATATCAAACTCATTATTTAGATGTGACTTGCATTTTTATATAGCTCATCGTTTATATATATTTATATATGTTATATATTACATAATATATATGATATATAATATAATATATATGCATGTATATATATGTATATATATATATGTATGTAAGCGGCAAGTGGTAACACTGTACAGCAATGGGTAATGTCGTAAAACGGCGGTGGCGGCGCCACTAGTGCAAGTATCGTCTGGGGAGATCGCACAGCTGTGTCGTAATTGAAAAGGGGGATATTTTTCATTATTTATATTCGCATAATAAAGTATACGGCACATATGGAGCGGATCATTGGATTTTGTTTACGGTTGTCTTTTTTAAAGGTCAGGTAACTTTTAATTATGGGTTAATATGTAGCTGTATCAATACTGTCTAAGAAGCCACGTTAATCCACTCACCGGCTACATTGTGCAAAAGGTTGCACAATCATACCACTGTCTAATACCCCTGTCACACTACAACGTAACGAGCCAACGTGAGCCTAACGTGGGCATTTTTCGTCATGACGTTGGGTTACGTCATGATGACGTCAGAATGACGTTAGAATGACGTCGAGCTACGTCACATTACGTCGTGTTACGTCGAGTTACGTCAAGGTTTTGGACATGTTCAAAACTTTCGACGTAGGTCGAACGTAAGGGTTTACGTTCGCCGTACGTTCTGTTCACGTTCAGTGAACGTCAATGACGTTAAATGGACGTTATTTCAACGCTGCTCACTACGTTCCACTACGTTCCACTACGTTCCACTACGTTCCACTACGTTCCACTACGTTGACCCACATTAAACCAAGTGCAAAAGCCTACGAGGCTTAATGGGAACGTCAGGAGAACGTCAGGAGAACGTCAGGAGAACGTCACGAGAACGTCACGAGAACGTGGGTTCAACGTACGTTCAACGTCTCATGACATAGCTAACGTCATGTAACATTCTTCTGGCGATGGAATAACGTTCATAACGTTCCGTGAACGTAGTGACGTTGTCCTCTCTCGGGGATTGACGGTATCACTACGCTTTACCAACGTTACGCTCTCGTCCACTACGGTGCATCCACGTTCAACTTCTGCCCAAATTTGCATACTACGCCGAGAAGTTCAACGTTCTTCACGTTCTCCCTACGTTGACGTCGTTACGTCGTAGTGTGACAGCCCCATTACACAGACTTCATGGACCACTTTAATGGCCCTGTCACACTACGACGTAACGACGTCAACGTAGGGAGAATGTGAAAAACGTCGAACTTCTCGGCGTAGTATGCAAATTTGGGCATAAGTTGAATGTGGATGCAGCGTAGTGGACGAGAGAGTAACGGCGGTAAAGCGTAGTGATAGCGTCATTCAACGAGAGAGGACAACGTAATTACGCTCAGGGAACATTATGTATGTTATTCCATCGCCAGAACTACATTGCTTTATGTTACCTTACGTTACTTACGTCATGAAACGGTGGCAAAATGGTAAACGTACGTTGGACGTCCGTTAGGCGTCCGTTTTCCCGACGTTTTCATGACGCGGACTGCACATTCCCGCCACCTTTAATGTGGGTCACCGTAATGCAACGTAGTGCAACGTAGTGACCAGCGTTTCATTGACGTTCGCCGAACGTCTACAGAACGTACGGCGAGCGTAAACCCTTATGTTCTAGTTACGTCGAAAGTTTTGAACAGGTTCAAAACTTTGACGCGCACCGACGTAACATGACGTAGCTCGACATCAGTCTAACGTCATCATAACGTAATCCAACGTACGTCAACGTAATGACGAAAAATCACCACGTCAGGCTTACGTTGGCTCGTTACGTCGTAGTGTGACAGGGGTATTAGTAACGGTTTCTCATCTCAACTACGCGGAAAGTCACAACTTTATATACTACTTACATATGTGTTGATCTATGAAACAGATGCACATACAACATCTCTATGTACTACTAAGTACTCGTACTAGTTAGTAGTATAGAGCTGGTTGCTTGTTGGAGTTTTATGTCCTGGCAACATCTAATGTCATAACAGGACCGGTGCTGACTTGTGATACCGCGCACTCACGGCGACTTTATAGTGCTGCCCCACTTTAAGACCAGGTCACCAGGACCATTATCTGATATCCCACTCAGTCAAATTATGCTGGCACTGAGCCAACCAGTCCTTGCCCTATCCTAATAATGCCGACCGCCTGGCTAGGAAGCGACGACTGTCAATTTAAAAGTAATTGGTTTGACTCGACCAGGGTTCGAACCCATGAGTTCTACCAAAACGGGAGACGGACGCTCAACTCATTCGGCCATTCCGTCTGGTCAGTATATAGAGTTGTGCATGCATTGATTGTTAGAAAATGTAGCACTCTGTGAGTAGTAATAGTAGTGGTACTAGTACTATTACAGGGCGCTCAATCTGCCATTCACATGTATGTGCCCTACTTACACAGGCCTAAATAGTGAACTCTCTTATATCAAATGCCGTCCAGGAATTCCCAAATCGAGGAATGTTCTCGCCTTGAATCATGATGTGTTGCTTCTTCCACACACACACACACACACACACACACACATACAGCAACGCAAACCCATCGTATACCAGTTGCACAGATCCAACACGCGTATCAGCTTTGAGACAGTCCAGACACCTGCATTGACCATTACACCGAACGGGAAGGCCGAGTCAAACCAATGACTTACAAAATTCATACTTATACGACCTAACAAGTACGACCTTAGATGTTGCTAGGACGTACAACAACAACAAACAAACAAACCTAACAAGTAAGATGGTGCTTAGAACTAATAGAATAGGGTGAGGACCGCTTCTTTGTGCAATATCAGGATAATGTGACTGAGTGAGATATTGGGTCATAGTGCCATAGTAGGACTGGTTAGCACAGTACCAGGATAATGTGACTGTGTGGGATATTGGGTCATGGGGATATTGGGTCATGGTGCTGGTGACCTCGTCTCCCAATGGGGCAGTACTATAATTAAGTCACCATGAGTGTCCACTGTCACAAAAGAAGTTTTTTTATTTAATGACGCCTCTAGAGCACATCGCTTCTCATCATTGGCTATTGGACATCAAACTCTGACATATTTCAATGGAGGAAACCTGCTGCCGCTACATAGGCTACTCTTTCCGATAAGCAGCAAGGGGTCTTTTATATGCACTTTCCCACAGACAGGACAGCACATACCACAGCCTTTGATGAACCAGTTGTGGACCACTGGTTGGAATGGAAAATATCCCGAATTGCAAATGGGTCCGCTGAGGAGGACCAATCGGATGATCCACACCTTCACAGGTGCACACTCTACCGCCTGAGCTACGTCCCGCTCCATGCACTGTCACAAGTCGGTAACCGTGCTGATATGACCTTAGATGTTGCTAGGACATAAACCAACAACAAAATAACAAAACAACCATACACATGTATATATACATATATATATATATATAGTCATGCACGTGTATATATACATATATGGAATATACATATACATAAGTATGCAAATATACATATATTATACATGTGTAGATCTATATGAAAGAAATCCCCGACGTGAGTGAACATGTGGGTGCGCCGTTAGGGACTACGGGGGGGGGGGGCGCCACCGGTCACATCAGTTTAGTACGCTGTAGGTATCTGCAGCAAATATATATAATAATAAGAAGAAGAATATAATAATAGAATCCCCTTCCGCGCCTTTATACTCGCATAATACTTGTACGTCACATATATATGCACATACATGTGTATATGAGCGGACAAAGCGAAATGATTGGAGCCTTTCTGCAAACCCTCTCGCTGTCATCTATGTGCACCCAATCCACCAGTGAACACACAAGCATGTCGAATATGGTATACTGATGCACCGATTCACCCCCAACCTCTACATGCAAACCCCCTCCCACCTCACTCCCACCCACAACCTCCACTGGGTTGATTTGGTTCGGTTGTTGGAGTTTTAGATCAGGGCAACATCTAAAGTCATATCAGGACAGGTAGGCTACTGACTTGTGACAGTGCACACTCATGGGAAACTTTACAGTGCTACCCCACTGGGAGACCAGGCTGCTGGCACCATGACCCGATTTCCCACTCAGTCACATTATCCCGATACTGCGCTACCCAGTCCTTGTCCTATCCTAGTAGTGCCTTGCACCAGGCTAGGTAGTGACAAGTAGCAATTTTGTAAATCATTGGTTTGACTCGACCTGGAATCGAACTGCTGACCTTCCGCACGGGAAGCCTGCGCTCTAGCGATTCGACCACTGCGTCCGGTACCTGCACCAGGAGACTTGGAGGGTAACGCCCTTTAGCAGGAGTACTAACATAGTGTGTGTATAACCCGGTAGCGCTCTATTTATTGGATACAGGGCTAGTGACAGGTGTGTGTACACTAATTTCCTCTGAACACCCAAATCGATGTGAATCCCATAACTCAGATCAACACCCACATGGGAAAGGACGCCTAAGCAACTTACATAGACCCGAGTGCTGCCTTGGAGGATATCGGGGAATGTGTGAACTCAATTATTCACAAGCATATCTGTTTCGCTGGTTGTTGGAGTTTTGTGTCCTCGCAACATCTAAGGTCATATCAGGATGGGTACCGACTTGTGACAGTGCGCACTCATGGCGACTTTATAGTGCTGCCCACTGGGAGACCAGGCCACCAGCATCATGACATGATATCCCACACAGTCACATTATCCTGTCACTGAGCCAACCCGTCCTTGCCCTATTCTATTAATGGTGAGCGCCTGGCTAGGAAGTGGCAAGCATACATTTTTAAGTCATTGGTTTGACTCGACCAGGGTTGGAACCCCTGGGTTGGAACCCCACAATCTACCAAATCGTTAGACGGACACTCAACGCATTCGCCCATCCCATCTGGTTACAAGCATATAAAAAAGATAATAGAGAATTTTGAAGAAAGGTGGTGGTGGCGGGGGGGAATGGTGATACCCTTCACAATTAATAAGTGTCAATTTCTTTTCGTCAACATTTTTATTCTTCTGAATACAGAGGTTTTATTTCAGCGCTGAGGTACTGGTCTTCTGGCCATGTTTAACTTCAGTCATTTACTTACAAGAACAATTTCAAAATAATCAAATATTGTTATTACATTCAGCTAATTAAGAGTTTGTGGTATATCTAGTTGGCGTATGAATTCAATGTAGGTGGTGTTTAAAGCTGCATAGTCTGATGAAATATCAAATTTTCAAAACCAAACCAATTATCTAGATTTGATTTTACATATCTAACTTAGATACTGATGCACTTATTAAGCATTTGTTTCTGCGTAGAAGGCAATAATACAGAGTCAATTTAACAGAACCTGTTCCTGCTGAAGCCTGTGGTGTCAGAGTTTTGGCATGGTTGCCAAAATTAATTTTTCATGTTTGCATTCAAAATATCTCAAAAGTTTACCATTTAAAATAAAAGTAACTTTGAACTAATGTAAAGTAGATACTAGTGATCGATCTAATATATTTATCTAAGACAAAATACAGAAATTCTAAACCATCGGACTATGCAACTTTAAGTTTTCTAGGCAGGGTTATGTCAGTATAGTCTGGGTTTAGGCATAGGCCCTAGATCGAATCCAAATTTAGTTAACTAAGTGGTAGCAATCTTTCGGTGTGTGCATTAGTATCGGACATTCTGGATTTTTTGGGTAAAATGATAAGTGGTATATAGGAGGATTTTGTTGATTAAAATGAGTAAGATTGATTAACAGTAATTCTTGGTAATTTACTTGAAATAAAAAGTCCTTCGTTTTTGTTGGGATCATAGTGAAATGTACTCAGAGGAGAGATGTTCATCTACGGAGATATAAAAGTGCCAGGTTAGAGAGCCCTTGGCAAATGGCCTCACGCCGTACTAATGATTCATTTCTATTATGAGCAATTAGAGATGGATCTTAGATTATTAACAAGGAATATTTTTTGCATGTCATTGAGATGCAGTCGCCTAATGCTAGCACCCTCATTAGGCCGATGTGGTTACCGAGATTTCACTGGCTGAAACCCAATACTAGAAACACTAAATGATTGATAACCATGTAATCAATCTCCACCAAACCACTGAATGCCATCACAACTGTAATCTAGCAGAAGAGAACCTATATTTTGAACAGAAAATTGCATATGCATATTGAACATGTGAAATATACTATGTTCAAAATATGCTTCATTATGTACAAGTCAGTTGTGGTGTAATTATAAATCTGAATATTTAAAGAAAATTATATTTGTTTGTTGGTGCTTTGCATCCTAGCAACATCTCAGGTTACATCGAGATGGATACCGACTTATGACAGTTGCTATGGGAGGGGTGGGAAACCAGGCTGCTGACACCACGACTTGATATCCTACTCAGTCACATTATCCTGATCCTGAGCAGTTCTTAGCCTATCCTATTAATGCCGAGCACCAGACTATGCAGCGGCAAGAATTTATAAACAATTTCAAGTCATTGGTTTGACACAGTCGGCGCGGGCGGGTCAGAATGCACGATGCCAACCAGTGCCCTTACCGATTCAACTATTTAAGGGGGAAAGGATGTCCGCTAATGTTGTTACTGATTTGGCCATTCCGTTCAGCCAGTTTATGAGAAACTATTTAAGCTTGTCCAATAAGTTGACAGATTACATAAGTGTCGGGATCAGACGGGATGGCCGAATGAGTTGAGCGTCCATCTCCTGTTTTGGGAGATCGTAGGTTCTGAACCCATGGGTACATGAGTTCGAACCCTGGTCGAGTCAAACCAATGACTTAAAAATTTATAGTTGTCACTTCCTCGCCAGGTGCTCGGCATTATTAGGATATGGCAAGGACTTGTTGGCTCAGTGTCAGGATAATGTGACAGAGTGGGATATCAGGTCATGGTGCTGGCGGCCTGGTCTCCCAGTGGGGCAGCACTATAAAGTCACCATAAGTGCGCACTGTCACAATATGACCTTAGATGTTGCTAGGACGTAAAACAACAACAAACAAACACAAGTCAGTACCCATCCTGATATGACATTAGATGTTGCCAGGACGTAAAACTCCAACAACCAACCAACCAACCAATCCACACACACACATCCCACTCACAACTCTGCTCCTTCCCGCCAGGTCTTCACGACGACCAAGCTGTGGTGCTACCGCATCACGTCGCTGCTGTTCGCCGTGCCCCTGGCGGTGTTCTGGGGCATCACGTTTGCCTGCCTCTCCTTCTGCACCTCGTGGGTGTGCATGCCCGTCATCAGGACCGAGGAGATCGAGCTGCACTGCATCAGGCGCATCTGGGAGTTCTTTATCGGCACCTGCGTGGCACCCTACTTCGAGGCTATGGGCAAATGCTTCGGCGGTGTCCGGCTGAGACTGACGAAGGAGGTGTAGGTTGACACGTGTGGTCAGCGGTGGGCACACACATAGGGTTACAAAGGGCGGGGAGGCATGCCCCACCCCGGTGTAACGATTTCAATTTCCCCCCGGGAATCTTAAGACGTTTTTAATTTCCCTCCAGTGAAATTTAAAACATTTTCAGATTCCCGGGACGGAAATTAAAAACAGTTTTCAGATTCCTCCCCTTATTTTCAAATTCCCCCCTCCGTGAATTTAAAATTGTTTAAACAATTTTTTTTTAAACGTTTTAAAATTCAGACCTATAATATTTTTTTCTTAGCCATCTTGGAGACCTTTTGTGTCATTTGGGGTGAAATATGTTTTGTTGTACTAGTAATAATTTCCATTGTGCTATTCTCTGTGTATTATTATATTTGTCATGAAAAATATGAAAAAATAACAAAAATAAAGAAAATTCCCCAAAAATGTGGGGGGGGGGGGAGGGAAAGTTAAACAAGTGAGGGAAAACGAAAACGTTTTCAAATTCCCCTGGGATGAATTTGAAAACGTTTTCAAGTTTCCGTGGGGGAACTTCAATCAGGGGGGAATTTGAAATCTTTACACCGGGATACTGGCATGCTCGCTCGGTTCTCACCAGTCGCCGTGACTTTTTGCTTGGCACAAAGCATTGGGTCATCGGCCCATACAGGGACCGACCAGTCTAGGTGTTCCTCTGTGCGATGTGCACTACTCTGCAGTAGAACCGTCAAGGCGTTAAGTCCATAATTCATTAAGTGTATAACATATACCAATCCTGTGATCTATTTCACGATTGATAATTTACATTCCCTAAACATACATGATTCAAATAAGATGCTCAAAGTGAGATTCCGGTACATAGTTATTGCACAATATAACCGTAAATTGATGACTTATGGGCTTAACGTCTTGATGGCTCTGCTGAAGAGTAGCGCACGCATGGAGGAACACCTACACTGGTCCCAAATGATGTAATGCTTTATGCCAACTCTAATGACAGGGCGACTGTGGCACCGTCTTTTGGAGCGGGAGCCAACCTAACTGGCATGCTCACAGTGAAGACAAGCCCACTCCACATTTTGTTTACAATCATTCCTATAAGACATAATTATTGCAACAATGTCAAATATATTTACTACACACCTGTTTTTTTAAATTATTCGTATGAGAATAATATCAACAACAATTCAGATATTGAAGATGATACATATTTTATTTGAGTTATTCTCATGAAGAGGCATGGCTACTCATGTTAAATAGTGCTTTATAATTATTTCTATCAGACACATCGATAACCCAGATATTGATGATAAAACAATATTTTGATTGAAATATTCTCATAAAACACATCGCCAATCATGTCAAAGATACCCCACATTTTGTTTTTAATTATTTATATCAGACACATCAACAACCCAGATAGTGAAGATGAGAAAGATTTATTCTAATTATTCTTATAAGGCACGTTCCCAATCATGTCGAAGAATATCCCATACTTTACGTTGATTATTCCCATAAAACAAAATCCCCAATTGTGTCAAAGACACCCTACCCCACATTTTGTTTGAAGTTTAGGTTTTATAATATGTTATGCATTCATCGGACTATGCACATTTAATTACATTCCTGACAACGTAGTCTTCTATGCATGGGAATCTCCCATAGCCATGGTTGTGGAATCCTTCCATAGCCATGGAATCCTCCCATAGCCATGGTTGTGGAATCCTCCCATATCCATGATTGTGGAATCCTCCCACGGCATTGGTTATGGAATCCTCCCATAGCCATGGTTGTGGAATCCTCCCATAGCCATGGCTATGGAATCGTCAGACAGCCATGGCTATGGAAACCTCCCATAGCCATGGAATCCACCCACAGCCATTGCTGTCACATCTACCCATGATAGGCTTGGCCTAATTTTCTAACAAAGTAATTCTAAGATTGGGATATATTCATTTACTGCTAAGTTAAATGGGTTTATTGCCTGGTTGTTTACTTGGGGACTGTTTCGTTTCATAGCTGATAAAGCCGACGTTGTTTGTGTTAATTAAAAGTTATACGGGTTTTTTTGAGAGTGTAAAAGGTGAACGCTGCGAGGGAAAATGTTGTGTGCAGGAGATAAATATGAGCTCTGTGCTTTTAGGGATGCCCACACCAGCTTCCAGATGGAAGTTGTTGAATCGGGTTGCAGAGTGACATTGTGTACATTTTATGCATTAGCGCCATGACAGGCCAACTGGCTACTCATAGTCACAGTGCTTATGGAGAAAGTAAGTGGGACAATGTCGTGATCGGGTAGCTAAAAATAAAACTACAAAAAAAACTAAACAATAACGATGGGGGCCGGGGTGAATTCTGAAGCTATCATCATTCCGTAGTAAAGCCATCACACACACGAGACTAACACATTCCAACTGAAAGCATGGCTGAGGGGTCGGTATAGGTTGACTGGCACCATTTTATTGCACATAACCAACCACTTAAGTGGCATTTTTTAATAAGTAGTTTACATAATTAAAAAAGAAATTAATTTCTTTTACATTCCCCCCCCCATTTATTAGTTAATTTTGTTGTTGTCATATTTTTTTAAATAATTTTTATTATACATTTGTTGAGAAATTTCGATCGTGGACAATTGGTCTTCCTCATTCCACTGCCCCCTCCTTGTCATATTCTAGTAGTGCTGATCACCAGGCTCGGGAGTGACAAGTATAAATTTGCTGTTTGGTTTAACTTGAAGGGGGGAAATAGAACCCACATAGAAAGTGAGTGTTCTACTAATTCATTTAGCCAGCTCGTTTAGTTTTGTCACGCACCAGGTTGGAATTCTAATAATAGAAATCTTTTTTTTTTTTTTTTTAAATGTCATACAAAATATATTTGTTTCTCAGGCGTCGTGTCATAAATTTGGAGTCCCTCTCAGTCCATTTTATAGTCGAAATATTTGGGGTCGTATACCATCGCAACATGTAAGCTCAGTTTTGTGGTCAATTGTGACAATTTCTTTGACCAAATATAAAATTTAATAAAAATATCATTGCTTCAAATTTCTTGGACCAAATAAAAAAAAGTTTAACCACCCGCCCGAATTCTGACAAAATGTGTATGAGAAACAATTATGTCTTTGCGGGGTTTAATTGGTTAGCTTAAAACATTGTTTACCTAATAATTCATTTTTGTAAATGTCACACAAAACTTGGATCAATCCTAGTGAGTCCCTGAACATGACTCCCCATCTTTATTGACCAGTTTCTGGTAGACGCTAAAAAGGGGGCACAACGCTGTTTACAAATAAAAAAATAAACCGGAAGTTCCAATTGTGCGTCTCGATCCAGGATCAGGATTTCTCCATAAGCCAAAACTGACTGCTAGAATATAGTGGTTTTAGTTGACCTTTTAAGTGTGAATGTTCGAAGCAGCTTGTTAATCTTCCCTCAACAGATCTGTAGAAGTGTTCTATATGTTGTCACCATGTTAAAGTGTGTGCCTACGTATGGTGTGTAGAGTGTCAACAGTGTAGATTTAGACGTGACGTGTGTATTTTACAGAGCCGACACAACCGGCACACACTGCCAAGTGTACGTAGACCTTGTAACACCGGTACCGTAGATTTCCACACAAAAATAACTAAATGGCGTCATTACATGTCGGTATACAAATATATATATATAAAATAAAAGAATCATATTTGCGCTCAAATATATACAAACAAGTAACGTTGCTTTATTGTCAACCAAGAATCCGCCATGGTATAAGGCTTTGTTGGTTTCAATTTCAACTCGAGAATATTTCTCAGCTATAATAAATATACAGGGTCCGTACGGGGCCTGGAAAGTCTTGAAAAGTCTTCATTTGCCCCATTTCAAGTCCTTGAATTTAAACCTATTTTGGGTAATTAGACTTGAAAAGCCTTGAATTCCATTAAACTGTCCCTACTGATCTAAATTAGCCAGAAATCGCCAATTCCCCCCCCCCCCCTCCCCCCCTTGAAATCCAAATGAAAATAGTCTTGAATTCCTATTACAAAAACCCAGCTTTGAAAAGCCTTGAATTCCATATCGTCACATGTGTACGGACCCTGAATATATATCGAAATAGTCCAGAATTCTCAATAAGGTCTCATTCTCTTCAAACTATAAACAATGCACAATCGAGAGTGCCTAGGTTTTCCATAAATACTTCTGATCCCTTGATCCCTGACACATACCGTCACAGCGTATTCTTTTGATATCTATCTATATATATCTGATATATATATATATCGCATGGTCGCATATGCACTTCATCTCCCAACAAAAGCTGGTGAAGTTGCGGTAATTGTACTTAAAAAAACCTTTTACACATTGGAATACTGTGTATCGTCTTTGTAGCTCTCAAGCTTGTTACATTCCTGTTAGCATGACCTAAATCTTTGATATCGTAACGTTCAAAACAAAACATGTTTGTACCATAATACTATATTGCTACCCTTTTAAGAACTACCGTGTTCATTTGATAATCATTGATATGGCTTGATTCGCTATTTGACAACAGGAGGTGCTACCTATGTGTTATGTTTTGAACTCAATAAACCACAAAGATATAGATATTATTGCTGAACGTATTTATTGTGTGTGCAATGTTCTTACTGCCCAAACTAGCGTTCACATTCAACAAACTGGAAAATTATATATATATATATATATCTATGTACATGAATATTCCAAGTGGCATTTTGATTCTCCTAATCATTTGTTCTTTTATATCCAAATAACATTTTACAATTTTTATATTTGTGTAAGCAACAACTATTTTTTTTTTGGTCACCAATGTATGGCAGTACTGTGTTTGTCTGCCCTTTTAACACTGGGGTTTTTACGTTTTGATTTTTGTACCCCTATTTTTGTACTGGTATTTGTGACATTCTGTATTTCACTAGGAAATGTGCGTTGGGTTTCCAATGTGCCTGACCGCCTTCTAACTTCACAAATAAAACAAATCTATGTACACGTAACCAGCCTCGTTCTCGTTACTCATTTGTACAAATCGCATTCACGTCACAGCGTTCCTACACTTTTGGCTGAACATAATTCCATGACTTTCCATCACCGTAAGCCATCATTTTCCAATACTTTTCCAGGACCATAACCTATGATTTTTTTAAACAGGGTTCGTGCTCAGGTTATATATTGGATTTGACAAAAATATGACCATTAAAAAGGTCATATATTGGCATAATTTTGGTCATAAGGTTATGTATTGAATTTGGGTTAGATAGGCTTTAACACCTCTACCTGTTACTCTAACACCTCCCACCCCGCACTCGCCGACCACCAGCACCAAGAACAGGGTGTCAATGAAGCAGGGGGGGGGGGGGGGGGGGGGTGAATAGTTCACTGAATATACTACCCGGCCCTCCCAGACCCAGTTTTTAATGGAAATACCGTCTTATGAACTTCATACAAAAATGTCACATTTAAGGGGGGGGGGGGGGGAACTGGGTCATATAAAGGTCACATATTCTGTAACAAAAAGTAGCATGAACCCTGTAAAAGATTTGTTTTAACCTATTTTGTTTGTAATTATGGTGTTGCTTTTTTGTATTACAAAAAAAAGGAAGTATAGTTTATTTTGGGATAAAAATAAAAATATTAATAATATGATCTAGGAAATGAACCAATCATCTTATTGCATTTCGTGATTTTCCATAACTTTCCAAAACCTTATTTTATTAAAAGCTCAAATATTCAAGTACAATGTACTGTCAAGGGCTTTGAAAAAAAGTCAATTTGGAATTCCCAACCTCCCCAGGCTTCCCAGCGTGCGTACGTGAATGCACATCTTCCTAACTCACGTAATGAACCCTATATTCCAAAAGAGCCATAAATGTGCGGTGGGAATTCCGGAATAGTCTAAATTGATTAATATCATGCATGCCTATTCACAGCTGTACCCATAAATTATATTTCTACACCACATTGCACTGCGATTTTCACTTTGTCATATAATCTTTTAGGGATTACTTGTGTCCCATCATACTAAAGCTAAAGTTTGCTTTTATTTAACGTTGCCTCTAGAGCACATTGATTTTCGTATCATCGGCTATTAGACGTCAACCATATGGTCATTCCGATGTATGCCTTTGGAGGAAACCCACTGCCGCCACATAGGCTACTTTTTCCGATAAGCAGCAATGGGTCTTTTATAAGCACTTTCCCACAGACATGACAGCACATACAACAGCATTTGATGAACCAGTCATGGACCACTGGTTGGAACGGAAAATAGCCCAAGCTGAAAATAGTTCCACTGAGCAGGATGACCGACACCTTCAGAGGTGGACACGCTACCGCCTGAGCTACATCCCGCTCCGTGTCCCATCATGCATGCACACTTCCACCTCAACCTGCCAACCAGATTGGATTGCCAAATGAGTTGAGCGTCCGTCTCCCGTTTTGGTAGATCATGGGATTCGAACCCATCGGTTCGAACCATGGTCGAGTCAAACCAATGACTTAAGAATTGATACTTCTCGCTTCCTATCCAGGCACTCGGCATTATTAGGATAGGGCAAGGACTGGTTGGCTCAGTGTCAGGATAATGTGACTTGAGTGGGATATATCAGGTCATGGTGCTGATGGCCTGGTCTCCCAGTGGGGCAGCACTATCAAGTCGCCATGAATGTGCACTGTCACAAGTCGATACCCGTCCTGATATGACATTAGATGTTGCCAGGATGTAAAACTCCAACAACCAACCAGCACAACCAACCTCACCCTAGCACCACCTGTCTCTTACTGTGTTGGGTCATTCATGACTCAGGAGTCCTTCTGGTACAGTTTACTGACATCCTCATAGGGCACGTCCGTCACCACCCGACCCTTCAACAGGCCCTGGAAGAAAAACAGAACCATGATTGAAAACATATAAGCTTAATGTTGCACAATCCGATGGTTTTCAGTGTTGATTTATTTTTAATAGATAAATATATTAAGTTGACTGTTATAATCTATCTTACTTTATTTTGAAGTAACCTTTATTTTAAATAGCTAACTTTGGAGATATTTTGAAGTTAAGCCATGCAAAATTAATTTTGGCACGCCCGTTGAAACTTTGACACCATAGACTTCTTCAGCTGTAACAGGTTCTATTAAAATGTCTTGGGCCCTTCTACGCAGCAACTAATGCTTAATAAGTGCACAAGAATCTAAAACCCCCATCACGATTGCTACTGCTTGCGACCACTTTGGACCAAAGAACCCAGTCACTAGCGACCTTGCGACCAAATTAATGGTCACTGACCTCCTTGCGAGTATTTTGATCACAAGGTTTTTATTGCAATAGCTGCAACCTCCTTGCGACCACTGAGGACCATTTTGCGAACACTTTGCGACCAACTTTTTTATTGTGATTGCAAGTGGGCGCAAGCACTAGTGTGACTGGAGTATAAATTGGATATGTAGAATAGAGCTTTTAACTATTTAAAGAAGTCAAATAATATACATTTCTAAGTGTGATAGTAGGGTATATATCGTCTTAACCTCTCTAATTATTCAAAAGCTAATAGCAGTGCTTACACTCCTCAGCGTCACAGTGCAGGAGAACCTGTCCTGGTTGAGTGCGTCCAGTGTAGCTTCCATCTCCCGGTAAGCGCCATTCACCACCATCACACGCTTACCTGGAAGGACAAATGAAATATACAGCGAAGGAATATTAGAATATTACCAACAAATCAGAAAGGGGCATCCACACTTAACAACATCTCTAACATTGTAGCTTAACAATCTCCAATGAAAGTGATCGTGGAGAAAAAAAAGCGGAAATTGATGGCTAAGTGGGCGATAATGCAGACACAATGAGTACAGTGGTTGGAGAGGAGAGTAGTGTATGAAACCTGACTTCCGGTATTTTTTCGTGATTTCCTGACAGTGCTATGAGAGAACTTATTTGTTTTTGCAGAAATTTATCCCCACTCAATACAGGGGAGACCTATAACAGACTGGCCAACAACACAACACCAGCCGCAGCCGGCCCACACCAGCACGCTACCGGGAGCGTGGGACAGCATTAAATATTTAAGCATTAAGTCTTTCTGAAATGTTGTTTTCATATTATGTTTGTTTGTTTGGGTTTTACACCCTGGAAACATCTAAGGTCATATCAGGACGGGCACCGACTTGTGATAGTGCTCACTCATGGTGACTTCATAGTACTGTACCAGACCGCTGGCACAATGATCTGATTTCCCACTCAGTCACATTATCCTGACACTGATCTAATCAGTCATTGCTCTATCCTAGTAATGCCGAGCACCAGGTTAGGTAGCGCCAAGTATCAATTTTGTAAGTCATTGGTTTGACTAGGCTGGGGTGGATCCGAATGTCCTACCTTCTGTACAGGAAGCCTGCGCTCTAACCGATTTGGTCATCGCGTCCGGTGTTGATATTACATAATAGATGGATAAACTTGCTTCTTCATTGGGGTTTTGTGTCCTAGATATTTTTAGAAACAACACAAATTACATATTGACCAAAAATAGCTAAAAATCTGCGAAATCGGAGAGATGTTTCAGCTGGGATTCAAACTCGCGACTTTCCACGCGGGAAGTATTCGCTCTACCGAATCACACCAGCGCGTCTGGTGGAGTAAGGTGAGAGAGAGAACCAGGATCTAAATATAGAACATCACATGAACCACAGAACCCATTTTAAACCCCCCTACCGGAGGACCTCAAAACTAATTATCAATGGTGGCATGAATCCATTGAGAGCCAGATATTGGGGTTTCAAAACGGCGAGCTCCATGATATGAGCATCCGTTGGGGGGCATGGTGGTGTTGTGGATTAACACCAGGGGGCGTGATGGTATGGGAGCAAACGCGAAGAGAGCTGGGCTGTTGTGTTAATTGTACAGAAGGGAGCATGCATGCTGGTGGTGTTGGAAATCTTTTCGCTACCTAGTCTGGCGCCAGGCATTAATAGGATAAGGCAAGGGTAGGTTTACTAAGTATCAGGATAATGTGACCAAGTGGGATAATGGATCTTGGTGCTGGTGGCCTTGTCTGCCAGTGGGGCAGCATTATCAGGGATGATAGCGCCTGGCTAGGTAGCGACAAATTAATTTTATAAGTAATTGGTTAAATTGGGCTGGGATTCGATTGTTAGTTTGTTTGTTGTTTTATGTCCTAGCAAGATCTAAGGTCATATCAGGATGGGTACCGACTTGTGACAGTGCGCACTCATCGCGACTTTATAGTGACACCAGGCCGCCAGCACCATGACCTGATATCCCACTCAGTCACATTATCCTGACACTGAGCCAATCAGTCCTTGCCCTATCCTAATAATGCCGAGTGTCAAGCTAGGAAGCGATAAGTATAAATTTTTATGTCATTGGTTTGACTCGATCAGGATTCGAGCCTACAAACTCATGTGTTCGGATCTCCCGATCTCCCAAAACAGGAGACGGACGCTCTACTCATTCAGCCATCCCGTCAGGTCGGGCTGGGATTTGAATACTCCTGACCTTCTGCTCCTGCGCTCTACCGATTCGGCCACCGCGTCCAGTGTCGTGGTTTAGATTCTCAGTGGGTTTAGAGTCTACGCTTGGGGTTCTGCGCATGCGCATATTCGCTTAACACGACCCGGCGACTCGGGTCACCTGAGTTGCTAGAAATTCAAATAGAACACCGCGAGTGGAGTTGACAAAAACACGGGCTGTGTGCAAAGAGTCCTCCAGTAATCCACCTCTTGGCTGGGGTTTCTAGGAGCAATGACGTCACATTTGTGAATCCAAAAGTCGCTCGGGTCACCCGAATTGATTAATCGAATACGCTGAAATGCCATTCGATTTTGACGCATGCGCAGAGCCCTGAGCGTAGACTCTAAACCCACTGAGAATTTAAAAGACACTAGTATTGTGCATGCAAACCAGGGGGCGTGTGAGTATCGTACCGATAGCAGGGATGACTGTCTCCAAATGTGCCTGGTCTACCTTGATCTTGTCACCCGTCTCCAATACCTTGATTACAGCCGCGTACCGATCCACAACATCCTGGGGGGATGGAGGGGGAAGGAGAGGGGGGTAGATTAAATACAAGTAAAAACAGCACATAACAAAAGACAGAAATAGAGGTGTCAAGTCTCTCCATTTGACGGGAGATTTCCGTAAAATATAGCAAAATAACCCCAATCTTCCGAGTTCTTGCCTTTAGTTTGTAATCTCTAGCTGAGGAATCACTTCAGCTTATTTTTTAACAAATTGTACGTATAATTTTCGACAACAATAAAATGAATTAAAAAAGAAAAATTGATATATAAATAAATAAATAGAAAATACATTGATAATTCAAGCAAAGTTTTAGAGGGTATAGATGCTAGGTATGATACATACAAAAGGTAAACTTTAAACTTAAAATCAAAACCTAATGACCACTAACACAGCAAGGTGAAGACATTCAGAGAAATTAACTATTGGTAACCAAACAATTATCCGATTGTAGAACGAACAAACTCACAGAGGTTTGGGGGATGTGGGAGAATGCTTACAAACAGAGAAAGAATGCATGCAGTAGTTAGCTACACAACAACTGAAAGTGATAAAAAAGAAGGGGAGTCACAAGACTATTACTGTCTAGCGGCAAAAAAAAGTCATTAGACTTAACCTTTATGGGCAGCATAAATACACCCATCACAAAAAAAAAGCACCATTTTGTAACACTGTTACCCCTCCCGCATCCTCTCCCCTTCGGCCACGCTATTTCTCGCTATTTACAATTTGTGTATTAAGGAGATCTCCCTACTGACACTCTTATCTACTTGGCGCGTCTGCAGAAATGCAGATATTATTACAGGGTTCTGTGAACTATTCAAAATGTGAAATTATAAGGCTATTCAAGACTACTTTAATGACATAAATGCCATGACCATGCAGATTATTTCTATAGGCTGGCTTTTCCAATCCTGTTAATGATATGTTGTTCAGACTTGCCATCCACCAATGGCATGTAAAACATGTAACAAAATAGGGTCAATATTACTCTTTATTGACCAAAATTAAAATTAAATACATGTCAAATTCAAGGCATTTATATTACAGGCTTCCTGCACCTATCAGCCAATCACATTTAAGACCATTTTAAGACTTTTTAATACCAATTTAAGATCTATTTTCGCAGCAAATGTAACATACATATTTAATTAAATATCAACAGAAATGAGCGAGGTGATGCAATCTATGGATATTTCAGCTCCATGCTTTGTGAAAATAGCTGGTAAAACATCTTGAAAAAATATTGTACTGGACAAATCTAATTAAGACCTTTTTAAGACCTTTCACAGAAAAGTTACCATATTTAAGACTTTTCAAGGCCTTGAAAATGGACTAATCAATTTAAGACTTTTAAGGATCCGCAGGAACCCTGTATTAGGTCAGACGAAATGAAAAACTTTTCAACACTTTCCAGATCCCGTGTTGTTACAAACACAACACACGAAAGGTACTTGAAAAGCAAATACAGACAGGTCCTCAAATTGTAAACAAGATTTAATTCTTAAATTGATACACCCATTTTCGACTGTTTTAAAATGGGGCAGAAAAACAGCAAAATAAATTAACCAAATAAAGCAGAAGGGATGGATTGTTTTCTGCGTGACAGGTCATAGGAATCGAATCCCGGTGGAGTCAAACCAATGACGTACACAAATTAATACTTGTCACTACCTAGACTGGAGTTGGGTATTAGTGAAATGGGGTCGCTCAATTTTCTGAATTTGAAATGTTCCCTTCATAAGTTGCATAGTAAGTACGATGACGTATCAAATGTTCAAAACCAAAACACCTAACTAGATTTGATCCTACATATTGAACCTAGATACTGGTGCACTTATGAAGCATTAATTTTTGTGTAGAATGGCATACTAAGTCAATTTAATAGAACATGTCACTGCTGAAGCCTCTGGTGTCGATCGTTTTGATGTGCATGCCAAGATTAATTTAGTATGTCTTCACCTTTAACCCTATGCCCAAATGCGCCTGCAAGTAACATGTACTTACAGGCCAGGAGTGCCTGAATGCACCCACATATCTCTTATCATAGCTCATAATCAGCAATACCAAGGAGGCTAAATTTGAAAGAGAAATATATTTACTTTCATATCAAATCAACTTGATTTTCAACGGTTTTTGAGTTATATCAATTTAATTGCACTAACATCACATATTTAGATTTTTTTCAACAATTCGATCAGGGCTTAACAACTGACATCTATTTAGGGCTGAAAGGGATCATATAAAACTTACTTCAAAGTAAAGAAAGGTAGATTATAATGATCAACCAAATATATATATTAGGTATATATATATTTAAACAAAATACATGACAGAAATCAAAAACATCTAATTATGCAACTCCAAAACTATCAATTCAAATACACCAAAGTTTTATTTAATTATTATTTCAGACAACAACAACTAAACGCACCCGCACAACGGCCTTCTGTTTATAGAACTTGTCGCCCAGTTTCTTGGTGACAATCTTAACGACGATTCCTTGGTGCAACCAGTGATCCTTTCTGTTGAGCTTTTCTCTTTTCACTTCCTCTGTCTGGAGAAGTGTATAAGAACAAGCATAACTGTTATTATAGCTTATTAAATGTTTAATTAAATTAGGAGGGTTTTCATGGTGGCCCCACTCCAATTATACATTTGGTAAAACTACATGATGAAAATATTAAATGAGAACAATAATTAGATATTCTAGGATTTGTTTAGATTTCTCCTAGTAGTAGTATGCTCGGGAGGCCCAAAGAAGTAAGGCATTTGAACGAGGGATTAAACTGAAACTATCAAATTTCTTATACCAAAACAGTTACATAGATTTCATTCTACACATCCAACTACAATACTGGTGCTCACATTAAAGCTGCATAGTCCGATGAAAACATCAAATTTTCAAAACCAAAACAATTATCTAGATTTAATTCTACATATGTACCTTAGATACTGATGCACTTATTAAACATTTACCAGCACATAGAAGGGACTACTGAGTCAATTTAATAGAACCTGATACTGCAGAAGCCTATGGTGATAGAGTTTTGGCAAGCTTGCCAAAATTAATTCAGCATGTTTCCATTTCAAATATCGCAAAAGTTTGTGATTTAAAATAAAAGTTACTTCAAACTAAAGTAAGGTAGATTATAATGAACAACCTAATATGTATATCTCAGAAAATGAGAGAAACTCAAAACCATCGGACTATGCAACTTTAAATATTTCTTAATTTGGCGCTAAGCTCAGAATTAGATAAACTAAGCCTATATCCAGCATTTCGGTGTGCACACCAAAATAAATTGTGTAGGTCTCTCCAAATTTAACCATTAAAAAAAGATACTTTAAATTTAAAGTAAAGTAGACTATATGGATCAACCGGATATGGAAATAATGTGCTGGCGGTATGGTCTCCCATTGGGACAGCACTATAAAGTCGCCATGAGGGCGCCCTGCCACAAGTCGGTGCCCGTCCTGATAAATATAAATATTTTGTTGGTGATGGTGTATTTATGCTGCCCATAATGGTTAAATGTAATGACTTGTTTTTGCCGCTAAACAGTAATAGTCTTGTGGTTCCCCTTGTTTTGTTACTTTCAGTTCTGTAGCTATCTACTGCATGCATTCTTGATCTGTTTATGACCTTAGATGTTGCTAGGACATAAAACCCCAACAAACTACAACTGCTTCTAATACACATATAAAGAACCACTGGAGTGAATAATACCTGTCCAGATATGACCTTAGATGTGGCTAGGACCTAAAACAACAAACAATAAACAAACAGTATAACACCTAAATGTACCTTCATGATGTCATCCAATGCACATCCCTTCCTCTTCTGTGGGTTCTTCGTTTTTGAACTACTGCTACTGGAGGTACTCCTTGTTTCATCTGTTTCTGAACTAGCACCTTCCTTCAACTTCACCGACTCCAACGGATTGTCTCTTCTGCGAATGGAAATGGCTTATGTTTATGGTTTATCGTATGTATGTGGACATAGCTGTACTTGTCTAAGCGTTCTAGCAATGGAAGCATCAAGGTAAGAAATTTGTGCAATGTGAAATTAGTAGTGTTGATGTAGTCTGTAATATTTTATTGAGAATGTGCTAGCTTAACTACACTAGAAAAATAGGAAATAGATATAAAAGGTTTTTATTTTTCTAAATTCAAATGCTTTCTGATTTGTGTGTGTGTGTGTGGGGGGGGAATAATAACAATAACAATACTAATATTGATGACAACAGCAATAATAATGTGTTCTGTTTTTTTTGTGGGGGGGGGGGTAAATAAATTAAATGAGAGAGAGAGAGAAAGAGAGAGAGATGGGGAGAGGGAGAGGGAGAGGAGGGGCAGGGGGATAGGAAGAGGGAGAGGGCGAGGGAGGGGGAATGAGAGAGGGAGAGGGAGAGGGAGAGGGAGGGGGGGAGAGGGAGAGGGAGAGGGAGAGGGAGAGGGAGAGGGAGAGGGAGAGGGAGAGGGAGAGGGAGAGGGAGAAGGAGAAGGCGAGGGCGTTCTGAGTGCGAGTGCGAGAGTGAATGCGCGTGTGTGAATCTGAGTGAGTGAGTGCACGCCTGTGAGTGTGTGTAGCTGTTCTTACTTTGCGGGTGCTGACAGCAGTTCTTTCTTCTTGCCGTCCAGCTTCAGCCCTCCGAGCACGATCCTCTGCTCGTCGTCGGTCCGCCGGAGCTCCGTCGCCTCGTGTGCCGGCGCCGCGTCGCGCCCCTCGGCCGCCGCCCGCTCTATCTGCTTCTGGATCATGCGCGCCGTCTTCTCCTCGTCGTCCAACTCCATCCGCTCCTTCTTCTCCGAGGCCTTCTGCCGGGCGATGGTGGCCGGGTCGCGGTCAATGTATGTGATGTACCAGCCCTTCTCGGTCTGGTCCACAGTGGCATGCCCTGCGGAGAGAATCAAGCGGCCACGTAGAGTAGAGGGTATCTTTCAAGGATCTGATTGGGTTGACTCAAAGTTGCATCATAAGATTGTTTGTGATTTTTTAAATATTTGTATATATATGTTAAAATACGATACTGGAGAGATTGCAGATACCTACATTTCACGTTATATAATTACAGCTTTCTGTTCATTGGTATCACAAGTCTTTTGTCTAACATATATGTTATGGATAGGAGACATACCTCAGACAACTTGGTGGTGTTTATTTAAAAACCTTAAATGTTAAGGAAATTTGTCTTCTAAAATCCCTATCAAAATGTTAACCAGAAATGTGACATTTCTGAGTGATATTATTGAATGGACAATTTCAAGTAATTAAAATCTGATAATGGGATCATCGTGGGTGCAGGAGGCATATACAACTTATAAGAACCTAATCATCTATACTAAAAAGATAATTGCTAGGAAAATTCATTTCTTATGAAACTTTAGTAGCTAAAAAATGTGCTAACACTCATCACCCATGGTGTCTGTCACAGTGATGAACGTTTAAAGGCACACATGATAGCGCAAATAAAGAAAATTACCTTGTCTTCTTTCAGTTTCATTGACAATATCCATGGCAATAATAATCCAATGGAAATTTTGAGCAGAGCTTGCCTTGCTATTAAAATAAAGTCGGAAAAAAAAGACTCGTTCGTGTCTGTTTTGCGATGAACGTTACAACAACCAATCAATTTGTCAAACATGTTATATATCCTAATTAACTTTTTTTTAAATATATATTTCCTAGGAAAATGTCTATTTGACATGGGAACTTCATTTTCTTGAAGTAAATGTAAATCATTGTAAGATTTTCAGTGGGTTTTGACATTTGGGGTCCATGGCATGAATCTCACATTTTTGGTAACCAGTATCGTATTTTAACATATATCCTCGCAACATCTAAGGTCATATCAGGACGTGTATCGACTTATGACATTGTGCACACTCATGGCGACTTTTACAATACTGCCCCACAGGGAGACCAGGCCACTAGCACCATGACCCGATATCCCACTCAGTCAGATCCTGATAGTGATAATGAGCAAACCAGTCCTTGCTCTTTTCTAGTCATGCCGAGCACCAGGCCAGGTAGTGACAAGTATCAATTTGGTAAGTCATTGGTTTGACTCGGCCAGGACTCGAATACCTGACCTTCTGCACGGAAAGCCAGCGCTCTACTGATTCGGCTGCATCAGAAGACAACTGCCGTGTTTTGTGTGGTTGTAGTTTAAAAGAAAGAACAAATGCACATAGTTAACAGTGTATACATGGGTGGTACATCTCCAACAAACAATATATCATTTGTCCCAAAATAATACAAAAACTGATAATTAATAATAATATTGTAGTAGTCTGTACATGAGCCCTACTACCACGCGGTAGCGGCGGAGACTACGCCGCACACCTACGCAGTTACACTGAACTGCCGCCACTGGGCAGACCCCGACTGGGCTGCCCTCTACTGCGTGTGGCTAGTTCACCCCCCCATCCCACCAATAGAGTCGATGTGGGAGTTAGGGGGCGGGTCAGATGACTGTGGACGCCACGGAGAGCAGATTGGTTCAATAAACGAAGTTGAAACGTACTGATACTGGATCTTGGCGTTCTTCCGCGTGTGCGTGACAGGGTGAGAGTCGGAGGGCCGTGGGCCATTACAATATTCATAAAAAAATTTAAATACCATATCTAATTACAATAAAATACTAGATCTATCACAAGTGGTATATGATAAATAAAATCAACAATAAAAAACTTTTCAAATTTAAAATGGAAAATGATTTCTTGGTAAAAAACCAGTTTCCTTAAATTTGTTGTATTAATAATGAGTTGCGGATGGAATTGGAACGAGGCTGCCGAGGAACGGGGGAGCTATCATTCCACTCAATAACTAAATAAACAATAACCAATACTGACCTTCTCGTCCCATCCATTTCACGAATTCGGTAAGTGTCTCCCATTTAGTGGCGTTCATGTGAGTATGTTCTTTGTCAGATATATATTCTTGGTATACAATGTTTGCCTGCACGCGCTTTGTACCGAATCGCCGACGAAGTAATTCCGTAAATGTGTCGAGGAATTCTCTGTTGTGAACAAAATACGATAATTGCGTCAGACTTGATAGTTGTACCACAATTTAAAGATACTTTAGAATAAGGAACAGTGAATATATACTTAATCATTGCTGATTTGATGTTATAAGTCTATATTCGGGATGTATGTGTAAAATATTCCGATAATGACGCATTGGTGGGGGAATGCAAATGGTCTATTTGAGAAAAAGGTATATAGGGCCAGGTGCATAGATGTGTTTATGTAGTTGTTGGTGGTACTTGACTCATTGTAAATGGACATTGTGGTGCTAGTAAGATAGTGTGTAAGGGGCTCTTGGAGCTCTACCCACTACCCCATCCCCCCTCTGCTAGTCATGGATCACCACACACTCAGCTCAGGGCAGGTGGTGGCCAAGGGAGCCACACCGCATGGTGGTGGTGGGCAGATCACTGTAACTATGGGGACACAGGAATGCTTGATGTTCATTGGTAGAGCTGTAGATGTTTGATTCTCATTGGGAGAATATGGTCAGGTGATATACTATACTGGATCCATGTACCATATAAGAATAAACCTGAGGGCTTCGCTCTCTCTCTTCTTTCACTCTTTATACTCTTCCTTTCTCTTTTTGCCTGTATTTATTTCACCATAGCCTGCCTACACAAACACAGATTCCAGCCGTGGACTTTACGTATGGTAACAGTCGCAGTCTCAGGTCGCCAACCATACAAGTACTGATTGGGCTCAATATTGCTTACAGCTGCATAGTCCAATGCAGGTAAAAAATTTCTTAAGACAAAACACTTATTAGATTTGATCCCACACATCCAACTTTGGTACAGGTGTCACTCATTAAATATTTACGTAGAAAGAACACTTAAGACAATTTAATAGAACCTGCCACTGCTGAAGTCTATGGAGTACAGCATTTCGAAAGTATTTGCATTCTTTCATTTAAAATATCTCCCGAGTTCCGACTGGGAAGTAGATTACAGTACAACCCCATTAAACCAAGGTCGGTTAAACCAAACGATCGGTTAATCCAAACTTTTTTTCGGCAGCCCGGCAAAATACTACCATTTATCATATAAAAAAGTTGGTTTAACCAAAGTGGGTTAATCCAAAGTATCGGTTAATCCAAACAAAATTGTCGGCCCCAGGCCACTTCCGGTACAGTTAAACCAAACTTTCATGTGGTTTTAAGGTCATCTGATACTTTATATATGATAAATGGTAGTATTTTGCCAGGTCGCCGAAAAAAGTTTGGATTAACCGATCGTTTGATTTAACCGAGGTTGGTTTAATGGGGTTAAACTGTATATACATAAAAAACACTAATCATAGTGTCCACATACACTGTACATTCATAATGCACCCCCATTTTTGCCAAAGCCAAGTCAAAGCTCGGTTAAACCAATGATCGGTTAATCCAAACAAATTTCTAGGGTCCCTTCAACTTTGGTTTAACAGGGTTATACTGTTTTGTTTGTTTTTTTAATTTTTTTATTGAGGCTGTATTTATACTGTCAATAGCATGTAAGCCCGGGTACCCAAGCTTGTTTTCAATGCTGGCCAGCTGTAGTGTAGGTGTTGTCTTATCAAACAGTAGACGAAAATAGCATACTCTTAAATTTATATATATATATTTAAATTGTATTAATCAGTCAATTCGTAATGACAATTTCCATTAGAAGGACATGAGCAACTATTTTGTCAATGTCTGTATTTGTTTTTCTTTGATGGTATTACCCTGAATTGCCAGGTTTTTTTTTCAAATGATGAACCTAATATATCTACCATAAAATAATGTCGCAGGAACTCAAAATCATCTGACTTTGCAACTTCAATTTTGGTTATCGGATGGGAACTGGTGTTTATGATATGGAAAGAAACCCACTAATTTAATTAGAACAAACGATGTGCCTTGCACTTTGCCACTTACTGTGAGAATGAGTCGATGTATTCATCCGGGTTATCAGCAAAGAGCAGCAGTTGACGCTGATGGGACTCAGAGGTCAGGTGACATTTGAACCCATTCTGCAACAAAACACTATAGCTTGAAGCTATCTTTATTATAGGAATAACATGTGCAATGCATGACCCCAACAGTGACTGAGTGAGATATACGCACCGAGGAGTCTATGACTAATTAATGGGCCACCTTACATGGAGCTTTCCTCAGGTGCGTCACACCACAAAGTGAACATACATAATCTGAACGAGTAACGCATGAGAATTACAACATTTGTATATTTCAATATAATTATATTTCCAGAAACAGCATTGATTTACATATCCAATAACATTTTTAATTCAATGAAAGAACCTTTATTCCGGAATATTACATCCATATTTAAAAATAACACGGGGAACTTTATGGCTAAGTTATGGCTTGTAGTTCAACTAAGTAGTTGGAACTAAGTATATATAGCATATTTCTTCAGTGATGACATTATGATGCGTATATTTTATTGCTATTCATAACACATTGTAAGAATGCACAGTCTGATTTAGACACATACATCATAAACTAGTGTGCAATCTCAAAGAATAGACGATTTCCGTGACGCATGTGCAGAGCGTAATCCAGACTGGACTTGTCGGTCAGGGTCTGTGGAGACGCAATTGAGGCTCTGTTGTTAACACTGGCTTCATATTGAGCAACTGACACAGCCTTTTCAGCACAAATGTGGATTTATAGAGAAAACATACTTACCATTTTTTAATCATTTTTGATAATTATAGCTGTATCCTATTGATTGATTGATTGATAAGCTTGATCGTCAGTGTAAAACAACACAGTGACAACACAGTCGTGTAAACTGCTATAGCACTGACAGCTTTCAGCACAAATGGATAAGAAAAACTACCATTTTTACATTTTGATAATAGCTATCCTATGATTGATTGATTGAAAAGCTTGATCATCAGTGTAAAACAACACAGTGACACACTGTCGACCCACAACACAAGTGTTGTTGCCTATCAACGGGTGTCGTACTAGTCGTGGAAATCGTGTATTCCATGACAAAAGAAAATTCATATTTGATGAGGATCGCCTACCTCATCTCTGCACTGTTTTTGACACATTTGACAAAACCATCGCAGCTTCTGCAATCCTTTAGCCTTAATACGATTGGCAATTGCCTTCGGACCCAGGAAGCCGCCTTTATTTCCACCTCCCATTGTGTTACCTGAAAAATAGTGCTGAAAGTCCTAAGACACCACAGAAAAGACCAATCACACAGTTCCAAGAAAATATAAAAGAAATGATTCGAGCTGTTTTGCTTTAGGTTAATTGGGAGGGGTGGGGAGCGAAAAAAAAACCTGACCAGTTGAACAAACTTGTGTGGAACTAGCATCATGAGGATAACATAAAATATTTACCTCCAGTCCATGGAACTGTCGAGGAGTGTCAACGTGTCAAACCTTTAGATAAAAGATTCACACCTGTCGAGAGTAGGGATGAATGACAACCTAGTCTAAATATGAGCAAAACTACTTTGGTATTATAAACAAGATAGGCAGTGGCTATTCATATGGGACCGTATGAATAGCCAGAGCGCTTATTAGTACGGCGGTAGTAACATGACTAGCTTTGACCCAATCATAAGATGAATCAGTGTTAACAGCTAATCCTAACCTAACCCATATCCTAACCCTAACACAACGGGGAATCGACGTGATAAAGGAGTGCTGTAATAACAAGTGCTCTGGTTCATATGGTCCTGTACGAATATCCACTTCCAACAAGGTATGGAGCTCCTGGTTCCAGTATCCTTATATATTTACGTAGAGTTGGGGAAATGGGGAGAGAATGCTTAAAAAAATACAAAAAAACACTCAAAACAACAAAAACATACCAGTTTTGCTTGGATTTAGACATGTTTCAATTGGTTGTCATTTGACATTTACTACTAGTGTAGTTGAGGATGAATATCTTTATCTATACTTTAACTATAGTTTAACTATACTTACTAAAGTTACTGTTACAAGGCTGTGCATGTGGACGTACCTAAGTGATAAGTCTAATATGAATAAGCAATGCTTAGGACCTCCCCCACTTGGTGTTTCCGCAGAATAGACTAGTTCATAATTCCGACAGCGCATGCGCTGAAAACAGGGTCGAGAGCAAAACAAATGCCCGCGGTCATTCCGTTTCCATTCTATGGAGGTTGCCACTACGCGCAGTGCAAAACTAAATTAATAGAAATACAGAACAATTTGGCATAACAATTAAAATTTGGAATTACAAACTAGTCTATTGACATATACATATGTAGTGGTCTGCACTGACCTCTCAGGCAAGTAACCACATAGACAGGTAGGCGTGGGTAGTGTGTTGATATCAGGGAGCCTAGGTGGTGTAATGGTTAGCACACTGGCCCGATGTGGTGGTTTCAGCGTGTTCCCGTGCTCAGACGTGTCCCGTTGCTTCTGCGCATGCGCGGATTTCGCATCAACTCGGGTCACCCCAGCCACTTATTGGCGCATGCGCACATCCTACAAACTTGGGTTGAATAATCGAATACGCTCGGGTGGACAGTTTGTTCTTTTTTTTTTAATAACCGATAAAAGTACAGCAAAATAGGATTTAAAGTATTGTATCATGGCCCAGTTTACCTATATTTCCATTTCATTAATCTAAGTTATTCTTTTTTTGCACACGGGACGTGTATTTGTCGACTCCACTCGCGTGTTCTATTTGAAATTCGGATGACCCGAGTCGCCCGGTTCGTGTTAATCGATTACGGCCATGTTTACTAGATTCTGACGCATGCGCAGAAGCGAGGGACACGTCTGAGCACGGGAACACGCTGAAACCACCACACCGGAGTGCAAAGAGATGTGGGTTCGAGTCCCGCTCTAGTCACAATATTTCCCATTTTCATCACCCCCACGACACATATAAACGCTTGGAGAATTATTTATTCATTATTATGCGATTCAACACGACTGGGCCCTTCAATCAATGGCCAATCGAATATAAAAATATTTGTTTACAAATGGTGGCCCCCCATAGGTCTGTTACCGTTTCGGGTTGCTGGATTCTGGTGAATTCATTTTCCACCTCTATGAGTATGAGTATTGTTTATGTATATATACACATGTTAGTCATTAGCCTCCCCCTTCGGGGGGTGGGGTCGGCATCAGTAAGTAATGTATAGAGGGAGTGCATGTGACGTCATTACTTAGCAATCACCGGTCAGTGGGCTGCTATCTTGTGAATGCATGCAGATGCAGTAAAACAGAGTTTTCTTGTGTTATGGTATGGTGGCGTTCTCTGTGGCGGAGTGGTTAGAGTGTCGGACTTTTTTCTAGGTCAGACTCCTAATCTGAGGGTCAGTGGTTCGATTCCCCGTGCCCCCAGCTCTGCCAATTTGAATTTCCACCGCTGTGTATAACTTACAGCGTTATCAAAGGCCGGTTGCTCTCATACCATGTCTATGTGGTGTGGGAGGTTAAAAAATCCCTTGGGTCGGTAAAAGTGTAGGCTCTGGCTTTCTATCGACCAGCAGTGGAATGAGGAAGACCAGTCGTCTATGACTGAAATTTCCCCTGCTTAAACAACTAATGGACCAACAAAAAAAAATGGTTGGTTCTGAGAAGTTTACATCCAATGTGTTTACTTACAGCACTTTAGCAACAACTTCTGAGGCCAAACTGCTCAAAACAGTGACAAATAAACCAACAAATCAGTAAATAACCACAGTGTAGGGAGTTGCAAGCCTTCTGTATGTCGTCCAATATGGCCACCGAAAGTTGTCTTGTGACGTCACTACACCCCCTCTATACAATTTTGCAGTCAACAAAGCATAAGCAGATACTCGAATAAAAAACACATTTTGTTGTAACTTACTAAGGTTGTTTTTTATTGTTGCTAATTCGAGTGTTTCAATAAACACGGTAATTGGTGATACCCCAGATAAAAGATTCACCCCATACTTGTAGTAGCAGTACGGGATGAGTCTTATCTAGTTATCCGCACTGCTCACCTAAAACAACCATACAACTTTTACAAGTACTTGAAATTGAAATACTATATTATCGCCCAATCAGTAGCGAAAATTGAACAAAATTGATTTCGTACAATCTTTTACAATTTAACACTACTGGATTAAATAGTTATTAACAAATAACAAACGCGGAATTGCAACTTAATGTACGGATATACAATTACGGTAAGATATACAGCACAAAATTAAACACGTACCGTTTTTAATAACCGGAACCACAATGGCGCCACCTCGCGGTCTTTATTTTATACCCCTAGATGGCAGCATCGTGCATTTATCTGTGTTATAACACACTTTTATTATACTGTCGTTTTGGTACAAGTCAATTTAATCAGGTAGTATTTTGCATGCATGTTACTTTGATACACGTGTGACGATATTTACCTTTTGTTCTTCTGAATAGTTGTAGTCCCATGAATATGTAATGTCACAATAATATATTTTCACTACAAACAAAAAAATAGTTTGGTGCATGCGTCATAATCTTTTAATATGAATAAGCAATGCTTAGGACCGACCCACCGATATAACTACAGCAAAGTAGTTTATGATTTTTTTTTACTCCACTCGCGGTGTTCGATTTGAAATTCTATTCGCGAAGTAAACTATTAATATTTCATTTGTGCACCCATGTTTATGCCAAATTTTTATTTATTTCTTTTAATTTTGAATAAAATCTAAGTTTTGAACTGCATGTATCGGCAAATAGTCATCTCCTTTCTTTTACCATTCTTTTACTATTCTGAAATACATGAAATACACGATTTCTGCGACTAGTACGACACCTGGTGATAAGCAGTAACACTCATGTTGTGGGTCGACAGTGTGTCACTGTGTTTTTTTACACTGATGATCAAGCTTTTCAATCAATCAATCATTCAATCAATCAATCAATAGGCTACAGCTATAATTATCAAAAATGATTAAATAATGGTAAGTATGTTTTCTCTATAAATCCACATTTGTGCCGAAAAGACGGTGTCAGTTGCTTAATATGAAGTCAGTATTAGCAGAGTCTCAATTGCCTCTCCACAGACTCAGTGACCCACAAGTCCCGTCTAGATTGCCCTCTGTGCATGCATCACAGAAATCGTGTATTTTCCCTACTTAATTAACTAATATACAAAAAAGAAAGGTAACATTAGCCTGTATTATCTGCATGCAAATAGCTTATTAAACATTTACTTATTCCATCCGCCACCATGCCTCAAACAAAATGTTATAGTAACCCAGTTACCGTGCAGGCAAATAGCGAAACCATTTAGTTATGACTGGAAACAAGAATGTAAAGTTGTGTTCTCTGTGGAGGAGTGGTTAGAGTGTCAGATCTTTTTTAGGTCGGACTCCTAAGGTCAGTGGTTTGATTCCCTGTCTCCCCCACCTCTGCCAATTTGGATTTCCACCACTGTGTATAACTTACAGCGTAATCAAAGGGCAGTTGCTCTCATACCATGCCTATGTGGTGTGGGAGGTTAAAAATCCCTTGGGTCGGTAAAAGTGTAGGCTCGGGCTTTCTATCAACAAACTGTCTAATGGTGAAAACAAGTCTATTCAGACTTATCCATGATAGGCAGTATAAATGTTCAAGAAAAAAAAGCCCCAAAGAAAACACCCTCGATGCTATGATGATTCTCTCGGACGCCGACGGGTGCTGCCCCTTGGAGATTCCTGCACGAACCATTTCAGTGGATTTCACAGTGACGAGCAAACCTGTTGTCGACTACTATCGACACCAGAAACAGTGTAAGAGGTACTGTTACTGCAACTAATCTATTTCTTGTTAAACGGTATAGCACTATATAATATTGACGAAGACAAAAAACTTTCTAAGCCCTTCCCAAATTTAATACGGTTTGGCACTATTTAACTTTTCCGAACCACACAGATCCACCTTTTGACCGATATGGCATTCAAGTTTCCTAGCCGAAAAGGTGGATTCAAAAAACACCAAAACGGTTCTGAATTACAATAATCTATTGAAAAACATAGTTCTAGAGGAAACCGAGAACGAGACTTTTTGTAGCAACCGGAAAAATAATTAGGCCTACATTCAAAGCGGCTACGTTTTGAAAGCTAAGATAATGACTAAATATGTATCAGCCGAATAGAAGGATTGGACCATATGGCCACCTCCCACTTGGCCTATATTTCATAAAAACGCCCGTCCCCTAAACACCCAGGTGTAGGTAAACATTTCAGTGATTTGCCAATTTAAACGGCAAGGGTGTTAACCCACGAGAATATGGCATATCCTATGTCCTTAATTTAAATATAGCCCTATATCTTTGATTCGGGCATAATATGGATATGTATATGTATAAAATATAACCAACCTTTTCACATAATACAAATGTTAATGAAACACAGACTCCTGATAGGTCTTCTGAATATTTATTCCCTATACACATGTACATTGACGTGAATATAAACACTATACACAGACACACTTTGTACACGAATGTTGATGGATGAGATGATTATAGATAACAGGTCACAGGTGAACGGTGATGACACGCGCTGATACAATTAACACAGTCCCCATCAGGTGGCTTCCTTGTCCATCGGCATACATATGTATATATGGTATTATGTGTATTTTATCATTCTCTAGTCCCGACACAGAAGAGTCAAGACACCAGCCATGCATGTTCATCACACAATAGATGTGTCAATGTCACGAAATACCGCCAGACACTTGACATTTATAAAAGCAATAAACAAATTCAGATTTTTTTAAATGGGAATGGAAAGAAAATAAGATTAGTTTCTTTTATATATAAAAAAAAAGAAGATGAAGAAGAAAAAAGATGGTGACACAAACCGACGTTGGCAGAGTTACCAGTTGCAATAGATTAGGTATTTTAAATATATTTATCCATTAATTTTGTTACGGTCGGCACCCCCCTCAGGGATGATCTTCGTGTATGTACACCTAACAAAATCACTACAAACAATAGCAATATGCAAAGTGTCAATTGACTGATCCATAACTCGCATCAATTTGGTTCGAAAACGAGGTTAGTTGCACAACTGATCCTAGCAAAACCCTGTCACTGCTAGTAACCGTGTTGTCATTTGCTGTTATATGCCTGGATGCAAAAGTGGATATGGTAGCAAAGGTGGTATTCCAATATAAGAATCCATGTATTTCCAAACAAGGATACCAAGAAAGATAGGATTCCTGACATGACTGGTGACAATTGGAGTAATTACAGATCTCAGCATTGTGAGAGAGAAAAATTGCTCATAGTTACACCTTCACTGGTGGGTGTTTTTACATCTCCAGTGGTTCACTAGACATTATTAGTGCAATTGTGCAGAGCTTTCACCATTGACCTCGATTCCTTTCGAAGGCGATGATATATGCATTTGATGATGTCACCTCAGAAGTGTGGGATCAGTCAATAACAGCAATGGATTAAATGAGATAAGGAACCGTATTCGTTATTTAAATTCGCAGAATGAATTATCTGGCATATATTACATATAACTATATATTAATACATATATATAATATATATAGATATATATATATAGATGCAATATATATATTATATAGATATATATATATTTAAATATATAAATATATACATATAAATATACATAAACATATATAAATATGTATACATATATATACATATATATAAATATATCTAAATATATAAAAAAATATATAAATATATAATATATATAAACATAAATATATATAAATATGATTATGTAAACATATAAATATATACACATATATGTAAGTATACATAAGTATATACACATATAATTATGTAAACATATAAATATATGTACATATATATGTAAGTATACATAAATATATATATATATATAAGTGTTTTTAAACACATATACATACATATATATAACAATATATAGATATGAATATATATAACATATAATATTTAAAAAGATATATATACATATATATGTATATACATATATATATCTAGGTGCACGCGGCGCTTCTTCTATTCGACATAAAAAGTAATCTTCAAAGTGAAAATTATAAATTAAAAAAGTAATGTTACATAGCATTTCATAGACGGACTGTGTCATAGCGTGTGTAGTTTTGGACCTCGGAGCTGGTGAGACTTGAATCCTTCCTTGTCAGGTATATTAACCAATGAGGCGCTTAGTGCTGCAGTTGCTCCATTGGGCGTCTGCTACTAATTTAACACCTGTCATATAATTATTTCAAGCTCCCTCTAGATCTATCACCTGTGGGCTAAGTTTTACGATATTTTGCAACACTGTTTTGTGTTGATATACGGTTTGCTACAAGCTGTCTGGTTGTTGAACCTACCCTGTATATGTATATATGTAAGTGCATTGCCTGTATGTATGTCATTCCAAGCATTAAATTACTATTTAAAAGACTTGCAATTCCAGGGGGACGAGTCTAGTACTGCACTGACCTCTCAGGCAAGAAGCCACATAGACACGGATAGGGTGGTGATATCAGGGAGCCTAGGTCGTGTAATGGTTAAAACACTGGCCCAGAATGCAAGAGATGTGGGCTCGATTCTTGCTCTAGGCGCAATATTTTCTATTATCATTACCCCCATTACACGCACATACAATTATATAGGCCTACATATACTATAATGTATATATACATGTACCTATGTTATTATATATACCTGTACCTATATATTTATATATACATGTACCTGTTTAATTGTATATACATGTACTTATATAATTATATATATACAATAATGTACATATATATACGTATATATATATGTAAATATATATATATATATATATATATATATATATACATATATATATGTGTGTGTGTGTCTGTGAGGTGTATTGCACAAGACTAGTGTCAAACTTGCCATGTCATGATCACTACTATAATTCAGTTTACAATGTTATCGACTAGAGATTGTTCAGAACTGTATTATTAACAACTTCTTAAATAGTCTTCTATGTAAATTATCATGTTTGTCTTCAAAGCTTCTGTGGCGACTTCCCGTGAATGAAGTCATTATTATCTATGGCATGAACTAAGGCACGTTTCTGGCGCTGTTATATAATTACTTATTACTACTAGTCTAAATTACGGACAAAATACTTCTTGAATTTTGCCATCAAGGAAACACTATGCTGATCAAATTATTCATCTGCACTTTGGTATTTAATTAGAATATAACGCTAAAGGCTGCCATAGGCGGATTGTTTTTTTTCTCTCTTGCACTATGGATTCTAGATAAGAGATTCACCCTGTACTTGTAGTACACGGGTGAAGACCAGCCTTATATAAAAACGGTCGAAAAATCGGGCTAATGAACTGAGTCTTTATGAGAGCCTAATTTCACAATGTAAGAAGCAACATTTATTCTTTGTAGATGTCTTCATATTTACCCGCTACCTTTGAGTTGAAAAATATAATAAAATAGCTAGTTTAATATGATTTAAAATTGAAATCGACAGCGTTCTATGGCCGCCATCTTGGATTTTTGCATTCTCTCCCATTTCACCAAATCTGTGCTAATATATGTAGCCATTTGATCATGGAACCACCGTTTCTACTTCATGTTCCATACTAAAGCTATTTTCGCCCGTATGTAGACTACATAGTCGTTCACACCTGTACTGGAAGTATGGGGTGAATCTTTTATCTATATGGATTCCAGTGTCCCTGGAGCTGTTGCTAAAGCGTCTTTTAGTTCACAGTGTCCTGGGCTGTATGCGGAAATAATAATAGATGCAATGTATCCATATGACGATCGAGTGACTCATACTAAACATAGATCAAGTTTCATGCGGGGAAACTAAATCTACAAATCTACACCAATTCTGTATTTTCATTCCACGGCGGCATGCAATCTGGCAGTGCCTTGGTAGTTCATGTGTAACACACTAGGTGGCTGCACCAGGCTTAGGGGTGGTGGTGCATATCTTCTGGGCATGATGGTGACATACCAATGTTGGTTGGAGTTTTACGTCCTGGCAACGTCTAAGGTCATATAAGGAATTATACCAATATGAACTGTGCTTGAATGCACATTGCGGTATTACCCACCGGTATGTGCCATGCTATTTGTAGTAATATTTCCAAAACTAGACCCTCTAAATACTCCACCCAACAGTATTAATGCAATATGTGTGATTTGTCAATCAAACACTATTGGGCCATCATTAACTACCTTTCACAGATAGAGCACACATCGCTGATGAGTGGAAAGGACTGATGCTCCACCTCCCACTGCGGATAATGGCTGGCGCACACCTCCTGTTTACGATTCGCGCGCTAAAACTGACTGCGACTCGCGACCCATTTACGACTTAAAACTGGCCGATTCATTTTTCGAATCTTATAAGATTCCAGTTTTAAGCCCTAAAACTGAGTTTTAAGTCGCGAATCGCAAGGCTCTGGTGTGCTAGGGGGTCGCACACCTAACGACTAAAACTCAAACTTAGTCGCGAAACGGGCAGTCTTAGGTCGTAAACGGGAGGTGTGTGCCAGCCATAAGGCCAATTGAACTAGGTATACACAGTGCCTGGAGCAGCCACCTCTTTTGATACCCGCGAAACTGTCACACCACCGATAAGAAAACAGGAAATGAAGATTCCTTTCACTGTAAACACGAGACACTTGTAGTTGTACAAGTCTCAATGCGTACAATAATACATAGATCAAATCGATTAAATAATTATATTACTCAGAACAAACTCTGAAGATCACAGCACGGCACACGATACACACCTACTACAATCGAGAAATTATAGACATGTTTATAATTACATATAGATTATGCCAGCAAGAATTTTACACACAAAAAAACCACCAGATGGATAATGATAGGACGTACAAGTACCATTTGAAAAGAACTACAGTAAAACCCCTCTAAATCGACCGATTATAGGACCGACTATAAATGGTCCATTTAGGGAGGTGTTTGGGTTAGGGAGTTAAAAAAAATTTGTTACAATGGTATTGTATGGGCGATAGTTTGGGACCCAAATGAAGCGATCAATATAGGGGAGTGGTGGATCTGTGGCGGTGGTCGGTTAGAGAGGTTTTACTATATGCATACTAATAGTAATAGTATTACTATAAATGACAGAGATCACTGACATCGTGGTAGTGTCAGAAGTGGATCTCCCGATTGATTGAACAGTTCAAATTGACTCTAAATAAAATGGAACAATCTTTGGCCTTGCTTAACAACATCGGAACATACATATTACTTCCTCATTTAAGCCAACTGAGGTATAATATTATTTCTAAAGATACTGTACAGAGTCTAGTAAATTAAATAAATTCATCCCATCGACATCAACTATGCTATTATTTGTCGTTCAGTGTGGCATTAACTTTACGGAGTTAACCAACACGGCCCAAGTTTATGTCCCAGTTCATTCAACGTTATATAGGTAGTGTAGTTACCAAGCATGCACTTGCCAGCACACAGATGAACATAATACACTTATTGCCCTTGGCCTACTGTTAAAGAGTTACTCATTAGAATTGCAGATATTAAAGATGGACAGTCCGATGAAAGCTTCAAATTTTCAAAACCAAAACAATTATCTTGATTTGATTCTACATATTTAACTTAGATACTGATGCACACATTAAGCATGTGTTGCTAGATAGAAGGAAGTATTGATTCAATTTAATAGAACCTGTTACTGCAGAACCCTATGGTGTCAGAGTTTGGGCGTGCTTACGAAAATTAATTTGATATGTTTACACTTCAATCTCAAAAGTTAGCAATTTAAGTTAAAACTTACTTCAAACTAAAGTAATGTAGAATATAACTATCAACCTAATATATTCATCTCAGTAAATGACAGAAATTAAATCATCGGACTATGCAACTTTAAGAAGGGGGGTGGGGGGTGGAGACCCTTTTCCCATACACAATGTACTAACTATATGCATGAGATTAGAACCATGACTGTATCTTTGTCAGTGTCAAATATTGATTGAAAAGAACCAATGGATCTTTAAGAATCAGTCCCTTCAGAAGCAAAAGGGTGTGTGTGTGTGTGCTGGTAGGGCTTTTGACGCATGCGCTGTGCAGCCCCACAGTATCGATGTGAACATCTCAGCTTAAGCTAGGATTCCTTACACGCGGTATGCGGCATGCGAATGCGAATGCGAATGCGGCATGCGCCTTGCAGCATGCGGCATGTGAATGGGTTGATTCCTTTCACCCACACCCACACCCACACATAGTGTCAGGTTTCTCACAACTGTTTTCAATGGCAAATGCACCAGCATTCGCATTCGCATGCCGCACCGATGGCTACATGGACTGATTCAGTTGCCACATTCGCATTCGCATTCACATTCGCATTCGCATTCGCATTCGCATTCGCATTCGCATTCAGATGCATGGAATCACCCCCATTCACTTAGATGCTTTTCCATTTTTTGTCGCATTCGCATTCACATTCACATGCCACATACCGCGTGTAAGGAATGTAGCCTTAAGTTGTGTACACTAGTGTGCGGATACCCAGAACACCAAACCTCACACATACACACACACATACACCAGCCTCCGCCTTGTCCTCATCGTGAACATCACATCATACCTATAACAATATAATGATGACAACATCGCAGGGACCCGGTTCATCATCAAATAGTACACGCACAACGTCTGTACAGTGGTATTATTAATAACACGTGGCTACCGCGCGAGAATAGGAACGGACCATTCATACTGCTACTGTCCACTAGTGGTGCGGGTGCGTTAGATTTGTCAGATCGATGTCGTCACCGGAAGTGTCCGATCCCAGCAGGTGGCTGCTAGTCGTCGACTCGTCGCTCTTGTGTCCGCCAGGGTGTAGAGCCTCGAGCATCTTGGCGTTGTGCTCCTGCGCCTTTGCCCGCAAGGTGGCGATACTCTCGGTGCGGATCTCCTGCTTGTCGCGAGATCCCGCGAGAGGTTTCGTGTCCATCATGGGCCCGTCGTCCTCGTTCAGCTTGTGGGCGGCCTCGATGGACTTCTTGTGCATGCCTAGGAGGAAGGAAGGGACACGGCGATTAGGATTCAGGGGTTCAGCTGCGAGGCATGTACACGCGTTGTGAATCCCATCCTTGTTAGTACTAGTATTGGTTATTGGTTATTGGTTATTGGTATCACCCACACAGTCAGTCACGTGACACACATAGCCAAGCAAATATAAAGTTTGTTTTATCTAACGATGCCTCTAAAGCACATTGATTTTTATCATCGGCTATTGGACGTCAAACATAAGGTCATTCTGACATATTTCTGCCACATAGGCTACTCTTTCTGATAAGCAGCAAGGGGTCATTTATATGCCCTTTCACACAGACAGGATAGCACATACCACAGCCTTTGATGAACCAGTTGTGGACCACTGGTTGGAACGGAAAATAGCCCAAACTGCAAGTGTGTCCACTGAACAGGATCAATCGGATGATCCACACCTTCACAGGTGTACACTCTACTGCCTGAGCTATGTCCCGCTCCCCTAGCTGAGCGAATATGTGCATCGCATGTGCATAGATATGCACTCACTACTATGTAACATATGTGTGCTTAGATATATATACATACATGTATACATATAATATATATATATAATTATACACACAGTGAAACCCCGTCATAATACGATCGTTGGGTCTACAAAATAGTGGGATCACGCTAATTCGGTTTAAATCTAATTTATTAGTTCTTTACTTTTCATTGCTGATTCTATATTTTAGGTATATATTTAGGCTGTCTCCAGAAAACCGGAAAATCCTGAAACCTGAGCCATGCTGGATATTTGGTCCAGTACCTGTAGTGACATATTCACCAAACTTTGACTGTGTCCTACTAGTACTACCCTTGGTAATTGTTCAATATGGTGCATCACTAAAAAGTGCGCGCTGTCACAGATCGCTACCCGTCCTGATATGACCTTAGATATTGCTAGAAAGTAAAGCTCCAACAAACAACCAACCCATATCCTATATTTATACATGACCCGAAGACCGGTGCTTTATTACTGATACAACTTATAAGATTATTTAGAACTATTCACAACAAGAACACAATTTGAATAACGCCACACTTGCAGTTGCAGCAACCGAATGTCAAAGCTTACTCACCGAGCAACCAGGGTGCGCACGACTCGTTGATGTCACCTGACTCCTTGGCTGTTTTGACAATGGTGTCCGGTAGGGGGAGGGAGTGTCGCACCATGGCGCCATACAACCCGTACTCGGCCATGATGGAGCATTTCCCCCACTTCTTCTCCGTTTTGCGCCACTTGGCACGCTTGTTTTGGAACCAGACCTGAAAGGATAATGACCTAGATTTATTAAGTTGAACATTTCTAATTGTATCATTGCGCACGGTGGCCGAATCGGTAGAGCACGTAGAGGGGATTGGGGATCGGGATGGGGAAAGAGAAGGGGTCAGGTGTGTGGGGGCAGGGGGGGGGAGGCGATGGGGGTGGTGTGGGCTGAGGTGTGAGGTGTGAGGTGTGGGGAGGCAGGGGTGGAAGGGAGAGATGGGATAGGTGTGTGACTGGCGGGTGGCCATTGACTGGGGTGTGTGTGATTCACGGCTCAGCCGTAGCCCGGGGCAACGACTCCAATCAGCGCAGAGTGACCCCGGCGAGTGGTCAATATAACGATTCCCCTGACCGAAGCACTTCCGCTGCAAACAGTGGCTCTCGTGGCTTGGCCCGAGTAGCGTCACCAACATCAGACCAGACGGAATGACCGAATAGGTAGAACGTCGTGGGTTCAATTCCACGACCGAGTCCAACCAAGCCAAGGACTTGGGAACATTGATTCTTGTCGCTACTGGAGCGTAGCGTTTGGCTCTACTAATACTATGATGCATACAATGACTGGCTAGTCCAGTATTGGGACAATGTGATACCGCTCTCACAGTGTGACAGCATTGCAACGTTGTGATGACAGCTTACTGTCACTGTGTCAGTGTCACTGGTCAGAACCCGTCCCAACATGCCCCTAATGGGGCTGTCACACTACGACGTTTCTCACCAACACGCGTCGACGCGTGCCGACGTGTCGCCTTTTGGGTGAAACGCCGGCACACGTCGGGACGCGTTAGCGGCGCATTAGTGGCGCGTCGGCACACGTCGGTACACATTGACTGATAGCAACGTGTGGATGGACACGTCGGCGGCCGTCGGTGCGCGTTGGGTCGCGCCGATCGTTTTGTGCTTGCACAAAACTTTTGACATGCCCCGACGCGCGCCGACGGGTTGGAGGGGGCGTTACGGACGCGTTACCAACACGTCGAAACGCGTTGGCGGCGCCCCGGCGGAACGCTGCCAGAACATTGATCAATGTCGGTAATATTATGGGGCTGTCACACTACGATGCTTCTCGCCGGCGACCGGTGAACGTGTGTTGATTTTGGGCGATAAAAAGTGAAACGTCGGGACGCGCTGATGGCGCGTTACGCGCGTGGGTACATTTCGCTACGCGTCGGTACACTATCGTTGACGCTGATGGTCGGCGCACAACGCCGGCGCGCGCTCGTAGTCGCCCAAGGTTTTAAGCATGTCAAAAACAACCCAACGACCGCCAGCGCGCGCAAATATATGGGTAAGGATGTTAGGCGCGCGTCGCGCTGCCTTGGACGCGCCGGAATAACGTTATGGGAACGCTAGGAAGACGGCGCGCGCGCGGGAGGGTCGTTGCTCACACGTTGCGGCAAACTGGGCCGTTTTTGTTTTACGCCCTAGCAATATTTAAGGTTAAATGAAGACGTCGCGCCAAACTTTTTCTTTTTTTTTTCCCCAGCGCGTCGACACACGTTGGCCGCGCGTGCATAATGCGCCGCGCTGACGCCGATCTTTTCCCCCAAACCGCCGAAAAGTTTGACGTTTCTCGACGCGCAAGATTTTATTTTCAACGCTGACGGGTCGCCGGGAGAAACGTCGTAGTGTGACAGCCCGATTAACTTAGTTTTTTTTTCCCCCAAAATGCGACTGTTCCGTCGGCGCGTCCGTAACGTCCGATCGACTGGTAGTGGTCGCGATATTGGCATTGCTCCAGCATTTTTCGACGGGTTGGACGTGTTGCCGGTGCATGTGGACGTGCTGGTGGCGGGTATGGACGTGTTCCCGGCGCGTCTTGACGTGTTGACGGCGGGTGTGTATGCATTGACACGGTACTAACGCGATACCAACAAGCTACCAGCACGCCATCAACATGTTACAAACACGCCAATAACACACTACCGACACGCGACTGACACACTAATAACACACTACTAATGCGCCAATAATGCGCCAATAGCGCCGCCAGCAACCCGCCACTAACACGCTGCGCCCCGTCGAACTTTCTCCCAAAATGCTGACGTCTCTTGACGGGTTGCAAATATTTTGCGCGTTGACGGCACACCGGCAGAAACGTCGTAGTGTGACAGCCCCATTATATAGGCATACCATTCAGTTCACTTCATTGGTTTGTTCGCCGTACCTCGTTGGGTGTCCGCTGGTTGCAAAGATCTGCAACATTAGGATAGCCACACCTAGTGGAGTCCTGTCTAGGTCTTTGTCTGTCCCTTCTTTCTGTCCGAGGCATGATAATGACTTATGGAGGGGGGGGGGGCGTGGGGGGGGGGGTGTCGTGACCTCACGCTCACTGGCTGCAGAATAGTGCACTTTGATAGTTTTTATTATTCGCTTTCTTTTTCATTCTCTTCTTCTTCTTCTTCTTCTTCTTCTTCTTCTGGGATGACAGGAAGGGGGCAAGGGGCTCTTCGGGCGTCGGTGCGCTTACCCGACGTTCCTTTATATAGGCATATATGGTGCTATGACGTAAAACCTCACCAACTGATATCGTTATTTCAATACTCCCCCAAAAAAGAACGACTGCTAACAACTACAGTGAAACCTTCATCACCGACCACCTCCACAGATCGACCACTCCCCTATATCGATCGCTTTATTTGGGACCCAACAATACCATTGTATCCATATTCTAATTCCCTAAACCGACCACCCCCTTAAATCGGCCACTTAAAATCGGTCCAAAGGTCGGTCGATTTAGAGAGGTTTTACTGTACTACTGGTTACCGAAAGAGAGGGCGCCCTGTCTCCGGTTCAAGGATACCATCAAGAGAAACCTGACGCTGAGAGACATTAAGACCGACTCATTGGACATTACTCTCACAGCAGAGAGCTAAATGGAGAGCGGCAGTCAAGTAATGAAAGTAGTCTTTGTCGCATCGCGACCGACAGCATGATGATGATGACTGTACTACTGAAACACTCATCTACGAACCTGGTTCTGTGTACATATTAATGCAGTTCGGACGCATTGCCAAAACATAGCAACCTCTTCATATTTATACATGTATTTACTTTTGCGACATAATTAAGAGTACGAGAATTGCTACACAGGGCATTTCACATAAGTGTAGCTGCAGCTAGTTACACAATATCCCACTACCACCCACTGGTTGTTGGAGGTTTACGTCGTGGCAACATCTAATGTCACATCAGGACAGGTACCGTCTTGTGATAGTTCGCACCCATGGCGACTTTATAGTGCTGCTCCTGCCACACACACTCGGGTTGGTTGGTTGTTGGAGTTTTCCGTCCTGGCAACATCTAAGGTGATATCAGGACAGGTACCGACTTGTCATAGTTCACACTCCTGGCAACTTAATAGTGCTTCGGCACTGGGAGACCAAGCTGCAGTACCGCAACTTGATATCCCACGAAGTCACATTATCCTGACACTGAGCCAACCAGTCATTGCCCTACCCTACTAATGCAGAGCGCCTGGCTAGAAAGCAACACATATAAATGTGTATGTCTTTGGATTGATTCGACCAGGGTTCGACTCACATGATCTACCAAAACGGGAGACAGGCGCTCAACTCATTCGGCCATTCCGTCTGGTTGGGTGGAATGTGTGCATTTGGATCCCCCTTGCAGTGACGTCGGTCAGAAGCCCCCCCCCCCCCCTCCTCCAAACCCCAAACCCCCGAGAGACAACCGATCTGCAACCCGCGAATAAATCAAACTAATTAGTATAAGCGCCATATCCTCCCCCCACCCCCACCCCCACCCCGCCACCCTATACATCTCAACACACGCATGTCATGCACTCCCGCCCCCCTACCCACACACACATACACACCGATGACAACATTGTAGGCCGGGGTTAGATTGCGCTGAGCTGGGTGAAATTTGATTCTCATTAGAGCTATGCTGAGAAATGTATGAGCCTGTGACTAATTGGTTGGCTGGATCCCCGGTGGTGGGGGCGGGGAGGGGGGCTGGGAGGGGGCGGGGAGGGGGGAGGGGAGGGGAGGGGCGACCCGGGCCGCTGTCACTCACCCCCGGGGGCATCGGTCAGAAAAGAAACAACGCTACGGCCGTAAGTGGGCCGTGAGTGACAGTCGAAAGTTCTCGGCTGATCCAATTACGCCCGAATGACTCTAATTATTGGCGGGACCCCTGCGCGCTGGGTCCGGCGGCGGTAACCCTAACTGACAGTGCTCGGGGAGGTCGTTGGTGGTGGTAGTGGTGGTGGTGGTGGAAGGGGGAGAGGAGGGAGGGAGGGGTAGGGGAGAGGGGGGAGCGAGTGACATCTTTGGTACGGACGAGGTGGTGGTGGTGGTGATGGGGGTGGGTGGGGTGGTGGTGGTGGCGGTAGTGGTGGTGGGGTGGGGGTGGGGTGGGTCTAGTGGTGGTGGTGATGGTGATGGTGGTGGTGGTGGGGTGGGGTGGTGGTGTGGGTGGGTGGTAGTGGGGGTGGGGTGGGGTGGGTGGTGATGGTGGTGATGATGGTGGTGGGGGCTGGTGGTGATGACGGTAGTAGTGGTGGGGGTGGGGTGGGGTGGGTCTGGTGGTGGTGGTGGGTCTGGTGGTGGTGATGGTGGTGGTGGTGCTGTGGGGTGGTGGTGGTGGTGGTAGTGGTGGTTGTGGTGGTGATGGTGGTGGTGGTGATGACTGTGGTGGCGGTGCTAGTGGTGGTGGGGGTGGGTCTGGTGGTGTGGGTGGTGGTGATGGCGGTGGTGCGGTGGGGTGGGGGTGATTCCGAATACACTGCGTCGTGGATCCCTGAAATGTACACATGCGGCACCGGGCAGCGCCTGGTACGGCGCCGGCCTCACACCGCCCGGTCCGCCGGCCCCGCGCCCCCCTGCGTGACGGCGCCGGGGCTGGGCGAGAGCAGGGGCCGGGGCCGAGCCCCCCACGCTCTCCCCACGGCCAGCCCCGAGCCGCCGGGGCCGGCAGAGGGAGCAGCTCCCGCGGCTAACACAAACACACAAGACTGGGGTTCACCCGGGCGCAGGCACGGCCACGCACCATTACACCTAAGTATTTATTTGGAGATAAATGCCAGACAAAAACCCCTATGGCGCTACATAAGTAGTCCGGCTATACCACATTAATGTTTGTTTGTTGTTATTGTTTTACTTCCTAGCAACATCTAAGGTCATATCAGGGTACCGACTTGTGTGCACTCATGGCGACTTTTATAGTGCTGTCCCTCTGGGAAAGCAGGCTGCCAGCACCATGACCCAATATCCCACTCAGTCACATTATCCTGACACTAAGCTAACCAGTTCTTGCCCTATCCTGTTAATGCTGAGCGCCATGATAGGAAGCGCAAGTATCAATTTTAAAGTCACTGGTTTGACGCGACCAGGAACAAAACTCCCTACTTTCCCCTCGCGAGGCTCACGCTCTACCGATTAGGCTCCCACGCCCGGTATATATATATACCACAATAAAGTTGCATAGTCCGACGAAACCATCAAATTTTTAAAACCAAAACAATTATCTTAGATTTAACTCTACCTAGCTAACTTAGATACTGGTGCACTTATTAAACATTTCTCACCACATAGAAGGGCATACATAGTCAATTTAATGGGACCGGTTACTGCAGAAGACTATGGTGTCAGAGTTTTGGTGTGCTTGCCAAAATCAATAAATCAGACTACCCAGACATGCTGCAGCATGCTATACATCACATATAGTACACTATGGCACAGTAACTTAAAGTTGCAAAGTCCGATGGTTTTGAGTTTCTGACATTTTTCTGAGATAAGTATATTAAATTAATCATTATAATTGACCTTATTTTAGTTTGAAGTAACTTTTAATTGAAATGGCTACCTTTTGAGATATTTGAAATTCAAACATGTGAAAATAATTTTGGCAAGCACACCAAAACTATGATATACCATAGGCTTCTGCAGTAACAGGTTCTATTAAATTGACTTGGTATTCCCTTCTATGTGGCAACAAATACTTAATAAGTGCATCAGTATCTAAGTTAGATATGTTGAATCAAATCTAGATAATTGTTTTGATTTTGAAAATGTGATGCTTCATCAGATTATGCAGCTTTAATGTAAAAGTAATTTTATTAATAGGTAATTTCTAAAGTAATGACTTGTCTGTAGATTATTCTTATTTAAAAACACCGACAACAACCTGATATAATGGCTTAAATTATATACATGTAGTTACATAGGATTAATTTTATTTTAGAAAGTCTATAAAAAACAACTAGTGATATTGATTTTAATTGATTAAAATTAAAACAAACACTTCCTAATGTAAACGTAACAGATGCTAATCCCCAGAAAACAGTTGTTTGAAGTTAGTTAGATGAGTGGTTGTTGTGGGATCCCCTTAGAGCTTCCCACACCATTATTTAAAGTTGCATACTCATATTCCGATGGTTTTGAGTTTCTGTCATTTTCCTGAGATTAATATATTAGGTTGATCATTAAAAATCTACCTTATCTTACTTCGATACTAACATATATTTTAAATGGCGAACTTTTGAGATATTTGAAGTGCAAACATGTAATATTAATTTTTGGCAAACACGCCAACACTCTGACAGCATAAGCTTCTGCAATAACAGGTTCTATTAAATTAACTCAGTATTCTCTTCTATTTAGAAATAAATAACTGTTTAATGAGTGCATTAGTATCTAAGTTAGATGCAGTATAACCCCGTTCAACCAAACCTGAAGGGAACCTAGAAATTTGTTTGGATTAACCGATCATTGGTTTAACCGAGCTTTGACTTTGACTTGGCTTTAGCAAAAAACGGGGTGCATTATGAATGTACAATGCATGTGGACTCTATGATTATTGTTTTTTTTATGTATCTACAGTTTAACCCCATTAACCCCATTAAACCAACCTCGGTTAAAACACGGTTAATCCAAACCTTTTTCAGCGACCTGGCAAAATACTACCATTTATCATATAAAAGTCTCAGATGACCTTAAAACCACATGAAAGTTTGGTTTAACTGTACCGGAAGTGGCCTGGGGCCGACAATTTTGTTTGGATTAACCGATACTTTGGATTAACCGACTTTGGTTTAACCAACTTTTTTTATATGATCAATGGTAGTATTTTGCCAGGCCGCCGAAAAAAGTTTGGATTAACCGATCGTTTGGTTTAACCGAGCTTGGTTTAACGGGGTTGTACTGTATGTAGTATCAAATCTAGATAATTGTTTTGGTTTTGAAAATTTGATGTTTTCATCAGACTATGCAGCTTTAAGAAAATCCCAGAAAAAACACGCTAGTACCCTTTGTCGGTGGCTACATTTTTACCTCACTTTCCAATTGTGTTGCCAAATGCTCTCATTTCACTGAATACCCCGTCGACATCCGATTCGATCTTTAAATCTGCTGGAACAGTTTGTTTGCAAGAGCCAAAGCCGCCCACAATGGGCACAAATAACCACTACGCAGTTTCCGATCATTCGACCAGAAGGGATGGCCGAATGAGTTAGAGCGTCCGTCTCCCGTGTTGGTAGATCGTGGGGTCATGGGTTAGAACCCTGGTCGAGTCAAACCAATGACTTTAAAATTGATACTTGTTGCTTCCTAGCCTGGCGCTGTTTGTGACTGTTTGGCTCAGTGTCAGGATACTGTGACTGAGTGGGATATCAGGTCATGGTGCTGGCAGCCTGGTATTCCAGTGGAACAGCACTATAAAGTCGCCAGGAGTGCGCACTGTCACAAGTCAGTATCCGTCCTGATATGACCTTAGATGTTGCAAGGACGTAAAACAACAAACAAACAAAACAAACAAACGTCGGGGGACAAGGTGCTGTGGATGTCAGGTTAAAGTTGCATAGTCCGATGTTTTTAGATTTCTGCCATTTTTCTGAGATACATATTTTAGATTGATCATTATGACTGACTTTACTTTAGTGTGAAGTAACTTTTATTTTAAATGGTAAACTTTTGAGAGATTTGAAGTGCAAACATGTCAAATTAGTTTTGGCAAGCATGCCAGTATCTAAGTTAGATATGTAGAATCAGATCTAGATAATTGTTTTGGTTTTGAAAATATGATACTTCATTGGACTATGCAGCTTTAATTAAACCTATACATCCATGGATGCATTAAGTGGATAGGTGATGCAATACTTATGAGGAAATGCTTCCACTGATAACAGAGTTGATAATCTGAAATAGGAGTGAATTGTAAAGTAGTCAGAATTGAAAGGTAAATCACCCATTGTTTGTTTGTAGATTCATTTGGGTGTAACATCGACGGAACTAGGATTGTTTGTTTGGTGAAAGATGAGTTCTAGGAACGGACGAGTGCCAAAAGTGCAAGGCACTAGAAGGTTCTAGAACTAGTAGAATGCGCTAGAAGGTTCTAGAACCAGTAGAATGCACTAAAAGATTCTGGAACCAGGAGAATGCACTAGAAGGTTGTCCTCCCAGGCCATTTTAAAATCTAGATGCTCTAAAATGCCATTTCCGGTCAATTCAGATTAGTTCCATAATGACTGTTTCATTTTGTGAGGACGAGGAGGGTTGGGGGTTGGGGGTTGGGGGTTGGGGGTTGGGGGTTGGGGGGCACTTCCCCATACAACCCGCTAGGTACAGCGACGTAGGCAGAAATATTACCCCCTTGCGGGGTTTACCCCCCCCCCCCCCCCCCACCAACAAAAACACAACACCCACCCATATTTTATGGTAAAATAACATTCAACTGTAGTAGCAAGACTGCGTTAAAATAAGGAAACTCCTGTAGGGCTTAGCTACTTAATGAGCAAAACCTCCTGCAGAGCGCGCCCCGGAGTTGCGGAGTAAACAAGGAGTGGCCGGCGGAGGGATACCACTCGGCTTGGCATGTGCCCGCCACATGGGACATGTAGTCCCCCCCCCCCCCCCCCCCCCCCCCCCCCCCCCACCCATCAACTACCGTGACCCGACACCGCAGACATCGGGCCATGTGTATGTCCCTCAGGTCTGACATCCTGGCTGCGCCTTACCACGTGACCGGACATGCCCCCCCCCCCCCACGTGACTGTGTACCGGTGTTGCAGTTTCAGTTCCAAGCAGTTGAAGTTCCCACAATTGCTTCTGCGTATGCGTCGACATCTAACGGCATCGTCTGCGCATTGTCAATGGTCGTGAGCAATCTTCACACATAAAAAGTGAAATATCTCTAAAACCAAACCAGCTAGAAACAAATCGCTTAGTACACATATAGAAAACATGTTTACCAACACGATTATATTAAATTGATATGGTTAGGGTTCTGGATTTCTATTAATTTTGAATAATGTTTTGCACTGCGCGTACCGCCAAACTCAACACATTGTCAATGGTCGTGAGCAATCTTCATGCAGAAAAAGTGAAATATCTCTAAAACCACACCACCTAGAAACAAATCGCTTGGTACACATATAGAAAACATGTTAACCGAAAAGATTCTATTAAATTTATAAGGTTAGTCACACTGACACTATAGTGATGGCGATTTGCGGCGATCGGCGATGGTTTAAATCGGGCTAATGTTGACACATGTGCAGTCAATGCTTTGACACATGCGCAGATGCTTTGACGCATGCGCAGAAGCAATTGTGGGAACTTCAACTGCTTGGGAACTGAAACTGCGACACCGGCCCCACGTGACCGGGCATAGCCCTCATGTGACTGCAAACCGGCCCCATGTGACCGGTCACGACCCCCCAGGTGACTGCACACCGTCCCATGAGTTGACCGAGCATGGCCCCCACGTGACAGCACGCCATCCCCACATGACCGAGCACGGCCCCACGTGACTGGACACAGTCCCCACGTGACTGGACACAGTCCCCACGTGACTGAGCACAGGCCCCATCTGACTACACATCGTCCACACGTGACCAAGCATGACCCCCACATGACTGCACACATTCCTCATGGTACCGAGCACGGCCGCCACATGACTGTACACTGTCCCCACATGACCAGGCATGGCAACGGCATGACTGCACACTGGCCCTATATGACTGAGCACGGCCCCCACGTGACTACACACCATTCCCACGTGACTAAGAACGCCTCCAAGTGACTGCACACCATCCCAATGTGACTGGACACGGCCCCCCTGTGATTTCACACTGTCCCCACGTGACCGAGCACGGCCAACCTCCAAAACTTAAAACTGCATAGTCCGATGAAATCATGAAATTTTCAAAGGCCCAAACGAAAATAATTATCTAGATTTGATTCTAAATGTCTAACTTAGATACTGATGCACTTATTAAGCATTTGTTGCTGCATTAAAGGGAATACTGAGTTAACTTAATACTATAATAGCATTTTTTATTGCTCGGAACCTATGGTGTCAGAGTTTTGCCGTGCTTGCCAAAATAAACATTTTGCATTCTTGCACTTCAAATATCTCTTGAGTTAGCAATTTAAAATGAAAGTTAATTCGAACTAAAAGTATGGTAGATTATAGCAATCAATCTAATATATTTATCTAAAAAAAAGGGCGAACAACTCTAAAGCATCGGACTATGCAACTTTAAGCTCTTACTGTTACTCCTTAACCTAGATAAAAGATTCGCCCTGTACTTGTAGTACACGGGTGAACGACAACGTAGCATAAATACGGGCGAAAATAGCTTTAGTATGGAACAGGAAGTAGAATGCCTGCCTCCAGTATCAAATGGGTCCTTATATCGGCGCAGAGTTGGTAAAATGGGAGAGAATGCAAAAAGACAAGATGGTGGCCATAGAACACCATCGATTTGACCTTTAAATTCTATTAAACTATATGTTTTATTATATTTGTCAACTCAAAGTTAGCAGGGAAATATGAAGGAATAAATAAAGAAGAAGTTTTGCTTCTTAGGTTGTGAATTTAGGCTCTCATTTCATTTCCCCACTTTTTCGACAGCTTTTATATAGGGCTGGTCTTCACCCGTGTACTGCGAGTACAGGGTGAACCCTTTATCTACCCTTAACCATACCCAGACCAAACAGTACATATATATACAATGCTCAAGCAGTTTTCACACTATGATCAGATTAGGTACACCACCCTATCTAAACCACCCTGCCCACAACATGCTCCATTACGACACACAACATTCTCAAACTACCGGATGCGGTGGCCCAATCGGTAGAGCGAAGGCTCCCCATGCGGAAGGTCGGGAGTTCGAATCCCGGTCGAGTCAAACCAATGACTTACACAATTGATACTTGTCACTACCTAGCCTGGCGCTCGACATTACTAGGATATGACAAGGACTGCTTAGCTAGGATAATGTGATTGAGTGGGATATTTGGTCATGGTGCCAGCGAGCTGATCTTCCAGGGGGGCAGCACTATAAAGTCCTTATGAATCTATATTTATATATGATATTTGTTATATGATATGCCGATATAGGGGTAGAATGCTATATAAACAATATAATGCATTTTTATAAAGCAATATGTACATAAGTGAACATGGCTTTATACGTGGTGTGTATAGATATTTGGCGGGGTCAGGAAATAATGCAGTTCAGGGCGTGTACCGGCTGTTATGAAAGAGTGATCAGGGTGACCCAACGTGTGACAATATGCACTCATGGTAACTTTATAGTGCTATCCCAGTGGGAGACCAAGCTTCCAGCACCATGACCCACTATCCCACTCACATTATCCTGACACTGAGCTAACCAGGCCTTGCCCTATCCTAATAATGCAGAGCGCCAGGCTGGGTAGCGACACACATCAATTTTGTAAGTCAATGGTTTCACTCAGCTGAGATTCGAACACCCGACCTTCCGTACGGGAAGCCTGCACTCTGCCGATTCGGCCACCGATGTGTAAAGATGCTGTGTCGCAGCTTCAGTCCTTCATCAGGAACCAACAGGCAGTAAGTAATGGAGCTGTCACATTACAACGCATCACGCGAATGTATGCCGATGTATGTGATTTTTGTCTGCTACGTCAGGATATATCTTTATGTGCTACGCATGCGTTAGGTGCTCGTTGGTATACGTCAATGTACGCTGATGTTCGTCGAGATACGACGTCATTTGTCAGGGGGTCGGCAAAGTTTTGTGCATGCACAAAACTATCGACGTTTGACAACGTTCGATGACGTGTGGTTTTTACGTTGGCCAGACATTATGTATATGTTAGGCGTATGTCGATGTACATTAGACATACATCAGACAAACATTGTTCACTATGTTGCACTACGTTGACCTATGGTAAATGCAGTGGAAACATAATGACATAATGGCATAATGACAACGTATGGATAAGGTACGTTTAACGTACGTCTAACATATGTTTTGTGTTTCTCCACCATGTCTTGACATATGTAATGTATGAGGCATAGTTGTGGCAATCGAATAACATATATAACATTCACCAGCGTTCTGCGAATGTACTGTGAGCATAATTCGAGCGTTTCTTGCCAGAGGCATGTTAGCCATAAGTTGGTCATACATTGACCATACGCTATGTATATGGTATGTATACATCCAACTTTGCCCCCCACCCCCACCCCACCCCCCACCCCTACTGCACTGAAAAGTTCAACGCATCTTGACATAAAAAAAAGTGATTTTACGCGTTGGCCACGCGCTTGCGACATGGGTTGTAATGTGACAGGGCCATAACTCAAAATACTCGCACTGGGTGCCCGCTGTTGGTTGTAAGTAGTGCATGGAAGGTTATATTGACTCGGGCAACAATCCAGAATTGTAGAGTTTAGTGGAACTCAAGCCCAGGCACCAGGGTGCCCTAATATCAGATCAGACTGCTGGCTGCTATGGGGATGGGGACACTAACCAAATGTTGATAGGATGAGCATCACTCACTCACTCACTCACCTTTTCACTCCACTTATTTAGTCACTCACTCACTCACTCACCTGTTCACTCCACTTATTTATTCACTCACTCACTCAACTTTTATCTTCTTTTTTTTGTGTGTACTTTATTTGATGAAGCAGGGACAATTTCAATCGTGGACAATTGATCTTCCTCATTCCACTGCTCCTTGCCCTATCCTAGTAATGCCGAGCACCAGGCTAGGTTTCAAACCTGGAAGGTTCGAAACCCAGGACCTACCAGAACAGAACACTCAACTCATTCGGCCATCGCGACTCATTTCTCATCTCGATCTCCTCTGATTTCAAGTTGAAGAATTCTCATCGTGACCGGTGGCGTGGAGTGAAGTGGGGCGTAACGTTGAGATCGTGCAGCGTGGATGGATGTCCAATGACCTCCTCATACACAAACTGCCTGCCCCTGTTCAGTGGGCCGTGTGTAAGGGCCGTTGAGTTGGGCCTCAGCAAATCTGCGGCGGGCCAGACGGCGCTGGTTCTCAAGGGAATCCCCGCCCTTGCCCCCGCCTTACCCTGTCCCGCCCCGCCCGCCCGACCCCGCCCCTCCCCGCACCACCCCACCTAACCCCGCCTAACCCCACCTAACCCCGCCTAACCCCGGACCCGCCCCGCCCCGCTTCGGACCCGCCCAGCCCAGCCCCGCCCCGCCTAGACTCGCCCCACCCCGCCCCGCCCCGCCCCACCCCACCCCACCCCGCCTAACCCCACCTAACCCCAAACCCGCCCTGCCGCGCCTCGCTCTGTTCCGCCCCACCCCGCCGTGCCGTGCTTGGCCCAGCTTGGTCCCAGCCCGACTTCGCCCGCACCCGCTTAGTGCCGCCCTGCCCCTCCCCGCCATGACCTGCCCTACCGCGCCTCGCCCCACCATGCCTATTCCCGCCCGCTCGCCCCGGACCCGCCCCGCCGTTGGTCCCGCCACACATTAGCCCCTACCCGAACACACCACATTGTTCGGGGGCGTTCAGAAGCACCTCCTCCATTATATGGTTGACAAATTGATTCCCATTCACCGGCCCGGCCGTCCTTCCCTCTCGGGAGATTAGCCGTGGTTGGCACCAGTACCCATGCTGCGATTGTGATTACACCGATTATGTGGACAATGATCTTCGAATCCGCCCGCGCCGGCACTGCCAGCTGGGCAGTGGGGAGTCGGCACGTGGGTGGGGGTGGGGGTGGGGGTGGGGGTGGGGGTGGGGGTGGGGGTGGGGGTGGGGGTGGGGGTGGGGGTGCGGATTCAAGGCGGGGCTAGGCGGGGCTAGGCGGGGCTAGGCGGGACTAGGTGGGGCTAGGCGGGGCTAGGCGGGATTAAGGAGGGGTCAGGCAGAGCTAGGCAAGACTAGGCACGGTTAAACTGCTCTGTGCTAAAGCTGTGCTAGGTGGGGTTAGGCGGGGCTAGGCGGTGTTAGGCGCGGCTCGGCGGGGCTAAGCTGGGTTAGGCGAGGTTAGGTGGGGTTAGGCGGGGTTAGGCGGGGTTAATCGGGGTTAGGCGGGGTTAGACGGGGCTAGGCGGGGTTAGGCGGGGGCTAGGCGGGGTTAGGCGAGGCTAGGCGGGGTTAGGCGAGGCTAGGCGGGGCTAGGCAGGATTAGGCGGGGCTAGGCGGGGCTAGGCGGGGTTAGGCGGGGTTAGGCGGGGTTAGGCAGGGTTAGGCGAGGCTAGGCGGGGTTAGGCGGGATTAGGCGGGGCTAGGCGGAGCTAGGCGGGATTAGGCGGGGGCTACGAAGGGGACAGGCAGAGCTAGGTAGGGCTAGGCAGGGTTAGACTGCGTTGTGCCGAAGCGAAAGGATACGCTAGGCCAGCCTAGATTGGGTTATACTGAATTAGGTGAGGTTAGGCTTGGCTAGTCAGGTTTAGGCTTGGATAGTCGGGATTAGTCTTGCCTAGTCAGGAGTAGGCTTGGATAGTCGGGGTTAGGCTTGGATAGTTGGGATTAGGCTGGACTAGGTGGATCTACGCATACGGAGGGAGAGCGCTAGGAAATGTAGGGCATGGTACGGAAAAAGCTGGCAACAGAGAATAGGGGATAGGGAACTGGCAGGTTTGGTTGTCGGAGTTTTACGTCCTGGCAACATCTAAGGTCATGAACTAGCAGGACGTGGTGGTTTAAGGCCCCCTACGACAATTTAGGGACAGGAATGCTAGACAGGTCTGGAATAAATGGATTATTGGGTGGATGGTTGGATGGATAGGGGGGGGGGGGGGCTCCTTGAGCTAATAGTAATATCGTCAGTCGGCGTTCGGGATGGTCAATTATATCAAATATGTCTAGATTGTCTCCATTCTTAACCCAATCCGCCCACTTCGCTCTTCTCAGAGCGACCATTAAAGCAGAAAACATTTGACCAATGTTCTCTTTACCGCTCCTAATGTAGGCAAACCTTGCCGTTTTTTTTTTTTGTTACTGTTAGAGTAAATTAACTACAGTTGGGTAGAACCTTGAAGTTGGATTGCCAATATCTTCCTCTAAAACAAAAGGCATAACTGCTAATGCGAGATTTAAGTATTCACTAATATTATGAGATTAGGATAGGTGCGGTGGAGACGTGCGGTGTAGGCGGGGGGACGGGTGGGGGTTGTATGGGTGTGATGAGGAGTGAATGTGACTGTGAGGCTGGGTTGGGTGGGGGTAGGGGTGGGGGTGGGGGGACTTGGAAGACTGAATACTCGATGGTAAGAAGAAACTGAGTCGCTAATGGCGCGACTGAAGCTAATACTACATTATCCACATTTGGACAGAACTGTTTTCTTCTACCAGACCCCACGAAACAAACACCAACCAGCAAAACTCTGTTGAATGCTATAGATACCCTGGTAAATATTGCGGAGACTTGTCAATCAGGTAGCGACATGTCGGAGATAACAGATTTAAAACAACACAATAATAGAAATAATAACAAATTTTAAAAAGAACCAGCCACACACAGCCAGACTGAGGTTTGGCTACCTGGTCGGGCGGGGTGGTGGCGGCGCGGCGGGTTGGCGGCACGGCCGCGGCGGGGTGGCGGCGGCTCGAGGGGCAGGCCACCCGCAGTGTTTCTAGCGGGTAAATCAATACGAGCTAATCGCCAACAGTAACTCCATACGGCGAGAGGAGCGCCAGTTGTTCTGCCACGTCGCTCCGCGTCCACCTTTTGTCACCACACACTTCGTCTACCTTCTGTGACGTCACACCGCGGCGTCCTCCAGTCTCACCAAAACAACTCGGGCTATGTTCTTTTCGGGAGTTCAGCCGCAAGATGGCGCGTTCTCCCCTCTCCTCCCCTCTCCTCTCCTCTCCTCCTCTCCCTTCCCCTCCTCTCCCCTCCTCCTCTCCCCTGCCCTTCCCCTCCTTCCATCCGCTCCATCCCCCTTCTCAATTCCCCTCCCATAACCTCCCCTCCCCTCTCCTCCTCTCCCATTTGGCCCCCCTCCCCGCTCCCTTCCCTTCCCCTTTCCTCCCCTTTCTTCCACCTCCCCTCCCCCTGCTCCATTCCCCTCCGCTCCCTCCCCTCCTCCACTCCCCTCCCCCTTCTCCCCTCCCCATCCATCCCCATCCATCCCCATCCACCCCCCTTTCCTGCCTCATGTCCCTTCACTCCACCGCCAATCGTCCGCTGCGCGTGCGCATCACGCGAGCAGGTCGGCGCATGCGCATGTGCGCATGCGCATGGCTTCCTGCGGCTCCATTATGGCCCCGGCACTGTCAGGGGACGCTGCGACGTCGCACGCGGGGCCGGGCTTGCGCATGCGCGGGAATCATTTGTTGTGCGGCCGGGCGCACATTAGCCGGATCCTATTGTTTCACTGCAGGGCGAACCACAGCCGGGTTGGGTGCCCCCTAATTGGCCGTATCGGAGTACCGTATCGGGGAGCTCCTCGTCTTTTTTGTGGGTGTGTTTTCCTTAGTCCGGGATTTGCTCATCGGTGTGTGTCAATCCCCAACTGTCAGACACACACATATATATATATATGTCACGTGATATATGTATATATATGTGTGTATATATAATTATGTGCATGTGTATATCCTTTGGTGCGACTGACACTGGTCAACCTCAGGAGCAGGTGAGGTGTTCCGAGATGGCGCCACTGGTACAGTGTTGCATCTTACAGAGTATAACAATAATCATAATAATAAGTAATATTCCCGTCCATATCTTTATACTCACATAATACGTTTTACATCACATATACGCATACATGTGTGTCTTATCAATTTTTTAATGTAAGTATTACTCGGAAGTGAATGGTGTTGGAATTAACCCCGAGGTGTGTGGCTGGGGTTGTATAAGGAGAGTAGCTTGAACAGCTTGGTAACAGGGCGGTGTAGTTGGAGCAGACGCAGCAGGCAGTCTTGTTCTGGGCCAAGTATAACTATAAGTCAGTTGGCCTCAGAACCTTTGTTACATTGAAACAATTCTGATGCAGTACTATATATATATATATATATATATATATATATATATATATATATACAGTAAAACCTCTCTGAATCGATCGGCCTTGGGGCCGACTTTAAGTGGTCCCTTTAGAGAGGTGGTCGGTTTAGGGAGTTAGAATATGGTTACAATGGAATTGTTGGGACCCAAATAAAGCGATCGATATAGGGGAGTGGTCGATCTGTGGAGGTGGTCGGTTTAGGGAGGTTTTACTCTATTTTTGTAAATTTTTTTTTTTTTACTAAATGTATTTTATTCAGCGAATAATGTCTTTTGTCAGCGCCAGAGCACTGGTCTTCCGGCCGTTAATTACAATTTGTTGGTACATAAATGACAATATTAGTTGCAATAATAACCACATGAAAAAACCTGTTCGATAATAGAAGCATAATATAAATTGACTATTTGTCGTAATAGTAACTGCATGCAATTCCAGTTCAACATATGTATTATGCACTTGGTGAGCATGCATCAATAAATGTACAAGATGACTCTAGAATTGTCTTTAAACACTTCTTTCTTCCTTTGTTTTCTCTCTTCTCTTTTCAAAAAGATATAACATATCTACAATACACATATATATATACTATATTGCAAATATGCAAATCAGTGGATCCAATCACCAATACCAAATGCGGAAACCTGGCCATTTAATTTATTTTTATTTTTTTTATTATCCCATCACGAGTGTTCCGTTCTGTGTGGCCTAATGATGGGATCGCGGTCTGAGATTGCAGTGGGGACTTACATCAGACAGGTTTTATGTCAATTTAAAGGAAAATTTTAGGTAATAGGTTTTGAAAGAAGGTGTAGTAGGGTGGGGTAAGGGCAGGAAGGGGATCAGCGTGCAGGGCTGTGTAGTGCATTTGAGAACATTTATATACATATGTATGTACAAGGGTCGTGTGTTGTGTATAGATCAGGATGATCAAAATGCACGTGTGTGTGGCAGTTGTGGATAAAATATGGGATGTTTATTAAAATTATTATAATGCCTCATTATTTAATGAATAAAAACCCACTTCAATGATTCAGAATTATTATAATGCAATAGTATCATTTACTGGATCAGAATTGCTATTATGTAGAATTCTTATAATATAACAACCATATCATAATGCACAAGCATACAACTATTTTACAAACACTATGTAATATATCTTAGCATCCGAAGTATAATACTAGTCTAATACACCGGTATAATTGTGTAATGTATATTATAATGCACCATCAGTATTGTAATACAGCAACATTATACAATGCATCATCCTTATCGCACGAGTAGTAGCATCACAAAAGGTCAGCAAAGTTTCCTGATGCCGGCTGTCTAATACAGCATGTGCGATTTAACTATGCCAATTGATCGACTACATAACCATCAATTCACTTGCTTTCCCCGAGACCATGGGCCACACATCGACCCTTGACCTTCCCTTACTTGACCTTGGGGTCACGTCCATCTGACCCCTGACCCCGGTCCCCATCCCCTCTTCCAGCTCCGCTCTCCGCCAATGGTTCGGGTCATGCAGCATTGACGGGTGCTCAGGGGTCACGACCTTGACCCCGCTCAACCGCCAATATGCCCATATTCTGACCTCATCCTGTGTGAAGTCCAGTTAGGGGGTTATGGGTCATGGATATAGCCCTGTTACCCACACTACACACATATACAGTAAAACCTCTTTAAATTGACTGACCATGAGACCGACTTTAAAGTTTAAAGCTGCTTACTCCGGTGAAAACATCAAATTTTCAAAACCAAAACAATTATCTAGATTTGATTCTACATATCTACCCTAGATACTGATTCACTTATTAAACATTTACCGGTACATAGAAGGGACTACTGAGTCAATTAATAGAACCTGTTACTGCAGAAGCCTATGGTGATAGAGTTTTGGCGTGCTTGCCAAAATTAATTTAGCATGTTTCCATTTCAAATATCTCAAAAGTTTGCGATTTAAAATCAAAGTTACTTCAAACTAAATTATGGTAAATTATAATGAACAACCTAATATGTTTATCTCAGAAAATGACAGAAACTCAAAAGCATCGGACTATGCAACTTTAAGTGGTAGTGGGTTTAGGGAGCTTTTTAAAAATCGTTACAATGGTATTGTATGGGCAATCCATTTGGGACCCAAATAAAGCGATTGATATAGGAGAGCGGTCGATCTGTGGAGGTGGTCGGTTAGAGAGGTTTTACTGTACACACCCGTGAACCCAAAAAAATCCCATCTAGGAGAATATACCTCAAAAGTTGGATAATCCGTTGGTTTTTTTAAGGTCTCCGCCATATTTCTTTTAGGTGAATATATTAGCTTCAATGCTATAGCCGATTTCACTTTAGTTTGAAGTAACTTTTTATTTTAAAGTTGCATAGTCCGATCGTTTTGAATTTCTGTATTTTTTCTGAGATAAATATATTAGATCGATCACTAGTAATCTATTTTACATTAGTTCAAAATTACTTTTATTTTAAATGGTAAACTTTTCAGATATTTTGAGTGCAAACATGGAAAATTAGTTTTGGCAAGCTTGCCAAAACTCTGACACCATAGATTTCTGCAGTAACAGGTTCTGTTAAATTGACTCAGTATTGCCTTCTACGCAGAAACAAATGCGTAATAAGTGCATCAGTATCTATGTTAGATATGTAAAATCAAATCTAGATAATTGGTTTGGTTTTGAAAATTTGATATTTTATCGGACTATGCAGCTTTAAATGGTTAACCTTTGGAGATACTTTAAGTGAAAACATGCACCATTATTTTTGATGTGCAAAGTGAAATGCAGAACACCATTTACATCAGCGGTGACAGGTTCTATTGAATTAGTGTAGAAGTTCCTTCTATGTAGCAACACATGTTTACCTTTAAGGCTATATAGTCCAATGAAAACAGAACATTTACCAAACCAAAATAGTGATCTAGATTTAATTCTACAACATGTAACTTAAATTCTGGTGTGCTTAGCAAACATTTGTCACCACCACATAGAATGGAATACCGAGCCAATTTAATAGAACCGTTAATGCATAGGCATATGGTGTTAGAGTTTGGGTGTGCTTGCCAAAATTAATGTTATACGCTGGCATTTTCAATATCTCAAAAGTTAGCCATTTAACATAAAAGTTACTTCCAACTAAAGTAAGGTAGATTATAACGATCAACCAAATATATTTATCTCAGAAAATGACAGAAAATCAAAACCATCAGACTATGCAACTTTTTAACAAATACATCAGTATCTAACTTCTAAGGGTGTCATGTAGGATCAAAATCTAATGCGATGGTTTGGTTTAGAAAATGTTATCTTTCCACCAACGCATGAAATGCTTCAGCTGCTCCATTTAGCATTATGCAAGACTTCCTTAATTTTAATTTTATTTTTGTTGAGAAAGTCATCACCGCCCGTCGAGACGATTGATCCCTGGCGAGGGCAGGGCCGGGGTCAGGGGTGGGGAGGGGAGGAGGGGGGGGGGGTCAGGAGGGGACAGTGGGGAGAGGAGGGGGAGGGAAGGGGTGGAGGATCAAGCAGCAGGACGGCTAGGTTAATACGGGGCGGGGTTTATTAAGAAAGACCCCCCCCCCCACACACACACACTACACACAGAGAGGTGGGGGTTGAGTGCCTGGGGCTCATTGTTCAGTCGGATCAGAGGGGGGGGGGGCTGGGGTGGCATGGGGGGGGGGGGGGCAGTGAGCGGCGGGATGAGGGGTGGTGATTGATGGACGTGAGGAGCGGCGGGATGAGGGGTTGGGATTGGGCTGGGGCGTGGGGAGAGCGGCGGGATGAGTGGGTGGGGTTGGGGGCGGGGATGTGGGGACGGGGACCGGTGAGATGAGGGGGTGTGGGCGGGGGGGGCGGTGAGCGGGAGGATGAAGCGGTGGGAGGGGGAATTGGGGGTGCGCGTGGAGGTGTGGGTGTGGGTGTGGGTGTGGGTGTGGGCGTGTGTGGGTGTGGGTGTGGGTGGGTGTGGGTGTGGGTGTTGGGTGGTGGGTGTGGTGGGTGTGGGTGTGGTGTGGTGTGGGTGGGTGTGGGTGTGGGTGTGGGTGTGGGTGTGGGTGTGTGGGTGTGGGTGTGGGTGGGTGGTGGGTGTGGGGGTGTGGGGTGGTGTGGGTGTGGGTGGGTGGGGGGCTGTGGGTGAGGCGGTGGAGAGGGTGAGGGGCACGGGGTGGGGAGCTGCGGGATGAGCGGGTGGGGGTGAGAGGGCGGGGGGGGGCGACGGGATCAGTCGCCGGGGCACCGGGCGTGAACGCGCGGCGTTTGATGCCGTCAGTGTTGGTTGGGTGTAGCCGCATCACGGTAGGCCTACTCAACCTTGCAGCAGTTAGTGTAGTTGCAGTAGTTGCAGTAGTCAACTGACTGGGGGCACCAAATTGTATTACCCTTCATTTACAGCACACGCAACTGCCTAACGCACGCAATGAATGACATTAGAATAATTAATATTTAAATTCCCTATAGTTATATATTTTCTCTGTCTGTTGCTCTCCCTGTCCCCCTGTCGCACTGTCCTGCTGTCTCTCTCTCCCTCTGTCCCCCTTTCTCACTGTCCCACTGCCCCTCTGTCCCGCAGTCTCACCATCCCACGTTCTCTCTGACTCTCTGTCCCTCTGTCCCTCTGTCCTACTGTCCCTCTGTCCCTCTGTCGTACTGTCCCTCTGTCTCATTGTCCCAATGTCCCTCTACCCCGCAGTCTCTCTGTCCCTCTGTCCCTCTCTCACTTTCCCTCTGTCCCATTGTCCCTCTGTCCCACAGTATCTCTGTCCCTCTGTCACACTCTCTCTCACTGTCCCTCTATCCCTCTGTCCCACTGTCTCAATGTCTGTCCGGATGTCCCTCCTCCGACTGTCCCACTGTTCCTCTGTCCCTCTGTTCCCCTGTCCCTCTGTCCCACTGTCCTGCTGTCCCCCTGTTCTGCTGTCTCTTTGTCCCTCTGTCCCACTATCCCGCTGTCCCTCTGTCTGGCACTGTCCCTCTGTCCCGACTACCTCCGTCCAACTGTCCCGTTGCCCCACTGTCCACCTGTCCCGCTGTCCCTCTCATTATCTGTGAACCCATGTTGACTGATGACCTAGTTCTGATTCATATATGTACATATTTTCAACCAAACATATTAGCTTCATGCTGCACCAATTAAGCTGAAACGGGCACATATTTGAAAGATAGAGCTGTTAAATTTCTGTTAGATTATGAAGAATTTAATTTATAAACACTACTTGGGCGTTGACAGGAAAAATAATATATATATGGGTCAGCTTCACGAAAAGAGGCCAATTGGGGGAAGTTGTCGGCGTCGATCATTGGATGTCGGCGTCGAACAGTATAATTATAGTTTATCATTGACAGAGGTATTGGAATGTCCTTAAATTTAGCCTGAATGTAAAGGTAGAGAAAACAGAACAACCTTATTTGTTTCTAGAATAATTTAATATAAAACAAAGAAATGAACAACAGAATTGTGACGCCGACATCTGTTAAAGTTGTCAGCGTCGATCATTGGATCTTGGCGTCGATCGGCATGTTATAGTTTAGCATTGACAGAGGTGTTGCAACGTCCTTAAATTTATCCTGAATGTAAATTTAAAGAAAATACAACAACCTTATTTGTTTCTAGGATAATTTAATATAAAACAAAGAAATGCAGTACACTTTAATAATTGCGACACCGACATGGCCCATTTTCATGAGGCTGACTCATATATATATTGCCTAATGAAATTATATATGTGATATATGAAATGATACAGGCACGAATATATAAGATATATATGTATATATTTGTCGAAAATGAACATTGATGTGGTTCACCATGTTTTAACATTTATTTTAAAACTTAAATATATGACTTCATATCATGTCATTAGCTATGGTAACCTATCATATTAATTGCGTGCAGCACGCTTTTCCCACGTTAATTATTATCATTATGAATTCATTCCTCTCATGTAAACATAGTAAGCAGGGGTGTAGCTAGGCGTACGCGTGTACGCCAAAACGTCCACATCGTTTTGTCCAAAAAAAATCAAATTAAAAAATAATAAAGAGAGAGAGAGAGGAGGCATGTAGTAGTCTGGAGTGTCGAAAACTCAAGTCTAAAATGTGTAAAATCCGCCAGCTTAAGCTTAAGCGGCCCCCTAAACCGCTACGGAAATTAGGAGTACACATCGTTAAAGGTCTAGCTATGCCCCTGGTAAGTATCTACACAGGGCAAAGTTAGCTAATTTATCCCAATTATATTGCAGCACAGAGATGGAGGAAAGTCATGATGCTCTGCTTAAATTCTGGTGAGTAGAATTACAATTGTGTTGTATGCAGGTATTGCAGGTATTGCAGGTATTGCAATACCTCGGGGAGTTTTACGCCCCTGCCCTGCAGAGTTGTAAACCACTCCCTTGTGGTACAGGTTCTTGACAGAACTGAAGGCTAAGGGAGCAAACCCTAAACAGAAAACCATGTCACTGTGGCAACATCAAGGGCTGTTGATGTATGGAACTCTCAACATCTCCCAACCAGCCACTGCAGGGGCAAATAGTTTTGCGCCTGTCTGGACATGTTCTTGCCGGTGTGAAACCTCTATTTGCTCCCAGAGAGAGTGCTGCTGGTAACTTGCAAAAGCCAGCAGCACTTCAACACTTTTGCAGGCAGCTTTCATGAAATGTTTAAGACCGACTCATGGACATCACTCTCACAGCAGAGAGCTAAATGGAGAGTGGCAGTCAAGTAATGAAAGCAGTCTTTGTCGCATCGCGACCGACAGCATGATGATGATGAGAATTACAATTTGTATGAATATGAAACCAAATTACATTTGTGCAATATTTTGGTTTTGAGTAACAGTACAACCTCTCTAAATCGACCGACCATGACACCAACTTTAAATGGTCCATTTAGGGAGGGGGTCGGTTTAGGGAGTTAAAATATCATTACAATGGTATTGTATGGGCACTCATTTGGGACCCAAATAAAGCGATCGATATAGGGGAGTGGTCGATTTGTGTAGGTGGTCGGTTAGAGATGTTTTACTGTAGTTCCCCCCAATTGTTTATATAAATACACCATATTGCCGACGATAGGTGGCTGTGCTTTAACTTGGGGTCACTTTTATTATAAATGTCTAATTTAGGAGGTATTTGATGATAAAATCGATGTGCATATGCGATGTGCTAGGCTCCATATGCTGTTTTACCGTTTTGTTGGAGCACAGTGGCGTATCACACGGGCACACAACTCGGAGCTACACTGGTACTGATGGAACATTGGATGTCATAACTGCACAAATCATGGCAGAGTAATGTAAACACATTGACAGGTAGACGTGGATAGGGTGATTGAATCAGGGATCTTAGATAGTCTAATGGTTGGGACGCTAGCCCTGGAATGTCAAGGAGTGTGGGTTGAGGTCCTGCTCTAGGCGCAATATTTCCCATTTCCACTCCACATGACATTGGTCTATGACCAGGAAGATCCTGTGCAAGCTACGTGCTGATTGATTGATGAGTCTGTCCCATTTATTTATAATACCCCAGTCACATCACTGCTCGCGACCGCTTGCGACCGCTTGCGACCACTTTGCGACCACACAAAAGGGGTGGTCCCAAAGAAGTCGCAAGTGATTGCAAAATAGTCACAAATGGTTGCTATCTGATCCTCATTGGTCGCCGACCTCTTTGCGACCAAAGTGGTCGCAATGAGGTTGCAGCAACTGCACTAAAAGTCTCCTTGTGACCAAAATCGTTACTCATAAGTCGGTGACCATTGCTTTTGTCGCTCAGAAGATAGCGACCATTGCTCTAGTTGCACGAAGGTCGGCGAGCATTACTTTGGTCGCAAGGAGGTCGGCGAGCATTACTTTGGTCGCAAGGAGGTCGCCGGTGACTGCGGGTTCTTTGATTCAAAGTGGTTGCAAAGTGATCGCAAGTGGTCACAAGTTGTAGTGTGACTGGGGCTGTAGTGAACACACGGCCTGTATGTGTGTAATCATAAGCATTTTTACTTCTGATTCCAGGGAGATGAGTGCACATTGCTGTGTTTCTCTATGAAGAGCTAGTGGTGCAGTGTCTTGGTGTGCGATGTTCTATTTTGTTTGTTTGTTGTTACGTTCGTTAGTTAATCAGGAGAAATTTCAATCGCAGACAATTGGTCTTCCCCATTTTACTGCTCCTTGTCCTATTGTACTAATGCCGAGTACCAGGCTGGGTAGCGACATGGATACATTCTGTAAGTCATTAGTTTGACTCGGCCTGGCCTCGAACCCACGACCTGCCTGCCGTGCTCTGAACTCATACGGCCATCCCATAAGGTTTTCTGTGTGACTTTGGCGCAGACAATTTGCTCCCATTTGCCATTGAGCAATCCGTTGTCTCTCTCTGTCTCTCTCCGTCTCACCTCTCCGTCTCTCACCTCTTCGTCTCTCACTTATCCGTCTCTCACCCATCCGTCTCTCATCTCGTCGTCTCTCACCTCGTCGTCTCTCACCTCGTCGTCTCTCACCTCGCCGTCTCCCACCGCTCCGTCTCTAACCTCTCCATCTCTAACCTCTCCGTCTCTCACCTCTCCATTTCTCTTCTCTCAGTCTCTATTCTACCAGTCTCTCTCCTCTCCGTCTCTCTCCTCTCCGCCTCTCTCCTCTCCGCCTCTAACCTCTCCGTCTCTCACCTCTCCATCTCTCACCTCTCCATATCTCTTCTCTCTGTCTCTATTCTACCAGTCTCTCTCCTCTCCGTCTCTCTCCTCTCCGCCTCTCTACTCTCCGTCGCTCCCCTCTCTCCCCTCTTCGTTCTTCCTTCTCTGTCTCTCTTCTCTCTCTCTGTCTCTGTGTTTCTCTCTTCTCTCTTTGTGTCTCTGTGTTCTTTCCCCCCTCTCTGTTCTCTTTTCCTGTCTGTCTCTCTGTGTTTCTCTATTGCTGTCTCTCTCCTATCACTCTGTCTCTATTTCTCTGTCTCTGTGTGTCTCTGTGTGTCTCTGTGTGTCTCCCCATCTCCTCTCTCGCTTTCTCTGTCGCTGCCTATTGTTCTCTGTTCTGACTGTCTCTCCGACATTCCCACTCTTTCTCTCCTCTCTATCACCATTTCGCGCCTTTTCTCTCCATTTCTGCCCCTGTCTCTCCTTTCTCTGTCTCTCTATCGCCGTACATTTCCGTGTGTTGTTCTGGTTAAATTAAAGCTGCATAGCCCGATGAAAGCATCAGATTTGTCAAAACCAGGATAATTATTTAGATTTGATTCTCCACAATATAACTCAGATTCATAGCTGGGGATAGATACTAAGTCAATTTAATAGAATCCGTTACTGCAGAAGCCTATGGTGTCAGAGTTTTGGCATGTCTGCCAAATTACTTTTCTATCTTTTCATTTCAAATATCGCAAAGAGTAATCATTTAAAATAAAAGTTACTTCAAGGTAGATTCTAACAATCAGCTTAATAATAGTGATAGATTTATCTCAGAAAATTACAGAAACTCAAAGCTATCGGACTATATACAACTTTAAGTTTAAGTATACCAGTTCATTCATTAACACTGAACACCTGGTTTTAGTTTTCTATTATCACCTTATATGTTGCCGGGATGTAAAACTCCAACAAACAAAACAAACAAATAATCTGCCTGACTGTATAGGTGGCAATACACTAACTACAGTAAAACCTCTCTAACCGACCACCTCCACCGATCGACCACTCCGCTATATCGATCACTTTATTTGGGTCCCAAACGATCACCCATACAATACCATTGTAACGATAAATAAACTCCCTAAGCTGACCATTTAAAGTCGGTCCCATGGTTGGTCGATTTAGAAAGGTTTTACTGTAATACGTAATAAATAGATCCTAACGAATGATTAAACACCAGCGAGGTGGCAAGCACGGCCAGTAGTAGAACACAGGCAGGCGGGGACAAACAGACAGACAGGCAGGCAGGCAGGCAGACGAACAGACAGACACACCGAGCGCTGAGTTCATGGCATGTCTAATTACTCCCATAAGAACCTCCGTATTAGGCGCCATGGCGGGCGTCCCCGTTCAAACGGTCAACAGAGTTCACTTTTTGCGTGATTCAAATAGACGCGAGGATCAAAGTGTGCCGTGTGGAGGCGGGCCCAGTGTGAGTCGGATGTGACTGGTACCCGAGCTCTGCATGCTACGCTCACGACGGCTGCTGCAAAGCAACTAATTGACGGCTTTTTCTTCTCTTTTTTTTCCTTTTTTCCCCCTTTTTTAAAAAGTTTTCCTTTTTTTAATTTTTTTTTATTTAACAATTTATTTTGTGTAATTTTCCTCCTTTTTTTCTCTTTTTTTTTTTAAAAAGAGGAAAACAGTCCCCGTCCAGTTTCCAGAAAGGGACCCATTGATTTTTACCAGTGGTGAGAAACGCGCCATTTTATTTTACTTGATTTATTTTTATCCGCGCGTGCGCAGCTGAGGTGTGTTGTTTATATGAGTGGGTGTTCCTTTATCTGTTATAAATAACTCCATTACGGCAGTGGCCAGTGATAGATAGATTAGTATCTATGGCTGTTTCATGTTGCTTCCTCTCTAACCAGGGACCGCAATGCTTTTACAACTGCTATTTCGGCTTCTCCTTGAATTATGAGGATAGAGTCCAAGATTCCGCTTCATTTCCATATCCTGTTCAAGGAACCAGTGGAAGGCAAACAACTAGCTTGACTAATTTTGGTCCTCAATTGTTCCCCTTTCTGGATGTGATACCATTTCTTGATAAACCTGCGCGCTAGATTTAAAGCCGCATAATCTAATGAAACAAGATCAACTGTCAAGTTAACAATTAAAAATTATATTAAATTAAATGCTAGCTCTAAAATAAATTGTCTTTAAAGTAAGCCGGTCCCCCTTTAATGTCTGTAAAATGTTAAATCAGATGAAAATCTAATAGCTTACATCTTTGTACAAATCCGCGCACTACAAGACTGCCGCATTGAAAATGGACAAAAGCATGAATAACCATACCAACCAATTATCTATCTGCTACTGAAATGCAGGCAATCAAATACCTTATCAGCAGCTACTGTGTGGTAAGATAACACCAACACTACAACTGGCCAGCATTGAAAACAAGCCTGGGTACCTGGGCTTATATGGACAGTATAAACACAGCCTCAATAAAATTTAAAAAAAATAAAAATAAAAATGAAAGGATAACATTTCCTAAGCCAAAACACTTACATAGATTTGATCCTACATATCCAACTTGGATACTGGTGCACTCTTATTGAAATATTATTACTGAATGGGAGGGAATACTTAGTAAATATAATAAAAACCTGTTACTGATAAAGCCTATGATGCCACTGCCAGAATGCTGCCATGCATAGCAACAATATTGTGCCATCTTTCCACTTCAAATATCTTCAAAGTTAGCAATTTAAAATGAGTTAGTCCAAGCTAAAGCAATGTAGATTAAAATCAACAAAGTAGATCAACAAAGTATATTTAGCTTTAAAAAAAAAGACAAACTCAATACCACCGGACTATGCAACTTTAAAGTTGCATAGTCCGATGGTTTTGAGTTTCTGTAATTTTTCTGAGATAAATATATTAGATCGATCACTAGTATCTACTTTACACTAGTTTAAAGTTACTTTTATTTTAAATGGTAGACTTTTGAGATATTTGAAGTGCAAACATGGAAAATTAGTTTTGGCAAGCTTGCCATTCAGCAATCCTTTGTCTCTCTGACACCATAGACGTCTTTAGCCAGACGTTCGGCATTACTAGCATAGGGCAAGGAGCAGTGGAATGGGGAAGACCAGTCGTCTGCGACTGAAATTTCCCCTGCTTAAACAACTAATGTACCAAAAAAAAAGAAAAAATATACCTCTACAGTAACATGTTCTATTAAATTGCCTCAGTATTCCCTTCTATGCAGAATCAAATCTCCAATAAGTGCATCAGTATCTAAGTTAGATATGTAAAAATCAAATCTAGATAATTGTTTGGTTTTGAAAATTTCATATTTCATCAGACTTTGCAACTTTAACATAAATATAGAAATGAGACTATAATTACTTTGGAGAGATTCGAGGCGAATAGTGGACAACACCAAGCCCTAATCCAACCTTGGTGATAATGGAAATACATATGTACACAAGTAACCTTATCTTGCTATCTAGATAAATATGATATGGTGTGACATACCAGAATGCATCCGCTCTATATAACAAAACCACACACAACTAGCGTTGTATTTATAAATATTTTGGAATAGAAGTCTCCAAATTCGGTTAAATTTACTGTAGTTGTTAGACTAGGTTCCCTCATGTTCCATGTGTATTCATGTGCCTGGTGAAGAGGCAAGGTATTCTGGATATGTTTATATTACAGGTAATCCTACAAGTTTACCTGGATCACGTGAGTAAAAGGTTTACAGGGACTGTAACATGGCCAAAACAGCTTTACGTATTCACAGTTATCATGATCAATTATGATTAGTCATACTTTAATAGCTTGAAACAACCTATTCTTTAGGGGGTATATAGGGATCAACCATTGTCTGACAGGCTCTGGACCAGACGGGATGGCCGAATGAGTTAGAGCGTCCGTCTCCCGTGCTGGTAGATCGTGGGGTCGTGGGTTCGAGTCCCGGTCGAGTCAAACCAATGACTTTAAAATTGATACTTGTTGCTTCCTAGCCAGGCACTCGGCATTATTAGGATAGGGCAAAGACTGGTGTGCTCAGTGTCAGGATAATGTGACTGAGTGGGATTCCAGGTCATGGTGCCGGCGGCCTGGTTTCCCAGTGGGACAGCACTATAAAGTCGCCATGAGTGCGCACTGTCACAAGTCGGTACCCGTCCTGATATGACCTTAGATGTTGCTAGGACGTGAAGCAACAACAAACAAACAGGCTCTGTGGTCAAGCTGAAGCTATTAGTGGATTTCTACTGACGGTTGTCAGTGACATATGCCTGGTACACACCTACCATTTGTGCGCACCCACCTACCGTATACCATCTAAAACTGCCCATTTCGCACACAAAAATCGCAAGGTGTGCGCTCCCTGCGCACACCTAGCGATTGCGATTCGCGCATAAAACCTCAGTTTTAGGGCTAAAACCGGCCGATTACGATTGCGATTCGCGATTCGAAAAACGAATCGGCCCGTTTTCAGTTTTAAGCGGGTCGGGTCGAGTCGCCGGTTTTAGTGCGCGAATCGTAAACGGGAGGTGTGTACTAGGCATTAGGCTGTGGTATATTACAGACTTGAAAAGTAATGCAAACCCTATTCACAATTCAGATAAATTTAGAAGTTTTTGAGAAAGTCCTTTACTATAACTTAAAAGCAGTTATTGCCACCCTTCCCTTCCTTGTGTGACATCATCGAGCTACTACTAATAGTAATACTCCATCCTGATATGACCTTAGATGTTGTCAGGACGTAAAACTCCAACAACAAACCAACTACTAATACTTAATAACCATTGGTTACTCAACCTAATGGTGCTTGGCAGACCAATCCCGATATACTGGGTTCAAACTCAAGTAGTCCATTCTAAGTATGATCGTTCATTGACATAAAATAGTCATATAAAAAAACAAATACATCCTAAATCATGTGACCAGATCCTTAATAATGTTGATCATAGTTCAGAACCAACCACTTGGTCTGTGATTTTGTAAACTGGGCTCATTTTTGTTCTTGAAGTTTCATAATTCACCAATTTTTGAGTTGATGCCACATCAAACTAAATTTTAAAAGTTAAAAATAATTTATATATGAATGATCACATGAATTATGAATGTCTACCTTTGGAGAGAGTTGAAGTGTAAGCATGCAAATTTAATTTGGCATGCACACCAAAATGCTAAATATTATATAGCTTCCTGTAATGAAATGTTCTATTAAATTGACTTAATACTCATTCTATTCAGCAACACATGGTTATTAAGTATCTAAGTTGGTTATATATTCTGAAATCTAACTAAGTTTAGTTTAGAAACTGCCAATTATTCCATTGCATTATTCAAAGCTAACTTTGAAAATAACATTACGAAATATGGCTAGAGTAGGTGACTTCATTCAATGTATTTCTCAGCTAGGAGTCAAAAAGTGGTTTACATTTACCAGTGTTGTGCGACACACAGAATGCAATACTGAGGCTTTAATCTGATTATGCAACTTTAACAATTGGGCATGTAGGAGGGAGTAACGTAGAAAAGTGCTTTGGTTTAGAAAATATTATAGTTTGATCGGATTATGCTACTTAAAAATAACAATCCCAATTATTCAACAAATGCTGACAGAGGATGATCAACAATGGAATGCAGCTCTGACTGTTAGACAAATTGGTGATCGTCCTTTTGATCACACAAATCAGTTTCAGTAGGGCGGTTTTTTATTTATATTGTGTATTTGTTCTGGCATATGATGTAGACATAATACATAACCAGACGCGCTGGCCAAATGAGTTGAGCATTCACCTCCCATTTTGGTAGGTCGTGGGATTCTAACTCCTGGGTATGAACCCTGGTCGAGTCAAACCAACGACTTACAAATTGATACTTGTCGCTACCTAGCCTTGCGCTCGGCATGATTAGGAGAGGGCAAGGAGCCGTGGAATGAGCTTGGCGTATTCTTAACAGTTCCACCCCCCCCCCCCCAAATAAAATTGAATTAAACAAAATCAGAAGCGGGCGATTTTTAAGGCACGGGCGGGGACAATCAACAATTTTTGTTTCATTTGGCCTTAGAGGGCGTTCTGTCGGCGAGCCGGCTTGGTTAGAGGTCGGCATGACCCGTCAGGACGGTGTAGCTCACCTGTATCCGGTCCTCGGGCAGGTTGGTCTTGAGGGACAGCACTTCCCTGGCGTTTACATCAGGGTAGTGGGCCTCCTTAAAAGCATTCTCCAACTCCTCCAGTTGGTAGCTTGTGAAGATGGTTCTGCAGAAAAAGAAGAGCAAATGGAACATTAATAGGAGAAGGAAAGTGTGAGATTTGTGTGTGTTTTGTTTGTTTGTTACATTTATTGATTATGATTATGGTTAATCTGATATCAGTTTGATCATATTACGACGGTTTCCTGGTAATGTAATGAATACCATCAAAGGAATCATCTCCCTTGTTGTTGGTTGGTTGTTGGAATTTCATGTCCTGGCAACATCTAAGGTCATATCAGGACAGGTACCGACTTGTGACAGCACACACTAATGGCGATTTTATAGTGCTGCCCCACTGGGAGACCAGGCCACCAGCACCTTAACCTGATCTCCCACTCAGTCACATTATCCTGACACTGAGCTAAGCAGTACTTGCCCTATCCTATTAATGCCGAGTGCCAAGCTAGGAAGCGATAAGTATCAATTTCGAAGTCATTGGTTTGACTCGGCTAGGGTTCGAGTTCACTCGATCGGGAATCGAACTCCCGACCTACCGCACGCGAGGCCCGCGCTCTACCGATACGGCCTCCGCGCCCAGTCAAAGATCAAGAGAAGAAAGCATAGGACGTGACGTTGCTTTCATCTTGGTCCAATCGGAAGCTTCCGCTGTAAGAATCAACAGCGCTACCTCTTTAGGCTCATGGAACCGAAGGTAGTGGCCTAGTGAGTAGTGCGCCTTCTTCACATGAGGAAGTTCAGGAGTGCGGAAGGTCGACAGTTCGGTTCCCGGTCGAGTCAAACCAATGACTTTTAAAATTGATACGTGGCACTTCCTAGCCTGGCGCTCAGCATTAATACTAATAGGATACGGCAAGGACTGGTTGGCTCAGTGTCAGGATAATGCGACTGAGTGGGATATCAGGTCATGGTGCTGGTGGCCTGGTTTCTCAGTGGGGCAGCACTATAAAGTTGCCATGAGTGCGCACTCTCACAAGTCGGTACCCGTCCTGATATGACCTTCAGATGTAGCTAGGACGTAAAACTCCAACAACCAACCATCCATCCCTTAAATTCGACAATCTGAAGCAAGGTGAGGCGGTTTGATATGTCTATATGTCTGTGACGTGTGTATGCGCAAAGCTGGCAAATTTTAAGCAAATCTGCCCCCCCCCACTCCCCCCCCCACACACACATTCCAATTTTCGCCACACACAGCCCTCGACAGGAAATCCAACCCTTTGCCAACCCTCGTAATTGGAGCCTCTTCCGTTTGTTCTGTCAGGTATTAATAATCACAATTAGGTCCATAAAAGCACAGTCCCATTACCCGCACCACACCGGAAGGCTCGAGCAGGTGTGGGGGAGGGGGGGGGGGGGCGTGGAGGAGGAGGGGGAGGAGGGAGGGGAGAATGGGTATGAGGTAGCTGGGGGAGGTGGGGTGAGGGTGGGAGTTGTGGGTGAAGTAGGATGAGGGTGGGAGTTGTGGGTGGGGGGGAGGTGGGGGAAGTAGGGTGAGGGTTGGAGTTGTGGGGGGGGGGGAGAAGGTGAGGGTGGGAGTTGTGGGTGGGGCGGGAGGTGGGGAAGTTTGGAAGTGGAGTGTGGGTGGCAGTGTGGATGAGTGGGGGGAGTGAGGGTAACGGGTGGGAGTTGGGGTTGGAGTGGGAGCAGGGGTGGTGGGGAGAGAAGGGAGTTTGGGTGTGTGTCGGTGTTTGGGGTGTGGGGGGGGGGGGGAGGGGGGATAATGGTGGTGGTGCACGCGTGTGTTTAAGGTGGTGACCACACTTCTCCATGTCAAAGACAACATTAAAATAAAAAGTAAACAATTATGTTTTGTTCTTCTTTTTTTTCTGTCAGTAAAATACACACATCTTTTTATTTTTATTTTTTATTAACATCTGGTTTTCAGCCCTTTTCAGATCAAATCTTTTTTAATTTAAAAAGCTAAATCTTTTAAAATTAAAATAAATGTGTATTTAGTTAAATTTATTTTATTAGACTAATTTCACGTGCATAGCTTTAAAATAATGCAAAAAGGCCTTCACCAAAAAGTGTTTTTAGCTGGAGTGAAGACGCCCTTCAACCTAACCAAAGGAATAAAAAAAAACCAAAAGCAAGCAAACAAAAACCTCATACAAAGAAGTAAAATTCAGGGTGTCTTTAAAATGTACAAAAAGCCCCTAAAAGTCCAGTTTTCTCCGATAAGACCCTAAACTGTTGCTAGAATGTAAGCAACCCCAAATCACTCCCCATATCCCTCTCCCCCTCTCCCCCTCGCCCCTCGCCCCCTCGCCCCTCGCCCCCTAAGCCCCGCGCTTCCATGCCCCCATGCCACCTCGCACCTCGCCCCCTCGCCCCCTCGCCCTTTCGCCCCTTACCCCCTCACCATCACCCTGTCGCCTCCTTTACATTTCGCCCCCCTCCCCTCTTCCCCTTCGCCCTCTCTCCCCTTCGCCCCTCTCCTCCTCTTCCCCTCGTCCCCTTCGCCCCATCTCCCCATCTCCTTGTCTGCCCCTCTGCCCCTCTGCTCCTCTGCCCCTCTGCCCCTCTGCCCCTCTGCCCCTCTGCCCCTCTGCCCCTCTGCCCCTCTCTCCTCCTCTCTGCCCCTCTGCCCAACTGCCCCTCTGCCCCTCTGCCCCTCTGCCCCTCTGCCCCTCTGCCCCTCTGCCCCTCTGCCCCTCTGCCCCTCTGCCCCTCTGCCCCTCTGCCCCTCTGCCCCTCTGCCCCTCTGCCCCTCTGCCCCTCTGCCCCTCTGCCCCTCTGCCCCTCTGCCCCTCTGCCCCTCTGCCCCTCTGCCCCTCTGCCCTTCTGCCCGTCTGCCCGTCTGCCCCTCCCCCCTGCCCCTCTCCCTTCTCCCCCATCGCCCCCTGGCCCCCTCGCCCAATCCCCCCTCACCATCCTTGCCCTCACCATCCTTGTCTCTCCCCCTTCTCCCCCGAGTCTACCCGGATGGGGAGGCGAATCATGCCCGCCGCCCCCCACCCCGCCCCTCCACCCTCGCCTTGTCGGCGATCAGGCCTACGACCGCCACCTCCCCTTAATGCGGTAATGAATTGGATCCGCCCGGGCACGGTCGGGCTGAAAGGGATAACACAATGCTGGTCAGTGGCCATCGAGCTTATTTGATAGCTATTTTAGCTGACACGCTAGGTGGCGCCACCTACAAAGCCTGCCGCTGCCTTGGAGGCATTGGGCGCCGGCGCCGTGCTACAGTGGGAGAGGAGGGGGGCGGGGAGGGAGGAGGGCGCGTAACGCCGGCTCCATGGGCTCCCTCATGGTTAATTCCGGTAAACATAATGCACTTTCGCCGGTCCCCTCATTGCCTAATCAGGACGGCGGAGACGCGTGCAGCGAGAGACATCGAGAGAGAGATGTAGAAACAGAGAGATGGGGAAAGAGAGAGATGGAGAAAGAGAGAGAGATGGAGAAAGAGATATATATATAAGAGGTGCAGAGGGAGAAGAGATAGGGCGAAAGAGGGGATACACACCACATATATGTTTATATCATCACCATCATCATCATGCTGTCAGTCACAATGCGACAAAGACTGCTTTCACTACCTAACTGCCGCTTTGTGCGGTTGTACATTTCATAAAAGCTGCTTGAAAAGTGTTGAAGTGCTGCTGGCTTTAGGCTCATGGAACCGAAGGAGCAAATAGAGGTCTCACACCGACAAGAACATGTCAAGACAGGCGCAAACTATTTGTCCCTGCAGTGGCTGGTCGGGAGATGTTGGGAGTTCCATTCACCACCGCCCTTAATGCTGCCATGATAACATGGTTTTCTGTTAGGGTTTGCTCCCTTAGCCTTTGATTCTATCAAGAACCAGAACTTGTACCACAAGGCAGTGGTTTAGAACTTTGCAAGGCAGGGGTGTCAAACTCCCTAGGGTATTTTAGCACCTAAGGTATCCGAGGTACTGCATTACCCGCATACCACTTTATTTACAACCACTTTATTTAAAACCACTTTAAAAAGTGGCTATAAATAAACATGTCCATCGTCTCGCAGTGTTTATATATATATATATATACATACATATATATACACACATATATACACATAGATACACACATACATACATATACACATACATACATATACATACATACACACATATATACACATAGATACACACATACATACACATATTCATACATGTACATACATATACATACACACATGTACAGATACATACACACATATATACGCACACAGAGACGGTAACAACGGCCAGGATGGTAATAACTAAGAGGTGACATATCTTTTGTTTATACTCCAATAATTCATTTTAGATCTACACGCTATATAATGAATATACAGTAAAACCTCTCTAACCGACCACCTCCACAGATCGACCACTCCCCTATATCGATCGCTTTATTTGGGTCCCTACCTCTCTAAATCGACCGACATCGGGAGCGACTTTAAGTGGTCCATTTAGGGAAGTGGTTGGTTTAGTAAGTTAGAATATGGTTGCGATGGTATTGTTGGGACCGAAATAAAGCGATCGATATAGGGGAGTGGTCGATCTATGGAGGTGGTCAGTTAGAGAGATTTTACTGTATATAATGATATCATTTAAATCGGGCTATGAGCCTACCTGACATATGTACCATTTCAGAGGGAAGAGAAATAGAAAAACCACTACACACACACACCAGAAAATAGCATCTTTTTGAGGTAAACATTCCCTCCAGATCCGCAGTTAAAGAAAAGCATCGGATGCGGGCCGCGCCGAATCCCGAGCATGCGTACTCTGCTGCCCGCCCCCGCACCGGCCGCCACCGCGGCCGCGGACCCGGCACCGGCGCGTGAGGCCAGGAGGCCCGGGGGAAGAGAGAACCGTTGCCAGTTTGGTCGGCGCTAACTTAACTAACTAGGCCTACCTGACACGGAGCGGCCAACTATCGGCATCCCGTGGGCCGTCACTGACCGCTCACCGCTCACCGCGCCACGTCAGCGTCCATCCGCCCGGCCGCCCTCCCCTTCATCCCCGCCCACCCCTTCCTCCCCGTCCGCTCTCCCGCCCCGGCCACTCTCCCTCCCTCCCCTCCCCTCCCCGCCCTGCCCCGCAACGCCCCACCACGCCCCGCGTCACCCGCCTGCTGTCCCGCCCGCCCCGTCCGCTCTCCCTCCCCGTCCGCTCTCCCTCCCGGCCCGACCCGTCCGCTCTCCCGCACTCCCCGCCCGCTATCCCGCTCTCCCTCCCCTCCCACCCCGTCCGCTCTCCCGCCCCTCCCGTCCCTCCCCTCTCTCCCTGGCTCTCCATCCCCTCCCGTCCCGTCCGTTCTCCTTCCCCGCCCGCCCCGCCTTTCCCACCCGCGCTGCTTTTGTCACCGCGCGGGGGCGCGAGTGGGTGGGGGTGGCGCCTGTGAAGTGCGCCAACTTTCACACCAGCTGCGCCCGGCAGCGAGCCATAATAGGAGCAGTCGGCCAGACGATGCCCACGCTGCGCGCGCATAATGGTGATTGGCGCGTGTTTTGACGCGGCTCCGCGGGGGAGGTGGGAGTGAGTGGGGGTAAGGATGGAGGAGGGGGGGGGGCGGGTACTGACGTGACAGGAACTGACCACGGACTGTGTCTTTCAGGTGGACAGCATGCCGTCACAATTGTCCACCCGCCCCTCCCCCTACCCTCCCCCTACCACCCCCCCCCCCCCATCGACTGCTGTGGCGATGCATTGTGTGTTCTCATTGAGCCCTTAGCTCCCGGGTATAAATATTTCCCCGCTACACCCCGCGCTCACTGGTCGGTGTTAATGATTGGTTGCACAATTGACGTCCCACGTCAATGACGACGGCGCGTCACGTCTAGAAAAAGCTGGTGACGGCTGCGGGTAGTTGTCGGGCGGCGGCGGGAGACGGCGGGAGACGGTGGGCGGCGGCGGCGGGTGGTGGCCGGGCAGCGGCGGATTGTAGCCGGGCGGCGGTGGGTGGTGGCCGGTCGGCGGCGGATGGTGGCCGGGCGGCGGCAGGTGATGGCTGGGCGGCAGCGGATGGTGGCCGGGCGGCGGCGGGTGATGGCCGGGCGGCGGCGGATGGTGGCCGGGCGGCGGCAGATGGTGGCCGGGCGGCAGCGAATGGCGGCCGGGCGGTGGGTGGTGGCTGGGAGCCGGTGGCGACGGCGGCGGGTGGGGGCCGGTCGGCGGGTGGTGGCTGGGAGCGGGCGGCGGGCGGCGGGCGGCGGGCGGCGGGCGGCAGGCGGCGGGCGGCGGGCGGCGGGCGGCGGGCGGCGGGCGGCGGGCGGCGGGCGGCGGGCAGCGGGCGGCGGGCGGGTGGTGGCCAGAAAGCGGTGGGCGGCGGCGGCACCCGGTACCACTTCCTGCCGGCGGTGAGTGCCCGCACCCCTCGCCGGCCACCAGCGGGTGAATACTCCCACCAAAAGCACACCCCTCATTTAGCCCAGCGGTCCGGTAGCGTGCCCCGCCCCCCGTGAACTGCGGAAAAACCTAAATGGGGCAGTCACCTCCCAAATCGGCACGCTATCAATCCACCCCCCTACCTCCACCCCACACCCCTACTATTGTCCTTCTCCCCTCCTCCTTTAAATTTCTTTTTCTAAAAAATTGTTTAAAAGGGATGTTATAAGTAAACCGCTTTGAAGTTCTCTTTCCAACTTCTACTTGTCTGCAGGGTTGGGTTTCATTGCGTCGGGGGTGAGCTTTTAGGGAGATATTGTGTTTGAAAGATGTGCTAACGAGGCTATTCTACTCACCGATGTCGCCGCTTCTTCTTCTTCTTTTTGTTGGCCAGACTGTCTGCTATCGTTCCATTTTGGTGGTGTGACGTCATATGGTCATGGACTGTGGAAGGGAAATACGCTTGTTAATTATTTGGGCGCATTGCGATGGTGTTGTCAGATAAGCTGGACTGGAAAAGTAAAGTAATACCCCTATCACACCAAACTAGTTCTCACTGCGTTCTTGAAAATGTTGCTGAATGGACTCAAACTGTGCCTGAACGGAATTCACGTAGTAGCAACTTTTTACGGTCTTTTTACGAACGGAATGGACGGTCTAGAATGGAATGGTGCACCACAAACTTTGAGCATGCCCAAAATATTCTTGCAGCCACGTTCTACCCCAACCACATCCCGTTTTAGAACGTGTTCAGACGTTTTGAGAACTAGTTTGGTGTGATGGGGGTGTAAAGCTTGTTTTATGTAACGACACTTCTAGAGCACTTTGATATTTTGATTGTAGCATCGGCTATTGGACGTCAAACATACGGTCGTCGGACATATTTCTGTGGAGGAAAACTGCTGCTAATTAGCTGTCAATTCCCACACTTTTTTCACTCCTCAAGATTCCCTTCATTGCTAAATCCATTAAAATGATTTATATAAATAACTGCCACTAGACACGTCCCCTGCCACTAGACACATATTGTAACATTTTATACTCGCTTTAACCTGTGCTCCACACAGGTTAAAGCTAGGATCCACATCAATCCCATATCCAATATTGTGTTGAAATGTCATTATACATATATATTTATATATATATATATATTCATGGGCTCTGACTATATTCAGAGACCTTTATATTTAACCGTTTCGTTATCCTCCACTCTCACCCTAATGTGAGCCTATGTGTTGTTTCTATAATATTTCCAAGTGAATTTCCTGGGCCTGCCGTGTGCCGCCGCCACCTCTCGTCCCGCCGCCGGTTGACCGCCTTCATGCTGTGTAACCCAGGCTAAGGGCGGAAAGCCAGAGTGCCATAGAGATACGGATAGACCCTTTTCCTGCATTTAATAGACATATATTAATTATTCCCCTAATTCACTGGCTCTCCTCCCCGCCATTTAGCTTGTTATGTAATAGTCCAGACCAAAGCAGCCTCTCTATGTTGTGCCGCCGCTGTCACTTATAAACAGCCTAGATAGTTAGACCTTATTACAGTAATTCATGCTTTTATCAAGAAGGTGGTTACTATGTCCCCGGAGGGGTGAACAGCTTCATACAGCCCACCAGGCAGAAGGCCCTTAATTATATATAGAATAATCGAATATATATCAATATCAAGTTGACCATAGCAGTTAATATACTTAGGGACTGAAGAATAGTAAAGAGTGCAAGGAACATTCCAATCACCTTGTTGAGCTCACAACTTTATTCAGGTTCCTACTGGTACAATCTAAGTTCTTTAATAATGATCGATACAAATAAATACATCCTCTCCCATTTCATTAAGTTAAAAACAGTTTGGAATTCAGACAATTAAAGCCTAAATCTCGTCTAAAACATCAGAGCGTGTAGCAACACGTCTGATCGGTCGGAGCCCAAGCGCTTGACCTTCTTACATTGCTAGGAAAGTTCCAACCTGCGTCTCCTAGCAACGAGTTACTGCAGTGAACCCGGCCCCACATTTGATGGCCAATGCGGGTCTGTCTTGGCGAGCAGCCGGCATTTCCAAATGCGGGTTGATCGACCCAAGCCCGCAATGGTCACAGCTCGAGCATAGTCACGCCCAGTTCACAAATATCAAAATTCTCTGCTATATTCCACACTCGTGCACGGTCCCATTTCCATATAGTGCCACCATCTGGTGGATTCCATTTGTACCATTGTGCAGTAGACCATATCGGTGGCGCTATCTAATGGCGTAGTTAACAACACTCGCGATTAGTGCCCCAAAATGGATGCCACTCTGGTTGAAGTGACCAAAGTTAGTAAAAACCATCAAAATGAATATAAAATGTGCATAGTAATCACAAAAAAACATGCTATTAACAACCCATACATGGCGAAGCATCAGTCCAGTATGATGATGTGCATTGGCAACACCGATTAACACTAACAGAGGAGTAGTGATCATAATGATCCTAAGACTTAACCACCATTTGGTATTATATATAGATGCTGGCAAATACCCCTTAAAGGTAATTTATTTGTAATGATATTTATTCAGTCGAGAGAACCATAGTCCCTTCCACCAAGTCTACGGATGTAGATTTTGTATATGTTATTTGTGTGACAGTGGGCACTCATGGTGACTTTATAGTGCTGCCCCACTGGAAGACCAGGTCGCCAGCACCATGACCTGATATCCCACTCAGTCACATTATCCTGATACTGAGCCAACCAGTCCTTGTCCTATCCTAATAATGCCGAGTGCCAGGCTAGGAAGCAACAAGTTTTAAATTTCAAGATAGTTTCAGCAGTAGGCCCTACGCGAACGTGGACAAGGACTACCAAGTCGTCATCACACTCACCTGCCCAACCTGTGTACCTGTGCAGAACACGCCTGCCAGGTGTATTTACCACTACCCACCCACACCCTCCCACCCACCCATCCATCCCCACACGCTGGAGGCGCCACCTACCTTGCCAGTCCCTCCTCGCCGATTACCCCAAGACGGTAATGAGGTAATCCGCTCCTTACTAATTACCTTTATCCACGAGCCACTAAACTGACACTCGGAGGTATAGATGGGGGCTGGGGGCTGGGGGTTGGGTGGACGGGACGGGAGAGGGGGGCGGCGGGCGGGGGACGGGGAGGGTCGATCGGGGTGACCGGCCGGTGGCGCAATTAGCCCCGGGACTGACAGCACCGGCCCCGGCACGGTCACACGATCCCCGCGCCCCGATTGGCCTAATCATTGTGAAGTTCTCACAACGAGGCTGCCTCGCCCAGTCCCAATTTGCCCGTGTGCTTTACAGTGGCACATACAGGGTGACTGGCGTGTGTGTGTGTGAAGGGGGGGAGGTGTGTGTGGTATGGTTATGGGAGATGACAGCTCAGTACGCACCTGTCCGTTCTACGGATGGCAGATGAGGTGAAAATCTACGCATTTTCTACTCCAGCAACTTGCATGGGATGGCTGGTTCGTTGGTTGGTTTCTTGGTGTTTTTTATGTCCTGCAACATCTTAAGGTCATATCGGGATGGGTACCGACTTGCGACAGTTCACACTCATGGTGACTTAATAGTGATGCCCCACTGTGACATCAGCCCTCTGGCACCATGACCCGATATCCCACTCAGTCACATTATCCGGACACTGAGCTAACCGGTCATTGCCATATCTTATTAATGCCGAGTGCCAGGCGAGGAAGCGACAAATATCAATTTTGTAATTCATTGGTTTGACTTGACTCGGAACCGAACTCTCGACCTTCCACACGCGAAGCCCGCGCTCTACTGATTCGGCCACCGCGCCCGGTGTGTGGGGCGGTGATGGCGGGGTGCTGGGGTGGGGGTGTGTGAGGTGTGTGTGGGTTGATGATGGGAGATGACAGCTCAGCTCAGATCTGTCCGCTCGACAGACTGTAGTTGAGATGTAAATCTACGCATCCCCTACTCCGACAACTTTCCCCTACTCTGACAATTCAACACAATATTGGACATGGGATTGATGTGGATCCTAGCTTTAACCTGTGTGCAGCACAGGTTAAAGCGAGTATAAAATGTTACAATATGTTATCACTGGTCTTCTAGCCGTGTCTAGTGGCAGTTATTTATATAAATCATTTTAATGGATTTCGCAATGAAGGGAATCTTGAGGAGTGAAAAAAGTGTGGGAATTGACAGCTAATTAGCAGCAGTTCTTCTTAAAGATTTATACTGCCTATTATGGATAAGTCTGAATATACTTGTTTTCACCATTAGACAGTTTGTCAATAGAAAAGCCTACACCTTTACCGACCCAAGGGATTTTAAACCTCTCACCCCACATAGACATGGTATGAGAGCAACTGGCCTTTGATGATGCTGTAAGTTATACATAGGGGCATCCAACCACCGACCTTCAGATTAGGAGTCCAACCTAGAGAAAAATCAGACACTCTAACCACTCTGCCACAGAGAACAGATGTGGGTTCGATTCCCACTCTAGGTGCAATATTTCCCATTTTCATCACCCCTGCAACACTGGTTGACATGACTATGGTCCTGTACAATGTTCCATTAACACATTAACTCGTGGGTTTTTTTTCTTGAAGATTTATACTGCCTATCATGGATAAGTCTGAATAGACTTGTTTTCACCATCAGACAGTTTGTCAATAGAAAGCTCGAGCCTACACTTTTACCGACCCAAGGGATTTTTAACCTCCCACACCACATAGACATGGCATGAGAGCAGCCAGCCTTTGATGACGCTGTAAGTTATACACAGCGGTGGAAATCCAAATTGGCAGAGGTGGGGGCATGGGGAATCGAACCACCAACCTTCAGATTAGGAGTCCGACATCGAAAAAAGTGAGACACTCTAACCACTCTGCCATTCAGAAAACCACATAATAAAAACGTGTATAAACCATTACCTGCATATTTCGATGGTATTTGACTTTCGGCCATATTTCTTTTATATGCGTAGTATAATGAATGATGTGAATATAAATAGGTGGGGAGTATCTTGTGAGAATGTGCTGTGGGGAATGGGATGGTGGGTGCTGTGTTGTGTAGATATTCACACAAGGGAGAGGCAATGCTGGGGTGCCACCTGTGGAGGAATTTGGAACCACATGGCGCCAGATTGCTACACATACTCCAACAATTTGTATGTTCTTACTGCCAGCCCAGTACCATGTTGTGTTGTCACTGTTCTATGGTCATTGTTAATAATTATATTATATCCTTAGTATATACCGGGGGCGGTGGCCTAATTGGTAGAGCGCAAGCTTCCCGTCCGAAAGGTCGCGAGTTCGAATCCCGGTCGAGTCACACCAGTGACTTAGAAAATTGATGCTCGACATTAGTAGGATAGGATACGGATTAGTTTGTTCAATATGAGGATAATGTGACTCCGCTCTACATATAATATATATATTATATAAGTATGTACATTATATAATTAAATATAATAATATATATAATTAATTGTATTAATATATATAATATATAGGCCTAGTATATATAATATGCATAGTATGCACTGTTTACATAACATATATAGTATAGGCACAGCACACATATTACACATCTATGTGTGTGTACATTATATATATGAATATGTTTGTGTATATGTACACATATAGTGGTTTTGGTTCTTTTAAAAATAAAATACAAATAAACACATTAGACAATATTGGCCGATCTGTTTTTGTGTGTTCAGAAAATAAAATAAAATATCCATATTGATTGCTATTAGGGACATATACTGATATAGAGAGAGGTGGATACCGATAAGGTGCATTATGTCCTATCACTATCACCCCACCCCCTCACGCACTCACATGCGTCCATATTGCGGACCCGCACAAATATTATCTGTTGGACACTGATAAAACAAAGCCCTCCCCCCTAACCCCCATCCTCCACCTCTCCTAACAGCTATCACCTAATACCTAACAGCTACACTCCCACGCACACTCCCAGAAACTTCACACCTCAGTCCCGATTACCGGCAAGCCAACGAACAGGATCGTGAGAACAACAGTATTAGTGCCTGTCTTTTTTCTCTCATAGAACAAAGCCTGTCGTGATATGATTGGCTATTTAGTGTCACCATGCTATCTAAGGCCATGCTGGGGAGTGGATAGGTCTCCCTCTCCATGGGAGTGTTGTGCTGGTGGTGATGATGTCTGTTGAGGTGGTGGGGGGGGGGAGGGGGGGACCTGCCACCCGCTCTTATCTCTAATCGGGTCGGATCACGATGGATTATCTCCCTTTGCGCAGGCTCGAAAGCTTGCCCTCCCGGACCCTCACTTCCGGCTTCGGCGGCGGCCGGAAGTTGGCTTCGGTGGGGTGGTGGGTAATGGGGGGGGGGGGGGATTGGGGTGGTGTTATGGGTTGGGGTGGTGGTGGTGGTGGTGGTGGGGATGGGGGTGCGGATGGGGCTGGTGGGTGTGGGGTGGGTGTGGGTGCGGATAGGGGTGTACGTGGGGGTGGGGGTGGGGGTGGCTTGGTGCAATGTGGGGGTAGGCCTGTGTGCTTTGTTTACTGTTTCAGCACCGTGTGCTCTGAGCACCAATGTCATTGTTATATTACACTATTCCCAATTTCATCTGAATAATATCTCAATTCTGGATGAGTCTGGGAATGTAATGCTTGCAGGAAGGTTAAAGTGGCTTAAGTTAAAGGTGTGTGTGTGTTTATGCGCTCTCTACTAAAGTTATGGATTACGAACAAGTACATTTACCCCCACAGTTTATATCCATTACTGGGCCTTAAGGTTGCATAGTCCAACGCCAATGGCTATAACTTAATATAAGTTTCTGTTATCATTTTTTGTCATTTTCTGAGAAAAATATATTAGGTTGATATCTATTATGCATCTTACTTTAGTTTGAAGTAGCGTTGATTTAAAATGGCTAACTTTTGTAATATTTGATTTGAAATTAATTTTGACAAGCACACCAAAACTCTGACACCATGGGTTTCTAGTTCTGCAGTAACAGGTTCTATTAACTAATTGTTTCCGTATTCCCTTCTGTGTGACCACACATGTTTAATGAGTGGACCGGTTAGCTATGTTGATTGATTGATTGGTGGTTGCTTTATGCCGTGTTAGATATGTAAAATCAAATTTAGATAATTGCTTTGGTTTTGAAAATTTGATGATTTCATCTGACTAAGCAGTTTAAAAATAACTTATGACGTATGACGTTTGACGTATGACGTATGACGTATGACGTATGCCGTATGACGTATGACGTATGACGTATGAGTATGACGTATTTACATATGACGTATGGTTTGTTTTAATATTATGATATGTTTAACCTTCGGGCTAATCCACCCCTGCTTAAGGTGTTAATAATAATATTATGTAATTGTTTCTTTGTGTATTTCCTTGGGCCTGCCGCGGGCCACCGCAGCCTCTCGTCCCGTCTGCAGGTCATCAGTCTCCGTCGGTGTTTGCCCCATACTAAAGGCGGCCAGCCAGAGTATCATCTAAATACTGTATTTTTCCATCGCACACATTTATCGGCCTAAAGGATATTTATATTAGGTTATTTCAACTAACTGGCTGGCCCCTCGCCGTTTGGGTTGTATTAATGTTACTACATTAATCCAGAACTAAGCAGTCAAGCTAGTGTTGCTGCTGCTGTCACGGTTAATCTGCCTAAGTTTATGTCGTTATTTCAGCCAAAAGTAACACTACGTTAATTCTGTTAATATTTCTGTTCTTACATTCCCGCAGATGGGTTAATCAACTGCATAAGGCCTATTTAAGCATAAGGCCCTTAATTACATATAAAGCAATCGAATATCAGGTTTTTCCATAGCGGTTAAACTACAATAATACTGGAGGAAAGTAAAGAATGCAAGGAACGTTCCAATTCACACTTCCAGGAGCTCACAACCGTTTATTCTTACCGAAACTAACAAGATGGTGTAGTAGCAGGTTATGATATTATAGATGAATCCCCTCCCATGGTTAATTACGTTAAATAAGTTTAGAATTTCAACAAATAAGGCCTAAATATCGGCTAAAACATCAGAGCGTGCAAAAACACATCCGATGGGTCTGGGTCCGAATGCCCGACCTCCTCTCGTTGCTTGGAAAGTCACACTTGACGTATCCAAGCAACGCGTCACGGCCGAGAACCCGCGGCCGCGCAAATGTTGGCGATTTGCGCACCCATGCTACTTGGTTGCACGGGTGTGCAAATCGCCAACATTTGCACATCTCTAGATGCGTGTCACTCGGCACTCGTGCATAAATGCCCAAGGCGAGCAGTCTCGCCCACTTCATATGTATTACATATACTGTAGTATATATATATATAACACTACTAATTTATTAAGTTATACTTATAGATAAACTTGTGCATATTTTAAGTGCACAGCTGATGACATTATTATATAACCTACATTATTTATTTTCACAGCAACTCAGCGAGACCATCTTTATTGTTTCGTTGGCTTTGCCGTGGTGTGTGCTTTTGTGCACGTGATCCACCGGCGTTGTTGTGTTACGTGGTGTTAAGACTGTGTGTCTATATGCCCAACAGAGCGGACGCGGAGGCCAATTCGTTAGAGCGCAGGCTTCCCGTGCGGAAGGTCGGGAGTTCAAATCCCAGCCGAAACCAATGACTTATAAAATTTATACTTGTCGCTACCTACCATTGCGCTTGGCATTAATAGAATAGGACAAGGTGTTTGATATCAGGTCACGTTGCCGGCAGCCTGATCTCCTAATGGGGCAGTACTATGAAGTCACCATGAGTGTGCACTGTCACAAGTCGGTACCCATCTTGATATGACCGTATATGTTGCTTGGACGTAAAGCAACAACAAACAAACAATATGCCTAACAGTAACACGGAGTGAGTTCGTGGGTGAGAATCATCTGAACCCAACAAGTCCCACTGAACAGTAACCATGCCGAAGCAGAGTGGAACTTAGGCTCAGCGCTCAGATTGAAGAGAGCTGGCTGATCACACGCCACCTCGGCCACTTTCAGGGTCTGTCGCAGAGGCGCCTCGGAGATGGCCCTGATGTCACGCTAGTTTGAACGGCATTTAGCAAAAATGGCAGTCTCAATAGGCGGAAGCCATTTGCAATGAAAAGGAAGCACTCTGATTGGCTGAAACCACTGAATACGGCGGCCATTTTCGAGGCGCTTTTCATCTCCTGTCTGAAATAGGAGGTGTCTCCGAGACGCACCCTGAACGGAAATAAGCCAAAAAGCACCGCCGAGATGTCTCCGAGATGTCTCCGAGACACACCCTGAAGTGGCCCTGGTGGCCACTATCTCCCACCAGAAGCGGTGGCCTAATCGGTAAAGCACAGGCTTCCAGTATGGAAGGTCTGGACTTCGAATCCCAGCCGAGTTACACCAATGACTTACAAAATTGATACTGGTCGCTATTTAGTTGGGTGCCCGGCATTAATATGGATGATGTGACTGCTTGGGATATCGGGTCATGGTGCCAGTGGCCTTATCTTTCGGTGGGGCAATGCTATAAAGTCACCATGAGCGTGCACTGTCACAATTCAGTACCCATCCTGATATGACCACAGATATTGCTAGAATGTAAAACCCCAACAAACAACCGAACAAACAAGCGAGAAACCGGAAGTGTCTTTTTCTCACTCCTGCCTCTTGTCTATGTAGGTCACTGCCCCAATGGGTGAACACCAGCCGATACGCTGACCCGCAGATCCCTCTGTGAACTCCAGGGGCCATATGCATGGAGCAGTGTTAGCGAGCCAAACCGCGGTTAGGGCGGGATTTCTGGTTTAGCGCCGAAAAGTCGCTATGCATGGAGCAGTGTTAGACAGCCCAAATCTATTCAATGCTATCATATTTAACAGAATTACATACTCAATAAGTGAAATTTGATCAAATTAACCCTAAATTCGAACCTATATTAATGCTGCTACCGCATCGGCGGAGAGATTAATATTGTCGAATTGACGAATATAAACTAAACAAATCGCTGCCGCCGCTTCGACATCGATATCCATACTGTAGCATACAAACAAAACACACATCGCTGCCACCACCGCCGCCGCCACCGAATCGGCGGCTATATATTAGGCCCAAATCTATTCAATACTATCATATTTAACAGCATTACATACGCAATAAGTAAAATTGAATTAAATTAACCCTAAATTTGAAGCAATATTAACGCCGCCGCTGCATTGGTGGCGTTATTCATATTGTCGAATCGAGGGATTTCCCAAATCTATAAGTAACTTCACGTTTAGCTAACACAAACCGTTTAGGCCCCCATGTATACGGTGTGACATAGTTTGTGACGCCTCTGATAACCGGTGATAGCTACCCGGTGTTTAAGGCGTAACACCACACGCTGCCAACACCGCTCCATGCATACGAGCCCAGATGCCCAGACCTCGGGATGAATACCTCCAAACACAGTGAATGTTCATGGTACCAACAGCCCAATCTTCCATTGGGGCAGCATTATAAAGTCACAATTATAGTCACAATTGGTGCACATATATAATACCGACCCACCCACGGGGAGGCTTAAGACTAACGCATGTAGATATATATACAAATACATAAACAATATATACATAAACAATACCCACTCAGGGTTTCGTCAAAATCCAGCAACTGGAAACGGAAATAGGCCTCTATGGGCGCCACCATTTGTAAACTCATGTTGCTTCTCTGATAATCTAAATCCAGCAAACGGAAACGGAAATCGCTCGTCGAGCTTCGCTCCGTGGTGAATGACAGCGATTTAATGATGCCCCGCCGCAGAGTAGCACACGCCGAATCGAAGAACAAGTACACTGGTCCCTCCCTACAGACCTTCCATATATGGTGTGATGACGTCACTGGGACCAGTGTATGTGTTCCTCCGCGCTACTCTGCTATTGGTTAATAATATATCAAAACAAATGCCCGCTGCCATAGAATTTGCCGATACGCACAGTTCAAAACTTAGATTTTATTCAAAAATAAAAGAAATAAAGAACAATTTGGCATCAACATGGGTGTACAAATGAAATATTAATAGTTATATTCCGTGGAAATGACGGCCGTATTCGATTATCACCACCGCGAATCGGGTCACCCGAGTTGCTAGAATTTCAAATCGAACACCGCGAGTGGAGTAAAATAATACACGCGCCATCATAAAATACTTTGCTGTAGTTATATCGGGGGGTCGGCCCTAAGCATCGCTTATACATATTATTCAAATTTCAATAATCTGGTCGGTTTCAGCTTGTTTTATAGATAATGTAGTAGTCTGCACTGACCGCTCAGGCAAGTAACCACATAGACAGGTAGGCATGGGTAGTGTGTTGATATCAAGGAGCCTAGGTGGTGTAAGGGTTAGCACACTAGCCTGGTATGCAAAGAGATGTGGGTTCGAGTCCCGCTCTAGGCACAATATTTCCTATTTTCATCACCCCTATGACAGTGGTTGCCGTGACCATGATCCTGTACACACTACGTGCTGTATGGTTGTTGAACCTACCCTGTGTATGCATGTATTAGTGCATTGCATGTATGTATGTAATTGTAAGCATTAAAAGACTTACAATTCCAGGGGGACGAGTGCAGTAGTCTGTACTGACCGCTCAGGCAAGTAACCACACAGACAGGTAGGCATGGGTAGTGTGTTGATATCAGGGAGCCTAGGTGGTCTAAGGGTTAGCACACTGGACCAGTATGCAAAGAGATGTGGGTTCGAGTCCCGCTCTAGGCGCAATATTTCCCATTTTCACCACCCCCATGACAATAACTATATTGGGTTTGTCGGTGCATGCTCTATTTTCTTTCGCTTGAAGTACCTTTCATTTTAAAGTGTTAATATTGCCGATTTGAAAGGGTTAACTTTGGAGATTAAAAATTGAACAGAGCGAATCCAGTCGCCACCATTTCGGTTTGATGGCATTCTCTTTCAGTTCAGCAACTCTACACCAATACAATTAAAACGATGCTGTCTGGAACCAGTACCGCCATAGGTTTCGCCTTGGATATAAACAAGTATATAATTAATATGCACATAATTAACGTGTATATCTTTATGTGCATAGTTTATATGCATACAATTTATATGCATAACATTCATCTATATAATTGATATATACAGTACAACCCCGTTAGACCAAGCTCGGTTAAACCAAAAGATCGGTTAATCTAAACTTTTTTGGGGGGCCCGGCAAAATACTACCATTTAACATATAAAAACGTTGATTAAACCAAAGTCGGTTAATCCAAATAATTGGTTAATCCAAAGAAAATTGTCGGGCCCAGGCCACTTCCGGTCCAGTTGAACCAAACTTTCATGTGGTTATAAGGTCATCTGAGACTTTTTTTATATGATAAATGGTAGTATTTTGCCAGGCCGCCGAAAAAAGTTTGGATTAACCGATTGTTTGGTTTAACTGAGCTTGGTTTAAAGGGGTTAAACTGTATATACATAAAAAACATTAATCAAAGTGTTCCATATTTTACATTCATAATGCACCCACGTTTTTGCCAAAGCCAAGTCAAAGTCAAAGCCAAAGCTCGGTTAAACCAATGATCGGTTAATCCAAACAAATTTCTAGGGTCCCTTCAAGTTTGGTTTAACGGGGTTATACTGTATAATTTATATATATAATTTATATTGATTATTTATATATAATATACATCATGTAATTTATTGATATACATATTAATTATGTGAAATATAAAATAGAGTTTTATATAAATATTATATTAATGGAACTGGAAGGAGTAGGTTAGTTGTATGAAAGTTCTAGAAAAAGTAGCTTGAGCTGTATGGTCAGTAACTGTGTGTGCATGCAAGTAGGGATTGGGTGCTGTCTGGGGGTTTATAAGCAGGTCCCACACAAGAGTAAGACGGCTGCTGCCACTGAATTGTGTTTAAATAAAGGGGTTGGTTTAGCCAGCCAGAGATTTGAGAACCATATTGGTATTGTGTTGGTTGTGTAATGAATAATTCGCATATTAATTATATAATATTAATTATGTACATATTAATTATATAATATTAATTATATAATATTAATTATATACATATTAATTATATATATATTAATTATATACATATTAATTATATACCTATTAAATATATATATATATATCAATTATATACATATTAATTAATATATATATTTATATATATGTATATTTTAAATATTATATATGTAGATTTATATATAATATATATGTTATTTATTACTCAACCTGAAGCTCTATCGAGGCGATTTTGTGTGTGTAATTTACTTGTGGTTTTTGCGTAGTAACATCACACCCCCACAATCTGTCTCCTTCTCTTTGGTATTTAGACTTTCCCGGGAGACCCGATACTCCATCAGTGATTTCTCTTCTGACCCCGATAGGCAGCTGGCCATTGGACACCGCATAGAGAAGTGCACCCTGTGTGAAGATGACCACTGCCGAAATTGGGGTAGTAAAATAGGACATATGTCGTGAGAGCGACACTTGGGCTATTCTCTGGGAAGCAACAGTGAGGAAATTTATACAAGCTGCGCAGATGCATATTAATTTGGAAATAAAATTGAAGAAAGAACGGTCATTTTTTTATTTATATGCTAACTATTTACTGGGAGACCAGGACGCCAGCACCTTGATCTGATATCGCACTCAGTCACATTAGCATGACACTGAGACAACCAGTCCTTGCCCTATCCTAATAATGCCAAGTGCCTGACTAGGAAGCGACAAGTATACATTTTAATATCATTGGTTTGACCATACAAGGGTTCGAAGTCCATGGGTTCGAATCCCACGATCTAACAAAACGGGAGACGGATGCTTAACTCATCAAGTCATCCCGTCTGATCATCTCTTTCAATGCTCATCCTATATTTCCCGAAGACCTCCCATATCGCACAATAACTGATTATTGCATATCAAAGATGTGTCAATTGCTTCTATGCGATAATACCTCTTCATGTGCAGGGTTCATAGCTGCAAAGATAACAAAGACATAGGAACACAGCTGCAAACCTTCGGAACTGTCACTTTACACTAAACACACTGTTAGGACACTGTCACCCACACTATCAAGACACTGTCACACAAGTCATACCCTACACACACACGCACGGTAAATGCTGCTGTCAGTGAACCCGCTTCGGTGACAGTAATCGGCGCTGTGAGGTAGGGATGCTGTGGGCATTGTGCAGCTGTCAGTTGTCGGGAGGTGGTGTCATCACAAACCGCCTTGTTGCTCAGGAGACGGTCTCTCTTGTGTCGTCAGTGTTCAGTGGCTATGTGTAATGTCACTGTGCTCGGGGATGGGGTCCCGGAGAGGTGCTGCTATAACACTTATTTATCTATGTGGAATTGTATTGAACAGATTTCAGTATATGTATATATACATATATATGTATATTTATGTATATAAGGGGTTCTATTGCATTTACTTATCTATGTTCAATTGTATTGTGCATATTTAAGTATAGTATAACCCCTTTAACCAAACTTGAAGAGACCCTAGAAATTTGTTTGGATCAACCGATCATTGGTTTAACCAAGCTTTGATTTTGACTTTGAGTAAGCGTGTATTGCACATGGAATATACAATGTATGTGGACACATTGATTATTGTTTTTTTTAAATGTATATACAGCATAACCCTGTTAAACAAAGCTCGGTTAAACCAAACGATCAGTTAATCCAAGCTTTTTTCGGCAGCCTGGCAAAATACTACCATTTATCAAATAAAAATGTTGGTGGAGTCTCAGATGACCTTATAATCACATGGAAGTTTGGTTTAGCTGTACCAGAAGTGGCCTGGGGTATGACAATTATGTTTGGATTAACCAATAATTTGGATTAACCGACTTTGGTTTAACCAACTTTTTTATATGATAAATGGTAGTATTTTGCCGGGACGCCGAAAAAAGTTTGGATTAACCGATCATTTGATTTAACCGAGCTTGGTTTAACGGGGTTATACTGTATCTGTATATATATACATATATATGTATATGTATGTATATTGCTATATAGAGGGTTCTATTGCCTCCTTAATACTGGTTGCGTCAACTGATCGCTCCCTCACATAAATCTCTGTTGTAGAGGGGTAATTTTACGATAAAAAAACACTTAACGCCCCCCCCCCCCAATTTAAACATAGTTCTCACCACCCCTATTTTATCTACGTAATACCATGATACTATACAGAATGTGTGGGTAGGTGCCAGCTACTTCCCATTTCCGGCCTCGCAGTGCACTCTGGGAACTTCCCTGGTGTCGGCTCGCTGCATCTGTTGTGACAGCGCTTGTGGCGTTGGCCGTTTTGAGTCCTCACGAGTAACAAAGTCATGTTCCTAATTGTTAGTGAATGTGCGGATGTGAATGTGCGCTGGGAGGGTCCATAAGCACACCTGATTAACTTAACACCAATTAAGCAGAGGGTATGTAGTCAGGGTGGTGACGTCCTGTCCACATCCCGCCCATTCGGACGCTTTTTCACGCTTTGGGCTTAGACAGCAGACGACAATTTAACAATGTCAACAATAGACCTATTTCAATGTTTACTAACATCGTGTATGCGCGCGCAGCTTGGCTGCAGAACGAAGGTACACTGCCATTGTGTTTGCCAGTATGCGCAGTGCAAAACGTTTATTTTATTCAAAATTAATAGAAATGCAGAACCCTAACCGTATAAATTTAATATAATCTATCCGTTAAATATGTTTTCTATATGTGTACTAAGCGGTTTGTCTCTAGCTAGTATGGTTTTAGAGATATTTCACTTTTTTTGTATGAAGATTGCTCACAGCCATCGACAATGCATTGAGTTTGCCGGTATGCACAGTGCAAAACGTTTATTTTATTCAAAATTAATAGAAATGCAGAACCCCAACCTTATAAATTTAATATAATCTATTCGTTCAATATGTTTTCTATATGTGTACCAAGCGGTTTGTCTCTAGGTGGTGTGGTTTTAGAGATATTTCACTTTTTCTGTATGAAGATTGCCCACGGCCATTGACAATGCATTCAGTTTGCCGGTATGCGCAGTGCAAAACGTTTATTTTATTCAAAATTAATAGAAATGCAGAACCCTAACCTTATAAATCAAAAATAATCTATTTGTCGAATTTGTTTTCTATATGTGTACCAAGCGGTTTGTCTCTAGGTGGTGTGATTTTAGAGATAATTAACTTTTTCTGTATGAATATAATTGAAGATTGCTCACGGGCATCGACAATGCATTGTCTCAAGGTGATGTGGTTTTAGAGATATTTCACCTTTTCTCTATGAAGATTGCTCATAGCCATTGAGTTTGCAGTGTGACAGTGTGTAGTCCTGCAGCCAAAATGCGCACGCACTGACCTAGATACCCATGCTGACGTCACATGAAATAGGTCTATACAGACAGACGGCTTACTTCGGGAAAGGCTTACTTCGGGAATAGGAGAGAAAAGGACAATATTGCAGAAGTGCTGCTACTGACCCGCGCGTCATTCGCGAATCGGAGCCGCCGGTTAACGGGTTAGCACGCGACTCCAATATTCAGTTGTATTCACAATATTCAATCTTCAATAATAATCAATAAACACTAGAATATTTCTAACAAACTGACATGTATATACCGCTTGCCTAACTGCAACTGAACATTAAAACTTACTATAACTTTACCAACTGAATACAGAAGATAACTTCTGCTTACATTCTAAATACTGTGTAAATACTCACATTGATCTGACTAATATTGATCTAGTTATATGACACTACTGTTACCATATTGCTATGGAACTTTTGGGTTACAGAATTTCTTTGTGTTACATGCTGCAAATTGTGTATTCAACAGTTATTGTATACCTTATTCTACATACCTTTTATATAAATAACCCTGAATTGAAACATGGCTGGAAGACCAGTGCTTCGGCACTGACAAAAGACTTATTCGGCAGAATAAACATATTTACTAAAAAAAAATTAAAAAAATTCGAGAACCGTCACAAGTCGGTACCCATCCTGACTTTAGATGTTGCAAGGATGTAAAACTCCAACAACCAACCAACCAGCCTCGCATTCGGCAGTGACTGCTTTTGAACCCTGGGATGCGCGTTGATCTCAGTTCCACTTCCGGTAATAATGACCTTGACCTCAAGCCTTATATTCGGCAATGGTTGGTTGTTGGAGTTTTACCTCCTGGCAACATCTAGGGTCATATCAGGATAGGTACCAACTAGCAACATTGCACACTCATGGTGACTTTATAGTGCTGCCCCACTGGGAGACCAGGCCACCAGCACCATGACCTGATATCCCGCTCAGTCACATTATCCTGACACTGAGCCAACCAGCCCTTGCCCTACACTAATAATGCCGCACACCTAGCTAGGGAACGACAAGTATCAATTCTTAAGCCATTGGTTTGACCCGACCAAGGTTCGAACATGTGGGTTCGAATCCCACGAGCTACCAAAAACGGGAGAAGGACGCTCAACTCATTGGGCCATCCTCTCTTATTAATGGGCAATGACTGCTCTGGCAAATTCCCATCGCTCCAACTGTAGCGAGTAGAGTTACTTATTAACCAGGACAATCAGCAGGTAATTAATTATTGTGGTAATTAGAGCCAGATCGCCTCCTAATTGGCTCTTGGACCGATTAATTGGAGCAGGGGCCCTGGAACCTGTACGCATTGTTAATAAGACAAAGGGGATGACAGAAAGAAGGAGGTGGGGTGCCCGACTTGAACAATAGTATGGCGTGCAAAAACAGTAATGTTACCCCCCGCACCCCAAAAAAAGAGAAGCAATTATGATATTTCTTTCCTCTTTTTTATATTGGAAAATTGGAAGTAGGTAAAATGATGTGTACGATTTAATGATTCGGCAAGGTTCTGAGGTGTGTCACGGAATGTTGCCCGTCCGGATGAGGCGAGATGGGGGGGGGGGTGGTGGTCTGCTTTAAGTGGGATTGGATTCGAGCGTGTTTGTTTGTTGTTTGTTGTTTTACGTCCTAACAATATCTAAGGTCACATCAGGACGGATACCGACAGATGACAGTGCGCACTCCTGGTGACTTTATATTGCTGTCCCACTGGGAGACCAGGCCACCAGCACCATGGCCTGATATCCCACTCAGTCACATTATCCTGACACTGAGCCAACCAGTCTTTGCCTTATCCTAATAAGGCCGAACACATGGCTAGGAAGCGACAAGTATCAGTTCTTAAGCCATTGGTTTGACTCAACCAGCGTTCGAACACATGGATTCGAATCCCACGATCTACCAAAACCTGAGACGGACCCTCAACTCATTCAGCCATCCCGTCTGATCTGATTCGAGTGTGTGATGATGGGTTTGTTTATTTTGGCTTCACATCCTAGCAACATCTAAGGTCATAGCTGGATGGGCACCGATTTTGTGGCAGTACGCACTCATGATAGCTTTATAGTGCTGCCCCACTGGAAGATTGGTCTCCAGGCACCATGACCCAATCACCCACTCAGTCACATTATCCTGATACTAAAGAAATCAGTCCTTGCCCTATTCTATTAATGACGAGCACCCGACCGGGTAGCAACACATGTCAATTTTGAATAAGTCATTGGTTTGACTCGGTCGGGATTCGAACCGCGCCCTTCCACACTGGAAGCTAGGCAGTGCTCTTACTGGTCTTAAGCTTAAGGGGCTGTCACATTATGATGCATCGTGCCAACAAACGCCGACGTATGTAAATTTTGGCCGCTACGTCGGGATACGTCCTATGCATTATGTATGCATTAGGCGTTCGTTGGTATACGTCAATGTACGTCGACGTTTGTCGAGATACGGCATCATGTGTCAGGGGGTCGGCACAGTTTTGTGCATGCACAAAACTTTCGCCGTATGACAACGTTCGGCAACGTGTTTGCCGTATGTTATGTATACGCTAGGCATACGTCGATGTACTTTAGACATACCTTAGACAAACATTGTTCACTACATTGCAATTTGCACTACGTTGACCTACGTTAAAGGCAGTGGGAACGTACAGTCTGTGTACTGACAATGTATCGATAACGTACATCTAACATACGTCTAATGTACATCTAATATACATATAGCATTTCTCCAGCATGTCCTGGTGTATATAACATATATAACGTTCACCAGCGTTCTGCGAATGTACCGTGAGCGTAATTCAAGCATTTTTCGCCGGGTGGCACGTTAGCCATATGTTGGCCATATGCTATGTATGCGGTATGTATACGTCCAACTTTGACTCCCACGCCGAAAAGTTTGACGCTTCTCGACATAAAAAAGTTATTTTATGCGTTGGCCATGCGCTTGCGAGATGCGTCGTAATATGACAGGGCCTTAGGATTCCATATACGTGGTATGCGGTATGCAGCATACAAGTGTGAATGCAGCATGCAGCATAGATACCGATACCATTATCGGGATTTTTTAAACAAATTTGTGAAAGAAAGTCAACATTCCTGTTGTTTCCTATGGCAAATGGCGCAGCATTCGCATCCGCACTGATCGGTCCGTGGGTCAATTCAATTACCGCATTTGCATTTGCATTCACAATCGCATTCGGATATATGGAAGCACTACTATGCGTTTACATGCTTTTCCATTTTTTGCCGCATTCGCATTCGCGTACCGCATACCGCTTCCTGCGTATATGGAATCTTAAGCTTAAAGCTGAGATTCCTTCTACGCGGTATGCGGCATGCGGCATGTGGCATGCGGTATGCGGTATGCGAATGGGAAGATTCCTTCTACACGGTATGCGGCATGCGGCAGACGGCACATGACTGGCTATATTTAAAAAATAAAAATAAACATGTATACTCCTTACTGCACTGTATATGACCAAATATTGGATTTATATCTATGTACTTTTTCGTAGGTCACATGGGGGTTCCTACCTTTATTATAACCAAATTATAGATAAGTATTCATATTTCTGTGCATATGGTAGCATTTTTAGCTTTCCCCTAACCGTATGTCTCCCGGTGCCCAGCTCACCATGTGTTTCCAATTAGCACCCCTCTGTGAGACTGTTCCGTAATGCTCAGTCGCCTCTCCTAGTGTTAAACTAATGGACACAACAGACTCAGGTTTCTATTCACACCCTGCGTGCCGCATACCGCATGCCGGACCGATCGCTACAGGGACCGATCGAGTTGTCGCATTCGCATTCGCATTCGCATTCGCATACCGCATGTAAGGGTTGCAGCCCATTGACTTCAAGGCGTTTCGATTTTTTGCCGCATTCGCATTCGCATTCGCATACCGCATACCGCGTGTAAGGAATCCTAGCTTTAGTCTGACAGATTCGGGCATTCCGTCTGGTGTTGTGACTGATTTACTGTGAAAGTGTTGGGGGGGGGGGGGAGTGAGGTGAGGGGGGGGGGGGCGGGCGGAGAGGGGTCATTACAGCAATCAGGGGGTTTATGGGTGCTTCTATGTTAGCCCGGTATGTGCATTTCTGCCATCAAATCTCGTTGTACACGAGTTGTGCTAACAATTCGCTGCTTGCTTCCGCAGAAAATATTGCGGATGTGTTTACAATACGCAAAGAAAATTGTATATATAAATATATATATAAATATATATATATATATATATTGCAACCACTAAGGTAATAAAAGGACATATATATATATATATCTACATATATATATATATATATATATATCTACACACAATGATGGTGTGTGTATATATATTATACACCATGATAAATTGATATGCATATACATATGTATGTCTATATATTATATACCATATATATCTCAATAGTATATGGTATATATAACAGTTGGTTGTTGGTTGTTGTTGTTGTTTTATGTCCTAGCAACATCTAAGGTCATATCAGGATGGGTACCGACTTGTGACAGTAGTGCGCGCTCACGGCGACTTTATAGTGCTGCCTGAGTGGAAAATCAGGCCGCCGGCACCATGATCCGATATCCCACTCAGTCACATTATCCTAACAGTAACACTGAGCTAACCAATGTATATATATAGCATAATATATATATATGCTATATTATGTATATATATATGGTATGTATGATATATAGGGTAAATATAGCTGTATTTAGTATGGTGTATATATGGTGTGTGTATGGCATTGGTATATGTGGTGTATATATGGTGTATGTATGGCGTATATATGGTGTATATACAGTGCATATATTATATGGTGCATATAGTATATGGTGCACATTTCTTGAAGATTTATACTGCCTATCATGGATAAGTCTGAATTATACAGTTTGTCGATAGAAAGCCTGAGCCTACACTTTTACCGACCCAAGGGATTTTTAACCTCCCACACCACATAGACATGGTAAGAGAGCAACCGGCCTTTGATGACACTGTAAGTTATACACAGCGGTGGAAATCCAAATTGGCAGAGGTGGGGTCACAAGGAATCGAACCACTGACCTTCAGAATAGGAGTCTGACCTAGAAAAAAGTCAGACACTCTAACCACTCCGCCACAGAGAACACCACATATGGTGTATATATGACATATATATAATGGTGTATATGTAGCATCTATATGACATGTATTTTTACCATGATATACCAATATATACCTATATATATATACCTATATATATATATATATATATATATATATATGTGTGTATTGTATATATCACTACCACAGTACCAGCCAAAACTAGTCTAAGTTAGAGTGAAACTGGTAGATGTAGATTTGGGGTTCTATATGTCATATTATTATTAATTAGAATCATTTTTATTTGATTTATTTATGCTGCTGTCCTTTAAGAAAAAACGTATTTCACATAGCGAGAGGACACATGTTCCCATAGTTAGTAAGACATGTACTGGTTTTGACAGGAGGAGAGAGCGGATCTCATGCCACCCATACACACATCCCACCAATACCCCCCCCCCCCCCTCCTTCAATTCACCCCCCACCTGTGAGCACCACCACCCAGGCCTATCTCCACCACCTCCACCACTATTCCCCTACCACCACTCACCACCACCTCCACCACCACCACCACCATCACCATCACTACCTCCACCTCCACCACCATTCCCCCCACCCCCACCCCACCCCCACCATCACCACCATACTATCTCCAACTCCACCACCACCACATCCAACACCCCCACCCCACCTCCACTATCACCACCACCTCCGTCACTCCCACCCCCACACCTACACTCACCCCCACCCCCACAGACCCACCCTCACCCCCACATCCATCACCCCCACCTCACCACCCGTCCCTATCTCCGACTCTCCATCTCACCCCCGATCTTCCCATCGCTTCACCACTTCCTCTCCCCCCCCCCCCCTACCCACCTTTCTCCTCTCCCCACCCCCACTACCCCAACCCCCACCGCCAACTCCCCACCCCCGTTGCAGCACTGGTGGCATTCAGGGATCTGTCAGTCTGCCGAGCCGCATATAACTGTGCACAAAGACGGGCCACATTCAACGCGTCACGTTGGCCAACCCCACCACACCCACCCCCGTCACCCACCACACACCCATACCCCCCCTCACTCCCCACACATCCATGCCCCCACACCCACATCCACACCCACATCCACACTCACACCCACACTCACATCCACACCCACACCCACACCCACATTGACACCAACACCCACACCCATACCCACACCCACACCCACACCCCAACTCTCACCACACCAGACCCACCCACACCCACCCACACCTCCACCCCCATACACCCCACCTCTTCTCCGACAGCTTTATAGCATGTTCCCCTCCTCCCCTGACCTCTCCACTTGCCCCCCCCCCCTCTACCCCACCCCCACACACACACCTTTCTATGCGCTATACAGTTACACCGCACCACATCTCAATTATTACTCGACGAGGGAACCTGCCCAATTTTAAGCTTAAATCTAATCAGTGCAAATCGGCGCGTATTATACGCGACTAAAAGGGGGGACTGCCAGCCGAGGGTGGCCCGGCAAGGCCCCGGCCGTATGGTCGGCGGCGACATATGTCCGAGCCGAGCCCGGGGCCGGCCGGCCCGGGGCGCGATGGCTGCCCACGAGGTGGTACTTTGGTCCCGGCGCACGGGCAACCAACCGGGGGCTCCCCGACAACACACTTTTTGTGTTTGACAAGAGAGTTATTCTGCGCCGACGCATTAACACCTAATCAGATTGACAGTGACAGGTATTTAGGCCCGACGGTGACGGCTGTAATGCCCTCCCCTTTTGCTTTTGAGGCCCCCGGGGCCCCGGAAAGTCAGCAGGGGGCCCGCCCATTGCCCGCCCCCGCCGCCCGCCGCCCGCCGCCCCCCGGCTCCCCCCCCCCCCTCCCCGGTATAACACTCTGATTCGCGGGCAATATTTACGCGGCGCGCCGTCACCACCCGCCGGGCTGCCGCTCACTCACTGACCGGTGCTGGCGAGCCCCAAGGGCGGGAAGTGGTGGTTGTGGTCGGTGACCGGGTGGGGGGGGGGGGGGGAGGGGGGGGGGGGGGGGAGGCGGAGTGGGAAGGGTCAAGGTAGAGGTGCCGTGTGGTTAAACTTAAACTTAAACTTAAACTTAAAGGTTTTGTGGTTGTGGGAAGATATGTCTAAGAATTCAAGTTGTTTGTTTATTGGAGTTTTACGTCCTGGCAACATCTAAGGTCATATCAGGATCCGCACAGTCTTGTGACACCAGTCCATAATATACGAAGGCAGCTCACATAATATTAATAACATCCGCCCAGCTAACATAATGACATCCACCAGAACCGCTTTCCATAGCAACCCGCCTCACACCTGCATCCCATAATATCCATCTCCTGCAACCATTACCCCGTAACCTCTTCATGACTAAGTTAAAGCTAAATACTCCGATGAAAATAAAAGTTTGTTTGTTGTTGTTTTATGTCCTAGCAACATCTAACGTCATATCAGGACGGGTACCGACTTGTGACAGTGCGCACTCATGGCGACTTTATAGTGCTGTCCCACTGGGAAATGAGACCGCCGGCACCATGACCTGGTGTCCCACTCAGTCACATTATCCTGACACTGAGCACACCACTCCTTGCCCTATCCTAATAATGCCGAGCACCTGGCTAGGAAGCGACAAGTATACATTTTTAAGTCATTGGTTTGACTCGACCAGGGTTCGAACCCATGACCCCATGATCTACCAGCACGGGAGACGGACGCTCTAACTTATTCGGCCATCCTGTCTAAGAAGAAATCAAACAAAACAAAACAAAACCTGTCTACAATTGATTCTACATAACCAACTTAAATATCGGTGCACTTATTCAAACATTTATTGATGGATAGTTAACTTAACTCAGTCAATTTACCAGAACCAATTACTGCTGAAACTTATAGTTATAGTGCCAGAATTTGGACATGCATGCCGAAATTAATTATGCAATTTTATTCACGTCAAATATTTCCAATAATAACGCTGCAAAATAAGTTACTTCAAACTGAACTAAGGTAGATGGTATTGATCAACCTAACAATAGTAATGTATTTAGTTTAAAAGAAAATAACAGAATCTCAAAACCATCGGATTCTGCCAACGTTGACAATAACATAGCTTCCTCTAGGGTTTGCCTCGAACATAGTGTCTGTCCCACGGAATGTCTGCGCATGCTCGCCCACCTCCTCATTGCCCATAACTTCATTTTGCCTGCAGCTTTCTGTTTGACCTCCACGGAACCACAGGGAACAGAAGAATCTCTGATTGAAGCAAATGTGATTACTGCCTTATCACCCCCATTGCCACCCCGCCCCACCTCCACCCCCACCCCCGCCCCCACTCTCCCTCACTGGCCCCCACTAATGTCTGAACTATCCCTGAGCAGTTCATCACCAGTCCTTCACACGTCCTTCACATGTCTTCTACACGTCCCTCGCGCATCCTTCACATATCCTTCAAGAGTCTCTCATTGGTTCTTCACCAGTCCCTCACACATCGCTCACACATCGCTCACACATCCCTCATACATCCCTCACACATCCCTCACATGACCATGTCCCCACATGTCTCTCACATGTTCCCACATGCCCCCATATGTCCACCACATACCCCACATCTTCCTCACATGTCCCCACATATCCCCACATATCCCCACATATCCCCACATGTCCACACATGTCCACACATATCCCCACATGTCCCACATCCATCTCCACATGTCCCCCACATATCCCCCACATATCCACCAAATACATAACATGTCCCCCACACGTCCCCTGCATGACCTCACATGTTCCTCACATGTCCCACATGCCCCATGCACAACCCTCATATGTCCATCAGACATCCCTCACATGTCCGCCATATGTCCCCTCACATGTCCCTCATATGTCATTATTAATTCTTCATTCATCCATCACATGTCCCCATTAGTTCTTCATTCGTCCATTACATGCCCCTCACATGTCCCCTAAAGGCCCCCCACATGTCCCCCCGCACGTCACTGACATGCTCCCCATTAGTTCTTAATTAGTTCCTCATTCGTCCATCACATGCCCATCATATGTCCCCCACATGTCCCCCACATGCCCCTCACAAGAGTCACATGTCCATCACATGCCCATCACATGTCATCACATGTCCCACACGTGTCCCTCGTTAGTCTGTTGCTGGTAAGCCCGCCCTTCTTTCGTCCATGTGTAAATAGAACTGCTAGCTGTATAACATTAACAAACACAAGACACCCCCCCCCCCCCCTCCGCCCCCGCCTCCTACCCTTCCCCAGCCATCATAGCACTCGCTTCCCTAATTCCCGCTCGGCAGGTACTGACATTAGACAACGCGCCACCCACCGCAGCTCCCGTCCCAGAATGCACCATGATAACTCCCAGCACCACACCGGGCAGGATGGTGGGGTGGGGAGAGAGGCGGCGGCGAGGGAGAGGGGAGAGAGAGAGAGAAAAAACTCGCCAACAACGGGAGAAAAAAAAAATAAAAAGGAAAGGAGGGGGTGCCGGGTGGTCATTTCGTGAGCAGACGTGAGCGGCAAAGCAATTAACACCACGCAGTGGTGAACAAAAAAACCACCAGAAATTATATTACTTGAAATTATACCCCTTTGTCATGAGACTACTATTTTTCTACTGCCCGTTTGCAAATAGATTGTGTGTTTAGACACGTTTCATACATATTTATATAAAGATAAGGAAAATAACCGAATCATGAACAACAAACACACAAGACTATTCATATAATAATAAGAAGAAGAATGCTATAAGAATGATAATAAGAATGGTAATAAGAATGGTAATAAGAATGATAAGAAGAATGATAAGAAGAATGATGAGAAGAATGATAAGATAATGATAATAATGATAATAATGACAATAATGATAATAAGAATGATAAGAAGAATGATAAGAAGAATGATAAGATAATGATAATAATGATAATAATGATAATAATGATAATAATGATAATAATGATAATAATGATAATAATGATAATAATGATAAGAAGAATGATAAGAAGAATGATAAGAAGAATGATAAGAAGAATGATAAGAAGAATGATAAGAAGAATGATAAGAAGAATGATAAGAAGAATGATAAGAAGAATGATAAGAAGAATGATAAGAAGAATGATAAGAAGAATGATAAGAAGAATGATAAGAAGAATGATAAGAAGAATGATAAGAAGAATGATAAGAAGAATGATAAGAAGGGAGTATGGGCAGGGAGTATGGGCAGGGAGTAGGGGCAGGGAGTATGGGCAGGGAGTATGGGCAGGGAGCAGGGGCGGGAGTAGGGGCGGGAGTAGGGGCAGGGGCAAGGGCATGGGCAGGGGAGGGGTAGGGGCCGGGGAGTGGGTAGGGGCAGGGAGTACCGGAAGGGGGTAGAGGCATGGAGTAGGGGCATGGAGTAGGGGCATGAAATAGGTGCAGGGAGTAGGGGCGGGAGTAGGGGCAGGGGCAAGGGCAGGGGCAGGGGCAGGGGCAGGGGAGGGAGTATGGGAAGTGGGTAGGGACAGGGTGTAGGGGAAGTGGGTAGGGACAGGAAGTGGGTAGGGACAGGAAGTACGGGAAGGGAGTAGGGGCAGGGAGTAGGGGCAGGGAGTAGGGGCGGGAGTAAGGGCAGGGGCAGGGGCAGTGGAGGGGTAGGGACAGGGGCAGGGGAGGGGATAGGGGCAGGGAATAAGGACAGGGAGTAGGGGCAGGGAGAAGGGACAGGGCAGTGGCAGGAGCAGAGGCAGGCGCAGGGGAAGGGAACTAGCAATGCTACTAATGCATCTACTAAATCTAATGTATCTGAATTGGACCAAATCTATGTAAGTCTTCAAACAAAACAAAATTAAATTAAAACAAATGTAGAAGCTTTCATCGGACTATGCAGCTTTAAAAAGGGTTACATGTTCAGGGGGGAAAGATTCTGATCGAACATAGATCAAAGACATCACACTTAGCAGTGCGGGTGCGGGGCCGTGCATGGGTGTGAACACTGAAGGTGCGGTGGCGTGGTATGTGCGTGAGGGTGTGAGGGGTGTGCGCGTGTGTGGGGTGTGTGGGGATGTGTGGGGTGTGATGGAGCAGTAATTATTACACGTTAGTGAGGCCAAAACAGTCGCTACTCCTTTATTGCACAACTGGTGCAGTGGATTGTCACGACCGCCCCGCCCTGCTCAAAAAGCCTGCACATGACAGCAAGGCGAGCCCGGGCGCTGAGTGACGGGCTCTTTGATGTCGGGTTATTACCAGCCTGTGCCGAGACTACGCCGGTGCGTGTGTGTCTGTGTGGGGGAGGGGGGAGGCGGGGGTGTATATGAGGGGTGCGAGGGGATGTGGTAGGTGTGCGAGGTGTTGTAGGCGTGTGTGGTGCACGCGTGTGGGATGAGGTGTTGGGGTGTGTGTGTGTGTGTGCAGAGGGTTGACGGTGCATGTGGTACTAGTAGGTGTGGTTGGTAGGGTTGTGTGTGTAGTGGGTAGGGTTGTGTGTGGTGGGTAGGGTTGTGTGTGCTGGGTAGGGTTGTGTGTGTGGTAGGTAGGGGTGTGTGTATAGTAGGTTGGCTTGTCCGAGTGCTGTGAGGGGGGTAGGTATGGTTATGTGGGTGGTAGGTAGGCTTGTGTGTGCGGTAGGTAGGGATAATGGTGGTAGGTAGGATTCTGTGTGATATGTAGGTAGGGCTGTGGGGTAGGCTGGCTTGTCCGAGTGCTGCAGGTAGGGTGGTGTGTGGTATGTAGGGTCATGTGTGTGTGGTAGGTACAATTGCCCTGTGTGGTAGGTAGGATGTGTGTGGCGTAGGTAGGGTGGGCGTGGAGGGTAAGTAGGGGTTGTGAGGAGTAGGTAGGGTTATTGGGGCGGGTAGGGTGAAGTAACTTTATGATAAATGGCCAACTTTCGAGTTACTTGAAGTGAAACCCTGCCAAATTAATTTGGGCAAACACGCCAAAACTCTAACAGCAACATCATAGGCTTATGCAGTAACAGATTATATTAAATTTACTCAATATGCCCTTCTCTGTGGCAAAACATGCTCAATAAGTGCATCAGTGCCTAAGCTAGATGCATGCAATAAAATCTGTGTGAGTGTTTTGGTTTGGAAAATTTGATGTTTCATCGGACTATGCAACTTTAAGTTAACTTGATAGTTCCAGTTGCAGTGTATGCTGCATTGTTTATGTGTTGTGGACCGAACTGGTGTTAGTTAATGGGTCTATGCGTGCGTGCGTGTGCAGGTAGATACGACTGTGTGTATGTGGAGGGGGGTGAGTGCTAGGCGAGGCGGCAGGGGATGGTGGTGGTGGGGTGGTGGTGCGCGGTGCTGGTTAGCAGCGATAATGATCATTTGCTTACTTAATCCATTGTTGTCGCTCCTTACCAGCGAGGCCCCGCCCATGCCGGCACCGGCCTGCCACCGAGCTGAAGAAGCGAGCAGTGAGAATTGGCCGTTAATGAACGTGTGGGCGAGCTGCTCGTGTCGGCAGGCGTTGACTCACGCCGGCTCGTGTCCCGCTACTCCCCCCCCCCCCCCTTGTGCCCTCCCCGCCGCGCTCGCCGCACCTCCCGCCCCGCCTCACACCGATCCCTGCGCCCCCTCGTGCCCGCCCACCTCCACGCGCCCCGCTCCCCCTCTCCCAGACCCTTCCCCTTCCCCTGCACCCCGCACCCCGCGCCCCGCGCCCCGCGCCCCGCGCCCCGCGCCCCGCGCCCCGCGCTCTCCCCGCTCCCCACGCCCCCGCCCCCTGTGCCCGCCCAGCGGCCCGTGCCCCGTGCTCCGCGCCCCGCCGCCCGCTCCGCCCGCTCCGCCCGCTCCGCCCGCTCCGCCCGCTCCGCCCGCTCCGCCCCGCTCCGCCCGCTCCGCCCGCTCCCGCCCGCTCCGCCCGCTCTCCGCCCGCTCCGCCCGCTCCGCCCGCTCCGCCCGCTCCGCCCGCTCCGCCCGCTCCGCCCGCTCCGCCCGCTCCGCCCGCTCCGCCCGCTCCGCCCGCTCCGCCCGCTCCGCCCGCTCCGCCCGCTCCGCCCGCTCCGCCCGCTCCGCCCGCTCCGCCCGCTCCGCCCGCTCCGCCCGCTCCGCCCGCTCCGCCCGCTCCGCCCGCTCCGCCCGCTCCGCCCGCTCCGCCCGCTCCGCCCGCTCCGCCCGCTCCGCCCGCTCCGCCCGCTCCGCCCGCTCCGCCCGCTCCGCCCGCTCCGCCCGCTCCGCCCGCTCCGCCCGCTCCGCCCGCTCCGCCCGCTCCGTGCGCGGCCCGCTGCGGTCTCACCGAATTCCGCGCCCGTGCACAGCCCCGCCGCTTGCGTGGCAAGGCGGCCGGCCCCCTGTCCCGCCGATTAACCGCCTGTTTCAACACACCCTTAACGACCCGGGATTTCGCCAATTGTCCCGATGCTGATTCGTGGAGGCGGCGCGTCCCGCCGGGACCCTATTCAATGGTGGCGGTGAATTATGAGACTCGTGGTGAGTTTTTTTGGGGTGTTTTTTTTGTTTGGGGGGGGGGGGGTCTTATTTCCCCTCTCCTTCTCTTCCACTTCCCATCTCCACCCAACCCTCCACCTCCACCCCCACCACCCACTATCCATACTCACCACAATCTACACTTACCCCTCAGTCACTCACTCAATTTATTTACCCACTACCACCCACTCACTCACTCACTCACCCACCCACTCACTCACTCACCCACTCTTACCCACTCTTACCCACTGTCACCCACTCACTCACCCACTGTCCCGCACTCACTCACCCACTCTTACCCACTGTCACCCACTCACTCGCCCACTGTCACCCACTCACCCACCCACTCTTACCCACACACCCACTCTTACCCACTCACCCACTCACTCACTCACCCGCTCTTACCCACTCACTCACATACCAACTCTCACCCACTCACACATACCCACTCACACATACCCACTCTCACCCACTCTCACCCACTCTCACCCACTCTCACCCACTCTCACCCACTCTCACCCACTCTCACCCACTCTCACCCACTCTCACCCACTCTCATCCACTCTCACCCACTCACTCACATACCCACTCTCACCCACTCTCACCCACTCTCACCCTCTCACCCACTCACTCGCTATGAGTATGAGTGGGACATTACCCGATCAATGCCTTCCCGTTGCTCTTTATTCTCCAATTTTGCGGGTGGCTCATGGAGAGGGTGTTGAGTGCGTGTTGGTGCGCGCGCCTTTCCCTAGCTGCGTTCGTGCGAGTACGCATGCGTCGTGTGTGTTTGAATGTGTGGGCTGCACTGTGTGGGTGGACGGCTTAGTAGGAGGGTGAGGGGAGGTGGAGAGTATGACATCCCCCAAACCCCACACCCACCGCCACACCCCCACCCACCACCACACCGCCACACACCCCACCCGCAGCAGATGCGGTGGTAGAATCGGTACGGTAGAGCGCAGGGTTCCGGTGCGGAAGGTCGGGAGTTCCATTCCTGGTCGATTCTTACACCATAGATTAATTTGGTATGTTTTCACTTTAGATATCTCCAAAGGTAAACTTTCAAAATTAACTTCAACTTAAAGTAAAGATTATAGCAATCTAACATATTTATCTCAGAAAAAAAAGACAGACTGAAAACCATCGGACTATGCAGCTTTAATTAATCCCACAGACACGCTGAGACCGGCGAGAGGTAGGCACACGCACTCACCCAGGCGTGCCAGGAACCGACCACACAGACGCCGGCTGCACAGCACCTCTCCCCGCCCCTCTCCTCCCCGGAACCCGTCTGCAGCCCGCTCCGCTCGGTCATGTTCTTCGGCACGTGAAAAGCAGACCCCCCACCACCACCCTCCCCCAAACACACACACACATACACACACACACACATATATATGTGAGACGGGCCGCGAGACGGGGCCCGAGACGGGGCCGCGAGACGGTGGGTCGGGCCGAGAGACGGGGCCGAGAGACGGGGCCGAGAGACGGGCCGCGAGATGGGGCTGTGTGACGGGCCGAGAGATGGCTCGTGAGATGGGACCGAGAGACGGGCCGTGAGACGGGCCGTGAGACGGGGGCAGCGGGACGGGGCCTGGAGACGGCCGGGAGAGGGGCCGCGAGAGGGGCCGAGAGACTGGGCCGGGAGACGGGCCGTGAGACAGGGCCGTGAGACGGGGCCGCGGGACGGGGCCGCGGGACGGGGCCGTGAGACAGGGCCGTGAGACGGGGCCGCGAGACGGGGCTGTGAGACGGGCCGTGAGACGGGGCCGCGTGACGGGGCCGTGAGACAGGGCCGTGAGACAGGGCCGTGAGACGGGCCGTGAGACGGGGGCCGCGTGGCGGGCCGTGAGACGGGGCCGCGTGACGGGCTGCTTCAAATGGCACTGGGTCGGCCCGCACTTCAGATTAGTTTAATCTCCATAAGGAGGGCGGTTCAGCCATCTCAAAAGCCACTCGGCCGCCTCTGAAAGTGTCTCGAGTGCATACACACATGGGAAGCACCTATACACATTGAATTATATATATATATATATATATATATATATTTTTTTTTTTAGGTGGTAAATACTGACATAGACTATTTGCTGTCTGGGCGGGATCCAAGGGTTTAGCTGTTTGTACTGACACTGTTGAATTGTCTTGGTGATTATTATGTGGAATATAATATGAAAGAAAGAAAATATATATATTATTTATTGGCAGGCACTGTCAGTCCGCTCAGTGCTCGGGTATGAACGTCCTGGACTACAAATACCAGGTTTGAGCCTAAGATGGCAAACCCCAGTTCGACCAGCTCACGTGGGAGCACGACATCCACTATCATCTGCCATTGGCTTACAGATATTTGCCCAATCTGAATTAAAAAATGGTAGCCTATTATTGTACTCCCAGCGTTCTCAAGTCAGCATTCTCAACCAATCATCTTGTGTTATCTTTCTGTATGCCCAGATTCAAATAATATTCTATTAAAGCTGCATAGTCCGTGAAGCATCAAATTTTCAAAACCAAAACAATTATCTAGATTTGATTCTACATATCTAGTTTAAATACTGATGCACTTATTAAACATGTGTTGCCTCATAGAAGGGCATGCTGAGTCGATTTAATAGGACTTGTTATTGCATAGGCTAATGCCAAGTAATGGTGTCAGAGTTTTGGCGTGCTTGCCAAATTTAATTTTGCCTATCATAGATAAGACTTGTTTTCACCTTGAGACAGTTTGTCGATAGAAAGCCTGAGCCTACGCTTTTACCAACCCAAGGGATTTTTAACCTCCCACACCACATAGATATGGTATCAGAGCAACTGGCCTTTGATGACGATGTAAGTTATATACAGTGGTGGAAATCCAATTTGGCAGAGGTGGGGGCACAGGGAATTGAACCACCGACCTTCAGATTAGGAGTCTGACCTAGAAAAAAGTCAGACACTCTAACCAGTCCGCCACAGAAAACACCACAACCTAAAGGAAACTAGATTATAGTGATCAGTCTAATGTATTTATCTAATAAAATTGCAGAAATTCAATACCATTGGACTAAGCAACTTAAAGGTAACAGTCAGAACCGATATTTTAGCGGGCGGAAGAATTGGCAGGTAGAGTGGAGGAAACATATTTTGTCAGGAATATTTGCTCTTAGTCTTAACTCATACGCTACTCATTGTTATTTCTTGTCAAAGAAATTAACTCAACTATAGTGTTTGCTACATAAGAGCAATCGTTTTACACTACAGAATCTTTTTTTCTTGAACAAGAAAGTTATTTATGTTTCCCTAAGTTGATTTTGAGGCATCTTTGAATAAATACTATAATCTGAGTATTATTACCAAATTACCATATTATTACCAAAATAATCCTGACAAAGACATGCAATAAATGTGACATAATAAGACAGAAGGTTAATTAATGCCCAAACAGATGAATTGGCATTGAACCCCCACCCCCACCCGCATCGATCAAACGATGGTTTAACTTTGTGGTTTGTTATTGCCAGTTAGTTAAAATAAGACTTCAACTTTTCATTAGCAAAATTGTATATGTTTAAAAGCATCCTAATTTTCTGGCTATTAAAGTTGCAGGGTCCTATGCTTCTGAGTTTCTGTCACATTTCTGAGATACATATATTAAATTGGTTGCTATAGTCTACCTTACTTTAGCTTGAAGTACTTTTTTTTAAATGTTAAAAGGGTAACTTTTGATATATTTGAAGCTCAAACAATTACAATTAATTTGGGCAAGCATGCCAAAACTTTGACACCATAGACTTCAGCAGCAACAGGTTATATTAAATTGACTCAGCATTCCCCTCTGTGTGGAAACAAATGCTTAAAGTTGCATAGTCTGATGGTTTTTAATTTCTGTATTTTTTCTGAGATATATATATTAGATCGATCACTAATATCTACTTTCCATTAGTTCAAAGTTACTTTTATTTTAAATGGTAAACTTTTGAGATATTTTGAGTGCAAACATGGAAAATTAGTTTTGGCAAGCTTGCCAAAACTCTGACACCATAGACTTCTGCAGTAACAGGTTCTGTTACATTGACTCAGTATTGCCTTCTACGCAGGAACAGATGCTTAATAAGTGCATCAGTATCTAAGTTTTTTTTGTTGTAAATATAGTTTATTCATTGAATAAAGTCTTTTGTCAGCGCCGTGGCACTGGTCTTCCAGCCATGTGACAATACAGTTATTTACAATATATGTGTATGTAGTCTGATATTGTCACCAGCAGCTGGCCCAAATCAGCTGAAATAACAATATCAAACATTCAAAGACTTACATATGGTATAGTTTGACAATTCACATACAAAAATAGCAGTTATATGTTGTATTCCTACACACTTGATACATACATGTGTATTGATTAGACCTTTACATTACGGAGTGGTTAGGTGCATAGTTTCCCTTCATAGGTTTGTATGCCTACTATGTTGTGAACTGCAAAACTATCATGTTGGAGTTAACATTTTGAGATGGAGTGAGTGTTAGTAGAATGGTTTGTTTATTCTGTTAGATATGTCAAATCAAATCTAGATAATTGGTTTGGTTTTGAAAATTTGATATTTCATTGGACTATGCAGCTTTAATATGCACATCAGTATCTAAGTTGGATATGTAGAATCAAATCAAATCTAGAGAAGTGCTTTGGTTTTGAAACTGTTATGCCCCATCTGACTATGCAGCTTTAAGGTCCTTCATTTCACTGGAACACCGAGCCATCTCGGAACTGCCTTATTGACTCAATACTCCCGCATCCCAAATGTCTGTGATTCCCCATTTTCACATCGTTCATTAACTGCTTAATATCACACTTGCATAGTCCGGTAACTCAGAATATTTGTCATTTTCTGAGATAAATATATTAGATTGATCATTGTAGTGTACCTTACTTTTTAGCTGGAAATAACTTTGCTTTAAAATGATTAAATTGTGAGATCTGTGAAGTGTAAACATGCTAAATTAATTTTGGCTGGTTTGTCAAGACTGTAACCCCATAGGCTTCAGCAGTAACATGTTCTATTAAGTTGACTTAATATTCTATGTAGCAACAAGTAACTAAGTTCATTATTTAGGTTTAAATTCAGATGCATATTTTGCTTTTGAAATGTTATGCATTTATCGGACTGTGCAACTCTAATTAAAGCTTCATAGTCCGATGAAAGCATCACATTTGTAAAACCAAATTCTGATCTTGATTTGATGCTAAATATCCAACTTTGATGCTGGTTCACTCATTAAACAATTGTTGCTGCATATAAAGGGATGTTGAGGCAATGTAAATAGAACCTGGTAGACCTGCTGCTGAAGCCGAATTTCGACATGCTTGCTAAAATTAACTTGGCGTGTTTTCACTTAAAGCTGCATAGTCCGATGAAAACATCAAATTTTCAAAACCAAAAGAATTATCTAGATTTGATTTTACATATCTAACTTAGATACTGCTGCACTTATTAAACATGTGTTGCCACATAGAAGGGAATGCTGAGTCAATTTAATAGAACCTGTCACCTCAGAAGCCTATGGTGGTAGAGTTTTGGCAAGCTTGCCAACATTAATTTAGTATGTTTGCACTTCAAATATCTCAAAAGTTAACCAGTTGAAGTAAAAGTTACTTCAAACTAAAGTAAGGTAGATTATAATGACCAACCTAACATATTTATCTCAGAAAATGGCGGAAACTCAAAACGATCGGACTATGCAACTTTAACAAATCTCCAAAGTTTACCATTTAAAATCAAGTTTACTTCAAACTAAAGTAATATGAGGTATAAAGTAATTATGCAAATATTATTATGTATATAATTCTCCTGTCTTCTATTGTTATTATTACAACTGCTCCTGTAACCTTTCCTTATGATATGCTCCTTTCGACTATGGGTTCCTGGAGGTTGGGGTGCGGCCTGGAGACCGTGAGGCCTGCTTCCAAGCAGCTCCCCTATTTCCCCTCCTTCCCTCCAGGCGGCGCCTCACCCCCCTACTAACAACCTATTTCGCCAACGATTTAGTTCAATAAAATTAACGGTATGTCTAAAGGGCCAGCCAGAGATATATATAGGCTCGATCCATACGAATCTGACTTGCCTCCTTTCTGTTATGTTCTGTTTGCTAATTATTATCGAAGGAACTAATAATTTAGACAATAACGACCGATTTTACATATTTATCCCAGTAAATGGGATAAACTCAAAACCATCGGACTGTGCAATTTAAAGCATATAACCAACTAGATAAAAGATTCACCCGGTACTTGTAGTACACGGGTGAATGACAACGTAGTGTAAATACGGGCGAAAATAGCTTTAGTATGGAACATGAAGTAGAAACTGTGGTTCCATGATCAAATGGCTACATATATTGGCACAGATTTGGTGAAATGGGAGAGAATGCAAAAATCCAAGATTGCGGCCATAGAATGCCGTCGATTTCAATTTTAAATCGTATTAAACTAGCTATTTTATTATATTTTTCAACTCAAAGGTGGCGGGTAAATATGAAGACATCTACAAAGAATAAATGTTGCTTCTTAGATTGTGAAATTAGGCTCTCATTTCATTAACCCGCTTTTTCGACTGTATTTATATAGGGTTGGTATTCACCCATGTACTGCGAGTAGCGCGTGAATCCTTTATCTAATAACCAACCAGACACAATATTATATATCCCCCCCCACCCCCAAAAAAGAGAAGAGAAAAGACCTCCTGACATACAGACATGCCAACACGCTGACACCCACATACACTCACGTACACACACGTACACACAGACACGCGCACACAGACCCACATAAACTCGCGTGCCTGACACGTCCAAGCTATGTGCAAACTGTCTCATTAGCACAGGCAATAGTGTTTGGTGTGTGTATGTGGGGGCGTGTGTATGTGTGTGTGGGGGGGGGGGCAGAGACTAGGGGTGGTGAAGAGAGGTGTGACAGTTTCTCACCCGTCACACTGTGTCTAGTTTAATTAATCATGTAAAAGGTTAATTGCCTACAAGCAAAATGCGACCTCAATAACCTGATCAGTCTCACTGCATGTGCTCAATTCACACTAAAACATCTGGTAGATATATATGTAATGTATAACGCACCATGCGAGTATAAATCTTCGGAGGGGAATACATGTTTCTGACTTCCTCCTGACTGACGCATTAGTGGAGTGCCCCCTGGGGTTGTGTATATATATATATATATATATATATTGTTAATGTTGTAACGTCCGATAGTTTTAAGTTTCTGCCTTTAAAAGAATATATATATATATACATAGTCAGATAGTTTTTAAATCTCTGCCTATATATATTATATAACTATACCAGGTTTATCGCTATAATATATCCTATTTTAATTTAAAGTGATGTTTATTTTAAGGGCTTACATTTGGGGATATTTAATGTGATGACATGTAAAATTTATGTTGGCACTAACCGGTTCTCTTAGTCTTAGTCTTAAGCCGTCCTCAAATGACCTTAGATGTTGTCAGGACGTAAAACTCCAATAACAACCTTAGTCTTAAATTGACTTGGCATTCTCTTATGCAGCAACCGCACTCCCTCTCAATCTCTCATACAATAGGTGCACCATTATCTGACTTGGATATGTAGGATCAAGAGTAGAAAACTAACTTGATTTTAACAGGTTTGTGCTTTCATTGGACTATGCAGCTTTGAGCTAATTAATGCACTAAAATGCCCCTTATTTAATAAAGATTACATATTTATGCTAAACGTATTATATTTCAGGCAAATATAGCATATCTGCATTCAACACGGATACTACTATCTAACAATGACTGACCATATGTATGGGGATCTCTGGTGTTTAGTTTCAATGGAGAATTTATGGAGCGCTTTGGTGTAAAACAATATGACCTCACTAGTGACCTACTTACGTGTCATACTTAGAGCTAGCATTGGTATTAGTATGCTTTAAATACAACCTGAAGAAATGTAATCTCAACACTGAAACCTGGGAAACAATGGCTAAGGACAGGAGTTTGTGGTAGGCTTCTATTCACAAAGACAGAGCACAGTTTGAAACTGATCGTATATCGTATATCTCACGCTAAACAAAAGCGTCACAGAGGAAAGATCATCTCCTTCACCTATACCAGACTCTCTGACTTCAGCCACACACACACACATATCCAACATGCTAACACACATTCCAAGCACAAATTGGACTCATCGGTCATCGACAAGTTCGAAACAAATGATGAGTTGCTATCATCATGACCACCAATGGACAACCAAAAAGATTAGTATTAATTCCCCCGCTAATCTTTTAATATCTAAATCACCAAGCATATTAATAAATAGCTGACTTTAGAGGTATTTGAAGATAAAACATCCACATATTTTGGTGTGCATGTCTAAATTATGACACTTTAGGTTTAATAATACAATAACAGCGTCGGCTTCTATTAATTTGGCACATACCCTTCTATGTAGAAACTAATGGCAATGCTTACTACGTGGACCAATATCTAAATACGAGATGTGGGATCAAACCTTGATGAGCATTTTACCTTTGAAAATTTGATACTGCATCGGACTAGGCAACTGTCAGCTGGAGTGACTTTTCTTATAAATAGCTAATTTTGGAGATGATATTAAGTGTGGGGGCGGGGGGGGGGGGGAATACACACAATAAATTCGGTATACATGCCTAAATTATAGACAATTTTGTATCACTATCAGTGGTAGGTTCTATTAAATTGACTTAATTAATTCCTTCTAAGTGATATGCAGCAATGTTTGAAAACCACACCAGTGTCTACATTGGATATGTAGGATTCAATCTAAACAGCTGCTGGTCTGGCCGCTTTGATTGATTCAATTCTAATGTTTTCATGGGAAATTACGCAGCTTTCAATGAAACAAAGATGCTTGAAACAAAAAATCCATCTCTTTATAAGTATCATTGTTGTGACTGTTATTATTATTGCTATTATTATTACTATTATTGTTATGATCATTATTTGTTATATTATCGTTACTATTATTGTCACTATTATTGTTACTATTGTTATTATTATTGTTGTTATTATTGGGTTGTATCGCTGTTATTAATTATTGTCATTATCATTGTTGTTATTATTGGTTTAATCATTGTTATTATTGTCGGTGGTATCATCATTGTTATTATTACTGTTAAAGTGTTATTATTACTGTTAAGTGTTATTGTATTATTGTTATTGCTATTATTGCTATTATCATTGCTATTAATAGTATTATTACTGTTATTATTGTTGTTATTATTGATATTGTTATTATTATTATTTTTATTATTGTTATTGTTATTGCTGTTGTTGTTATTTTTATTTCCACTGTTAATAGTGTTATTGATATTGTATTATTGTTATTGCTATTATTGCTATTATCATTGCTATTATTAATAGTATTATTATTGTTATTATTGTTATTATTGTTATTATTGCTATTATTATTGTTATTGTTGTTATTTTTATTACCACTGTTAATAGTGTTATTGATATTGTATTATTGTTATTGTATTATTGCTATTATTACTGCTATTATCATTTCCATTATTATTGCTATTATTACTGTTATTACTATGATTGCTATAATTACTATTGTTATTGCTATTAATGTATTATAATTGTTATTATTATTGTTATTCTTCTTCTTCTTATACCACTACTAATTATTATTATTATTATTGACTAGATGAAGCGCACCTAGCCCCGTACTGACCTTGCTGGTGGTGCGCGAGGTGGTGCTGCTTGTCGGTCGCTGACGCCGGGTCGCCCACCCCGTGCAAGGCGGCGTGGTGGTACTGGCCCCGCGCCTGGGACGAGGCATCCTCCCGGCCGAACCCGGACAGGAAGCCGGCCGGGTGGCCGCGCCAAGCCGGCGAGTACACGGACGACATGCCGGCCGAGAAGTCGTGCGGCGCCATGTCCCCGCCCTGCATGCTCGACGTGGCCACCATGGAGGCGGTGGCGTTGGCGGAGAAGTTCTGGTGCGGGTGGTGCGAGTGGTGAGTGTGGTGCGTGTGGTGGTAGGAGTAAGGCGACGCCATCCCCGGTGAGACACCGGCCCCTGACGGGTCGTTGTTGGCGGCCGCCGCCGAGAAGAACTGAGAGCCCGGGAAGCCCTGGGCGGCGGCGGCCTGCGAGGCGGCGGCGGCGCCGTACTGCGACCCGGACAGCCCGAGGAGCTCCTGGATGGCGAAGGACGGCCGCTGCGCCATCTGGCCCCCGGGGGAGTAGCCCCGGCTGAGGTTGGTCAGTGCCGAGGCCTGGGATGTCCCGAAGCCGTAGCTGGATACTGGGTTTACCACGGAGTTCATGGTGGATGGTGGGATGTGGTGGTGGCTGAGTGGTGCTGGTGGTGCTGGTGGGCCCACAGACCAACCGGACCGTCCGTGACTGTGGCGCACTGGAGGAATTCGCGGGATGAATGGGTGGATGGAGGAATGGATGGATGGAGGGGGATCAAAAGCATCCACCACCGAAGTATGAAGTATAAAGTATAAACTAACCCTGTTTAGCTCCCTCTGTCCTTCTCCCTCCTTCTCTCTCTGTGTTTCTCTCTCTCTGTCTCTCTCTCTCTGTCTCTCCCTCTCTCTCTCTCTCTCTCTTCCGTCCTGATATGAGCTTAGATGTTGCAAGGACGTAAAACTCCAACAAACAACCGACCTCTCTCTCTCTCGCTCCCCCCTCTCTCTCGCACTCTCGCGCTCTCTCTCTCTCCCTCTCGCGCTCTCTCTCCCTCTTTCTATCTCCCTCTCTCTCCCACGCCCAACACGCCTCAAATGGCGCCTATCACACAATGGAGTTTAGCAAACACATCGGTCCTACTGACCAGCAGTCCAGTCAGTCCCTTAAGACCAATTCCAAGTGTTAAGTCTGAGCGCGACTCTCACAATGAGTAGCAGCGATCAACTGGCGGTCAATGCTGCGCTGTACAGAACCCCCCAACACACTGCCCCGCTGCTGCTCCTCCTGGCGGTGCTGCACTCGCCGAGCGGCGGGCAGTGGTCACTGCTGCCCCTCGTTAGTGTCCAGTCCTCTTAACGATCCACCCGCTGACAGCCAATCGGGCCGTGAGTGAGATGGCAAGTGCTACCCTGTCCTCCTCTTACTCCTCCTCTTACTCCTCCTTCTCTTTCTCGTCCCCTTTCTCGTCCTGCTCCTCCTCTAGGACCGCTGAAGTTGGATGGATGGATGGATGGATAGATGGGTGGGTGGTTGGGTTGGATCACTGGCTCCCCTCAGACTCCTCCAGTAGTAATGAGACGGGTAGTGCTTCTACTTAAAGTTGTAGCTCGCAGTGGTCGTGGTGGTAGCGGCGAGTTCTGGAAGAGAAAACAAATCGAATAGTTTCAACTTCAAGTATTGAGAGTGAGTGGACTAGTACTAGTAGTAGAATGAGATCCTGACGATGTGTGAGCAGTGTGTAGGTGTATGTGTGTGTATTTGTGTATGTACACATGTGTGTATGGATGTGGGTGTGTGGGGTGTGGGTGTGTATATGTGTGTGTATGTTGGTTTGTTTGAGTTTTACGTCCTGGCAATAGTTAAGGTCATATCAGGTTGGATATGTGTATGTGTATTTGTGTATGTATGCATGTACATGTGTGAAGGGATGTGATGTGGGTGTGTATATGGTGTGTATATGTATGTGTACATGCACAGGTGTGTAGGGTTGTGGGTGTGTAGGGATGTGAGTGCGTATATGTGCATGTGTACATATACAGATGTGTAGGGATGTGGGTGTGTGGGTGTGAACATGTGTACATGTCTGTGTGTACATATACAGGTGTGTAGGGATGTGGGTGTGTACGTTTGAAATGTGTATGTGTACATGTACAGGTGTGTGGGGCTGTGTGTGTACATGTGTATATGTGTATGTGTACATATACAGGTGTGGAGGGCTGTGTGTGCGCCTGTGTATCTGTATATGTGTATGTGTGCATATACAGGTGCTCAGAGATGTGAGTGTGTATATGTGTACGTGTCTATGTGTACATAATACATGTGTGTATGGATGTGGGTGTGTACATGTGTATGTGTACACATACAGATGTGCAGGGATATGGGTGTGTATATGTGTATTTGTGCATGTGTATGTGTACATGTACATGGGATGTGTGTGTGGAGTATGTGAGTGTGTGGCGCGATCTGTGTACCAATGCCGGGTGATGTACATATACAGTTGATGTGGGTGTGTATGTGTGTATATGTGCATTTGTACACGTGTATGTGTACGTGTACAGTGGATGTGTGTGTGAAGTATGTGAGTGTGTGGCGCGATCTGTGTACCAATGTCAGAGGATGTACATGCACAGTGGATGTGTGTATGTGGAGTATGTTGCGAGTGTGTGGCGCGATCTGTGTACCAATGTCAGAGGATGTACATGCACAGTGGATGTGTGTATGTGGAGTATGTTGTGAGTGTGTGGCGCGATCTGTGTACCAATGCGCTACGTTATCTCCCAAGTACATCAAAGATAGGCAGGATGACGAATGCTGACGACCCGACCCGGGGCGAGGAACAAGAGCCGCGCCACATTGCAAGGTGTTGGCGGCATATACAATACATACGCACCTGTCACACAGCGCCGCCCCTCCAGCACTGAGCTCCTGGGGAGGGGGGGGGGGGGGAGGAGGACCGGGTCTCCTGGGTCCTGACCGTGCCCACTAGGGGGCGCTCCGGGGACCGACGGGGCGCCGGGAGTGTTCAGTACCGACCGGAGAAGGTGGCAGGCAGAGCGCACCTGAACATGACCGTGTGTCTCGATCCCAACCTCTGAAGAGTGCCCGGCATGCACAGCGCCAGCGTGTAATGGTGGACTGGCTGGGAGGCGGGATGGATGTGGTGGGTGTGGTGGGTATGGTGGGTGTGGGTGTGGGTAGGTGGGTGGTTGTGTCTGTGGTGTGTCTGGGTGTGTGGTGTGTGGTGTGTGGTGTGTGGTGTGTGGGGTGTGGGGTGTGGTGTGGGGTGTGGGGTGTGGGGTGCTGGTCATTGGGTGTGGGGTGCGGGTTGTTGAGTGTGGAGTGTGGGTTGTGGCCTGTGGGGTGTTGGGTGTGGGGTGTGGGTTGCAGAGGGTGTGGGCCTGGGGGTGGGGTGAGGGTGTGTGGGTATGTGGGTGTGTGGTTGTGTCGGTGTGGGTGCGTGTCGGTGGGTCGGTGTGGGTGTGGGTGTGGGGGGTTGTACTAATAGGGTGGAAAGGGAGGGGGGGCGAGATAGTGGAGAGTCGCTGTGGCTGCTTGTGCGCTGGGAGAGGCGGGAGGGTGGTTAGGTGGGAGGGTGGTTAGCTGGGAGGGTGGTAAGGTGGGAGGGTGCTAAGTGATGTGCTGGCGATGAGCAGTGCACGCCACACACCAGCAGCACTGCACGGACCAGAACCTCGTTCTGAGCGTGGCTTCTAATTGGCTATTGTCTCTGCGGGCTATTACCATCCCCCTTCAGCTGGTAGCTGTATTGTAACCCCCTCCCCCTGATACACCCCTCCCCCCACACACACACACACATCCTGCATGTCACTCACCCGCACGTCATAGCGAGCAGGGACCGACCGGCCCCGAGGTGAGCTCATGTTGGCCCATTGCCACCTACCTACCTCTCCAATCTCCCAATCTGCGAATGTGTGTGTAGGGGTGTGTGTAGGTGTGTGGGTGCGTGCGGTGGGGTGGGGAGCAGTCCCTGCACACTCCATGAAAGGTGGCCTGGTATTGAGGGGCTGAATGGGAATTAGACATGGAGGGGCGCGAACCACTGCTTTCAGCCGCGGCCCGGGCGGCCCGGGCGGCCCGGCCCCGCTGTCACTCCGGTTCACGTTTAAAATACCTCCGTCCTGTAAAAAGAGCCAATATTCACGCGGGGGGAAACGGGAGTGTCGGCCGAGCAGCCGTGGGTATTAAGCACCCTATTCCACTTCCTACCACACACGGGCACACGCTCATTTGGACACCACACATGTACACACACACACACAGGCACGCAGACACGCACGCACACACACGCACACGCACACACGCCATTCTGATATGACCTTAGATTGATTGATTGATTGGTGGTTGCTTTACGCCGTGTCGGCAGTATGACCTTAGATGTTGCCAGGACGTAAAACTTCTACAACCAACCAATAACTGCACACACACGCGCATACACGCACAAACGCGCGCACACGCGCACACGCACGCACACACATGTACATATCATACACGCACACCCCACGCACGTATGACACACAACACACACACCACACACATGCACACACACCCACACACCACACACACCGCACATACCATGCACACCACACACACCACACGCATGCCATGCACACATATACATACGTACATATGCACTACACACATACATGCATGCACATGCACACACATACACACCATACGCGCCATGTCTACCATGCACACCGCACACACTATACACAGCTCACACACCACGCACACCACACATCACACACATCTTATATATATATATATATATATATATATATATATATATATATGTGTGTGTGTGTCCGGGAGTGGGAGATATATATATATATATATATATATACATTCCTCCAGTGTGTGTGGCGCGAGGGGGGCCTCCCGTACACAGCTCCCAACAGCGGTGGGGGGGGGGGGGCACTCCACCGATGCGCCAATGGAGGAAGTAGCAAAGTATATATATATATGTTCCCTGAGCATTTATACTTGTATAATGCGTTATACATCACATATATATATACAAACGCATATGCACATATACGCATGTGCACATACCACCACACTACACACATAAATACACACACACCGCACACATGCATACACACACTAACCGAGCATTGCTTCACCCGAACCTCGACCAGCCCGCCACCAGCCCGCCACCAGGCGGCGCCACACGCAACCATGGTCAGTAACAATCTTGCAACTAGAAGGAAATGAGCACAATTGCTTTACCCGATGGCCAATTTGGTGTGGCATGGCGATGGTCTCGCACCGAATCCTGCATAATTACTAATCCCCAGCCGGCTATGCCGCCAATTGGTAATTGCCACTTTAAATTACACATCCAATTCGCCACGAGAAATTGGCAGAGAGAGGTCCTGATTGTCCGCCTGGACCTCTGGAAGGGGCGTGGGGTGGGGTGGGGTGGGGGGGGGGGGCTGGAGCAGGAGGCGAAGGTAGAGGAGAGGGCGGATGGAGGCTACAACGGGGCTAAGGCTGGATCAAGATGCTGGGTGAGAGGCGGGGTTAGAGGAGGGGGCGGAGGCGGAGGTGGAGTTGGGAACGCGATTTGATGGTTTGGTTGGTTGATTGTTGGAGTTTTACGTCCTGGCAACATCTAAGGTCGTATCACTCAGGACGGATACCGACTAGTGACTGTCTGCACTCCTAATAACCCACTCATTCAATCGTATTATCCTGACACCGAGCCAACCAGTTCTTGCCCTATCCTATTAATGCCGAGCACCTGCCTCGGAAGAGACAAGTATCAATTTTTTAAAGTCATTAGTTTGACTCGACCGGGGCGGATAGAGTCGGGGTGGAGTTGGGAACGCGGTTTGGTGGGGGATTATGGGGATGTGGCTGGGATAGGGCGGGGATAGGGCGGGGATGGGGTGGAGATGGGTGCGGATTGGGGACGGGGTGTAGTGGGGGCGAGGACCGGGTGTTGGGTGGGGGGACGGAGTATGGGGGGGGGGGGGGCTGTGTTGTGGGCCAGGGTGGCCAGGGAGTGGGGTGGGGCTGGGATGTGGGGTGGGAGGCAGAATGGAGGCCGGGGTCCCGGGTGGGGGTGGGGGACCTGGGTTGTGGGGCACAGGGCCCGGAGTGATGGGTGGGGGGGGGGACGAGGGGTGGGAGTAAGGGCCCAGTGTAGGGGCCCAGGGTTGGGGGGGGGAGGACTCGGAGCGTGCGGGGTGGTGGACCGACGCCCAGGGTGGGGGACGAGGTCCGGTATTTACGGCATGTTCTGACATAGCTACAACGCTTCTTCACTCACCGGGAATGAAGAGGAACATTTTGGTTGGATGGTGGCAACCAGACACTTGACGCACTCACACGCTCAGGGTTTGCCATCGAGTCAGCTGCAGTGACGGCTCTAGGGGCGGACTGCTGGTGGCCGGCTTTGGTCGGACACAGCGGGCCGGCTCCACGGCCCAACCGCCCCCCGCCGCCACCTGCGTGACGGCGGCAGGACCCTCGCCGGCCTCCCGCTGAGCAGCCGCCCTCAACAACTTCACAGTTTTCGTCGGGCAAAACCTGTCAGGAGAATTACGTGGGAGGTTGGTTGGGTGGTGGTGGGGTGAGCTGGTGGGGGTGGGGGTGGGATGGGGTCGGGTGGCGGTGGTGGTGTTGGGGGTGGGGATGGGTGGAGACTGAGAGTGAGAGCGTCACATTGCCTGGTTTGGGGAGTCAGCTGTGATCTGCTGCGGCAGACTGGGGGTTGGAGACCGGGGGCGGCAGGCTGGGGGCTGGAGACCGGGGCCTGGAGACTGGGGCCTGGAGACCGGGGGCTGCAGGCTGGGGGGGTAGGCTGGGGGCTGGAGACCGGGGGATTGAGACCGGGAGCGGCAGACCAGGGGCTGGAGACCGGGTCCTGCCGACAGGGGGCTTGAGACTGGGGGCTGCAGACCGGGGGCTTGAGACTGGGGGCTTGAGACTGGGGGCTTGAGACTCCCCCCCGACCGGGGGCTTGAGACTGGGGACGGCAGACCGGGGGCTTGAAACTGAGGGCTTGAGACTGGGGTCTTGAGACTGGGGGCTTGAGACTGGGGGGCTTGAGACTGGGGGGGCTTGAGACTGGGGGCTTGAGACTGGGGGCTTGAGACTGGGGGCTTGAGACTGGAGGTTTGAGACTGGGGGCTTGAGACTGGGGGGCTTGAGACTGGGGGCTTGAGACTGGGGGCTTGAGACTGGGGCTTGAGACTGGGGGCTTGAGACTGGGGCTTGAGACTGAGGGCTTGAGACTGGGGCTTGAGACCGGGGGCTTGAGACTGCGGGCGGGAGACCGGGCTGAAGACCTGGGGCTGGAAACCGAGGGCTGAGACCGGGGGCTGGAGACCAGGGGCTGGAGACCGGGGGCTGGAGACGAAGGCCGGAGACCGGGGACTGGAGACCAGGGGCTGGAAGCAGGGGGCTGGATGCCAGGGTCTGTAGGGGGCTGCATGCACTCGGTTTCCATGTGGAAGGCCGGTGTCGCAGTTTGAGCGCCTTGCCAGTTTCAGCTGACTGCATACACTCAAACTCAAGGCATTGTCAATGGTCGTGAGCAATCTTCATACAGAAAATACAGAAGAAGTGAAATATCTCTAAAACCACACCACCTATTAACAAATTGCTTAGTACACATATAGAAAACATCTTTACCAAAAAGATTATATTAAATTTATAAGGTTGGGGTTCTTGATTTCTATTTATTTTGAATAAAACTAATGTTTTGCACTGCGCATACCGTCAAACTCAAGGCATTGTCAATGGTCGTGAGCAATCTTCATACAGAAAATACAGGAAAAGTGAAATATCTCTAAAAGCACACCATCTAGAAAGAAATCGCTTGGTACACATATAGAAAACATCTTTACCAAAAACATTATATTAAATTGATAAGGGTAGTGACGATGCTGTTAGATTTTGACGCATGCACATGAAACTGACAGTCAGCTGAAACTGGCAGGGCGCTCAAACTGCGACACCGGGACTTCCAATCCCAGCCAAGTCAAACCAATGACTTAGAAAATTGATACTTGTCGCCACCTAGTCTGGCACTCAGCATTAAAGTTGCATAGTCCGATGGTTTTGGGTTTCTGTAATTTTTCTGAGATAAATATATTAGATTGATCATTATTATTGACTTTACTTTAGTGTGAAGTAACTTTAATTTTAAATGGTAAATTTTTGAGATATTTGAAGTGCAAACATGTAAAATAACTTTTGGCAACCATGCCAAAACTCTGAATCCATTGATGTTTGCAGTAACATGTTCTAGTCAATCGACTCAGAATTCCCTTTATGCAGAAATACATGTTTAATAAATCCATCAGTATCTAAGTTAGATATGTAGAATCAGATATAAGTAATTATTTTGGTTTTGAAAAGTTGATACTTCATCGGACTATGCAGCATTAATAGCAATGTACAAGGACTGGTTAGCACAGTATCAGGATCATGTGACTGTGGGATATGGGGTCATGGTGCTGGCAGCCTGGTCTCTCATTGGAGCAGCGCAATCAAGTTGCCATGAGTGTGCACTGTCCCAAGACTGTATCCGTCTTGATATGCCCTTAGATGTTGTAGGACGTAAAACAACAAACAAACAAGCAAGCACTCGGTGCTGGTGTAGTGCATGCATTCGGGGCTGCATGCACTGGGGGCGCATGTGTGTAGGAGGTGGAGGCTGTATGCTCATGGGGCTGGTGTAGCACCACCAACTGAGGGCTACATGCCGGGGACCTGCATACACGCCTACCTGCCTACACACCGGGGACCTACCTACTAAGCCAGGGACCTGCCTATATGCTGGGAACCTTCCTACAATGCTAGGAACTGCCTACACATTGGTGACCCGTCTACCTGCTGGGGACCTGCCTACAGGCCGGGGATCTGCCTACACACCAGGAACCTGCCTACCATGCCTGGAACCTGCCTACATGCTGGGGACCTGCCTATACACCAGGGACCTGCCTACCACACCGGGGATGTCCCTACATACTGGGAACCTGCCTACATGCTGGGAACCCGCCTATGAACTGGGGACCTGCCCACAACGCTGGGGACCTGCCTACAGAACAGAGACCTGCTTACAATGCCGGGGACCAGCTTACACACCAGAGACCTGCTTACAACGCCAGAGACCTGCCTGCATGCTGGGGACCTGCCTACATGCCAGAGACCTGCCAATATATGCCGGTGTTGCAGTTTCCGCGGCACACCAGTTTGCCAGGGACACATCCATTCAAATGCGTTGTCAACGGCCGTGAGCAAATCTTCATACAGAAAAAGTCAAATATCTCTCAAATTACACCACCTAGAAACAAATCGCTTGGTACACATATAGAAAACATCTTTACCATAAAGATTATATTAAATTTATAGGGTTAGGGTTCTTGATTTCTATTAATTTTGAATAAAACTAATGTTTTGCACTGCACGTACTGTCAAACTCAAGGCATTGTCAATGGCCGTGAGCAATCTTCATACAGAAAATACAGAAAAAGTGAAATATCTCTAAAAAGACACCACCTAGAAACAAATCGCTTGATACCCATATAGAAAACATCTTTACCAAAAACATTATATTAAATTTATAAGGTTTGTGACGATGCTGTTCGATTTTGACACATGTGCAGAAGCGATGTGTCCCTGGCAAACTGGTGTGCCGCGGAAACTGCAACACCAGGGACCTGCCAACAACACCTGGGACCTGCCTACACACCGGGGACCAGCTGACACAGTGGGGACCAGCCCACATGCTGGGGACCTGCCTACATGCTGGGGACCTGCCTACAAGCCGGGGACCTGCCTACACACAGGAGACCTGCCTACATGCCGGGGACCTGTCTACACACTGGGGACCTGCCTACATGCCAGGAACCTGTCTACACACCAGAAACCTGCCTACATGCCAGGGACCTGCCTACATGCTGGGGACCTTCCTACATGCTGGGGATCTGCATACATGCTGGGGACCAGCCTACATGCCGGGGACCTGCCTACATGCTGGGGACCTGCCTAGATGGTGGGGACCTGCTTACATGCTGGGGACCTGCCTACATGCCGAGGACCCTGTCTAGATGCTGGGGACCTGCCTACATGCTGGGGACCTGCCTACATGCCGGGGATGTGCCTACATGGCTCCGACCTGCCTACATGCTGGTGACCTCTCTACAACACCGGGGACCGGCCTACACGCCGGGTACCTGCATACAACGCTGGGGACCTGGCTACATGCTGGGGACCTGGCTATAATACCGGGGACATGCCTACAACACAGGAGGCATGTAGGCAGGTACCTGTGTACAATGGCGGGGCCCTGCCTGCATGCCGGGGATCTACCTACAACACCGGGGACCTGCCTGCAACACCCGGGACCTGCCTACACACTGGGGACCTGCGTACAACGCCTTGGACCTGCCTACAACACCGGGGACCGGCCTGCACATCGGAGACCTGCCTACCCGCTGGGGACTTCCAGTCCTCATGGAGGGTGGAGGACAAGTTAAAGAGGAACATTGTGGTCGGGATAATGGTGGGTTGTGTGTTGAGACTAGAAGTGGGTGGGGCTGGGTAGGAGAGACAGGGGTAGGGGAGAGGGGCAGAAGGCGGAGCTGTGCTCAAAGGTGTGTGTGGGGTGGGGGGGGGGGTGACCGGGGGGTAGGGTGGAGAAGGAGGGAGGTTGTAGGCGTGGCAGGGGGCGGACAGGTATATATACATATAGGTGCACAGGTGAAAGCCATCACGCCCACGTAACAGTACGCGGCGGGCTGGTACCGGCACCCCGCCATCTGGTCAGGGCGGACGTGGAGCACGGACAGCTCGGGTAGGTATGACAAAGCTGACGGCCCGCCCGTCTGTGTAGCCGGGCGCGGCGTGACATTAGACCAAATGGCACCGCAGCCCCCCCTGTCCACAAACACAACCCCGATGACACATGTGCGCATGCGCAACTGAGTGTGTGTGTGCAGAGACAAACATGAGAACACTCTATGTGTATTTTTGATTGTATGTAGATATATATATATATATATATATATATATATATATATATATATATATGCCGTATATGTCCAAATAGTGGCGCACTGCTGGAGTGCAGACACATGGATGCGTGTCTATTCAGAGTTAAAGAATTTCATGGGTTTGTTTTTGTCGTGCCTCTGAAATAAAGTGGGATTGTCTTAGCTTATGTGCATTCAGTCTGAATATGATCGTAAATGTTGATTTGTTTGTGTTGTGCCTCTGAAGTAAAGTGGGATTGTCTTATTTTATGTGCATTCAGTCTGAATATGATCGTAAATTTGTGCGTGCTTTCAATCTTGAAATGGGATGTGTGTTTCTATTGGGTAGTGTGCTTCTATTGGGACATATACGGTATATGGGTATATAGATACATAGATACATAGATACATATATACATAGATACATAGATACATAGATACATAGATACATAGATACATAGATACATGGATGCATATCTGCATAGATACATAGATACATGGATGCATAGCTGCATAAATGCATATATGCATATATACATAGATACATAGATACATAGATACATATAGTATAGTTATACGAGTCTTACCTTGGTATAGATGATGGATAACTGTTGTTTTCCCGAGGTATAAGCCTCGGATAGACGTGGCCTCCATGCTGATTTTTCTCACCACTCGGCTGATAATGCTAAACGGTGGGAAAATATAGAAATAATTATCTACCCAGGTAATAGCAAATGCATCAACTTTCCAAGCATCCGGTTCAGGATGCCAAGAAACAGCAGGGTAACTTGTTATTGTTTCGTGATGCAAACAAGTCAACCCCATTTTTCACAAATTAAGTTAAACAGGGGTGTAGATAGGGACCATTCTAAATGGTCATGGAATTTTCTACTCTTATGCTCTGCAAGTGTATTTTGTGACCCTGGGATATGCGCTACAGTCAGCCAGACGTGTTGGGCCTGTGCCCAGTTCCAAATCAGTTTTGCTAACTGATTGCAAGGCTTCGATTTTGTTCCGCCCATGTTATGGATATATGCCATAGCAGTAGTGTTATCAGTTATGCCACGTACACACATAGCGTATAGGATTCGCGCATAGGACTCCCGATCAGCTTAAAACTGCAGTCGGGCCGATTCATTTTTCGAATCGGGAATCGCAATCGTAGTGCTAGCGCACACCTACCGTTTTAGCCCTAAAAATTAGTTTTAGTCGTGAATCGCAATCGGTAGGTGTGCTAGGGGAGTGCACACCTCACGATTTTTGGGTAGTTTTAGGTCGTATACGCTAGGTGGGTGCGGGGGAAACGATCGTATACGCTAGGTGTGTACCGGGCATTAGTATTCTAACTTGTGACTTAGGTACCTTCACTAAGCTACGTAATCCCAGATAAATGGCACGCAATTCTAGCACATTAATGTGGTCTACCATTTCATCGTCTAGCCATCTACCTCCTGTCGCTATCCCATCTTTATGGGCTCCCCAACCTTCTAGAGAAGCATCAGTGGTAATTACTGTATTTGGTTCCGCCATGCGGATTGGATTGGGTGAATTTGCTATATGTTGCATCCACCATCCAATATCCTGCAAACCTTCTTTGGAAATAAACATTTTTCGTTCAAAATTGCTTTTAGTTCTTGCTAACGCTAAGTTTTTATCTATTTCTAGAGATTTAATATGGGCTTTCCCGTATAGAATAGCGGGTGCATAAGATATCATTATTCCGATAAGGACTGCGACCTGTCTAATCTTAGGTTTTGGTAACTTAAGAAGCTGGGTCACTGTGTTCATAAACTTATTAAGTTTCTGTTCTGTTATCGATACTGTTAAGGATTCTGTATCAAGAATAAAACCTAAACATTTTAGTTGTTTTGTTGGTTTAAGCACTGACTTATGTGGATGTACATAAAACCCTAATTTAGTGAGCAATGCACATAAATCCATAACTGTGTTTACACAATTAATTTGTGCTGACACCATTATAAAAGAATCATCTATGTAAGGAAACATTATGTGACCATTCCGAGCCATGACTGAGAAAACAGGCTTTAACAGTTTGGTGAACAAACGAGGGGCCCAAGCTAAGCCATTTGGCATGCAGGTAAACTCATAAAGTTGGTCATCCCACAGAAACCGGAGAAATTTCCGGTGTTGTTCCGCTATAGGAACTGTGTAATACGCATCTTGTAAGTCAACACTAGCCATCCACGCATCTGGTGTAATCAGATCTCGTGCCATCTCTAAAGGGAACATTTTAAAATGTCGATATTCTATCATCTTGCTAAGCGTTGTTAAATCCAGGATCATTCGAACGTCACCGTTAGGTTTCGGTCTCGAGAAGATGTTAGAGATAAACTCTCCTGGGCAGTGTGTTACTTTTTGTATAATTCCTTTATCAAAATATTTGTGTACCTGTTCAGTTAGTACCTCTCGTTCAAGTGGTTCAATTTTATAGGGAAAAGGAACTCTCCCTTGTACCGGAATGTCTATGAAGGGAATTTGAACACCATTAACTATATTTAAAATATCTCGATCACTCGTAATTTTGTTCCATTCAACAATATGGTTATTAATATTGCCAGCCACAAAGTTGCTTACAGTTTGTGTTGTTTTAGAGGCCGCAGGGACTTGTGATGTCTGTGTTTGAGCCTCTACTTGGACCCGCCCCTGGGGAAGGGTCGTTGGGAGTTGAATCCTCGGCCGATTGGCCGTGCGGTGTTGTCGGTCCAGCCTGGCCGGGCACCCTGGCCCCGGAAGGACTGGCTGAAGCTTGAGCCCGGTCTGGTTCCTCTGACCAGATGTCGTGGGCGAAAATCCCCATGGGATCTTTTGAAACGTGGGGCTTCTGGCTTCTTTCTCCCATCCATGTTTTTGCCACTCTTGGCTGCGGTTTCCACCTCTTTAAAGAGGTACTGGAGCTGACCCCCAAACATTTTGGTCTTATCCAAAGGTTTCCCTTTGATTGGTTCCGGGGCTAGAAAGAGCGTATACTCTTTCCCATCATTGTCTGTGACCTTCTTCGAGCGGGCCACCTCTTTACCTGCGTCTGTGCATACCGACTTGAAGACATTTTCGTATCTTCTATAAGACAGGTAATTACCTGCTGCTGTCAGCATAGCGATTCCTTTGTCCATGGTCTTGGCCAAGGATGAGAAGTTGTTCTCCCGCTGCATCCTATTCGCCACTGGCGTAATGGCAGTCAGAGTACCGAGAACCGCTTAATGCACTAGATGCAACACACCTTCAAACCGCTTACGGTCCTCGGTCATATTTACGTCCCTATCCATTTCTTTGATGATGGAGTTGGGGACGCCTTTTATGCCTGTAAGTTCATCTCCTAGCTTGGAGATGATTTCCGCAGGTTTGAAAGTGCGGAAATGACCATTAATGGTCTCGCGCATAAGCGTGGTGGTTTTCACCCGCTTGGCTTTAGGTTTTTCAACCTTCTTAGCCACCTTGCCACCAATAGGAGCATAGACCCCTTCGTATTGGGTGTCTGAGTCAGATTCCGTTGATGTGGAATCTGGCGAAGAATCCGAAGAAAAATCCTTCCTCTTCTTCTTTTTCTTTGACTTGGGCTTGCGCTTTTTGGGTAGACCTGTCTTGTTCCTCTCTTTGGTGAAGTCATCACCCGAAGAACTCACTTGTTTCTTCTTCTTCCTCCGTTTGGGAGGAGGAGGAGCAGCCTTAGGCTCAATTGCTGAGTCTGTTTCCGAGAAATCTTCCCAGTCAGACTCGTCGTGGAAACCAGGCATAGGCCGTTTCCGAGCCGTAGGTTGTTTTAGAGACAGAATGTGACTCTCCATAGCAGCCCAACGAGCCTCCCAATCAGGAGCTGCCGGGCCCGAGGGCCGTGTCTCCTCTTCCGCATCGGAGAGGACGTGCGCCCCGGGCTGTGGTGACGACAACACTGCCGACAACACTGGTGAGGAGTCATACTCCTCGTCCGAGCCTCTCGGAGCGCGTCCCTCAGCTGCTGCTGCAACTCTCCTACACCGCTTCATGGCCATCGGGATCTGAAACAATAGTATTGGTCAGTCCCGATATTTCTAAACGTCACAATCTTGTTGTTATAACTTAATTGGACATCTAGTGGTGTTAGAGAACGTGTTCATACCATTCTAACACAGTCGTAATAAGCTAAATTTGTTGGCGTAGGTTGTGGGTCAAACCCAAACCTAACGTGGGGTCGGGACCAGTGTATCGGCTCGCCTATCCCTCTGTTCCGCACACTTCTCCCTCCTGTGACTACTGTGCCAGCAAGTTGGAGAAAATGCTATGAAACTCGGAGAAACGCCTGAAAAAAGTTGTGGGGAGTCTATAAAAGAAACCCAGGATCATCTCCAACAACACTCTCTCTATTACTATTAGAGACCGAGAGAATCTCCACAGGAGATGAGGCAGAGCCCACATCTCTACCCATGTCACACGGGTGTTGATAGAACCGCTAAGTATCGGTTTCGTTCGTTAGACAAAGGAATCTAGAGCGTTCTATCCTTGGTTTTTTTAAACCGATTAAACTAGTCCAAAAAGGACCAATGAAAGTTCTGAACTTTCCAATTTGATGCTATAATGCATCATAACTAAGCTAACCACAGTTATTAACATACTTACTGCGTATTAGCTTGTTTGTAGGCTAAATTTGCCGGAGCAACTCAACGAATGTAATCCAGTCGTGAGTTGTTTATGCTAATTGCTGGACCTGGATGTGCTTCCTTCTCCCTAGCCTGAGGCTAGCCTGAGGCTGTATACCGAGGTAAAATATAGTTAGTATATAAATATACGGGTATAAATCATCGGTATGAGGTTTTCCTATTACTTTACCATTATTCTTATTAAGGTCCAATTGTGGGCAGATGTTTATTAACTGCGGCATGCTGGCCTAGACTGGCGCCGCCACCAGCAGTTCTTGTCACTCATCTCTCGCCGTTCTGAGCATCCTGCTTCGAAAAAAAAACTTACTTCTGGAGCAACAGAGATGTCTTCATGGATGACTTTATTGTCGGGTAGAATTGTTATATGAACCTGGACAGAGTTTGGAAGCAAATAGTCCGGATGGATTGTACGACATGGTCAGCTAATTAAATACTATCTTTGAACATCACCGCGTGACCGCGACCTGCTGTATTATCGCCCAAGCCTACCGAGATTAAGTTTCTGGCTTTCATGGACTAAGTTTCTGACTTTCATGGACTTAAGTTTCATGGACTTAAGTTTCTGACTTTCACGAGTGGGTGATTCAGCTAAGCAAATAGTCTGGTTGTACGACATGGTGTATCAGCTAAGTAACTAATTTCGTTTGGAAATCACCGCGTGACCGCGACCTGCTGTATTATCGCCCAAGGCTACCAAGATTAAGTTACTGACTTTCACGAGCGGATTAACATCGTCTAGGATGGATTGTACGACTGGAATGGATGGTACGACGTGGTGAATCGCCCAAGGCTACCAAGATTAAGTTCTGATTTTTCATGGATGGTACGAGCGGATTAACATCATCTAGGATGGATGGTACGAGCGGAATGGATTGTACGACGTGGTAAATCAGCTGAGTAAATACCCTACCGAGATTATGTTTCTGACTTTTCATGGATGGTACGAGCGGATTAACAATACCAAGATGCGGTCTGTCCTGTAGGACGATACGGAATCTGTGCATGGAGGTACGAGCGGGGTGAAGCGGCTAAGTAATTACTTTCGTTGGAAATGACCGCGTGACCGCGACCTGCTTCATTATCGTCATTTGTCAGTATCCCATATTGTCTGCTTTCGGTATCGATGTCGAAAACCAGGGCTTACTGTACTGACTGTGGGCTGGAACATCGACCTTCAACTGACGGCACGTGCCGGGTGCACAGTAGGATTACTCGATCTCAGAAAGAAATGGCTATGGCAGCGCCTTCTCCTGGGAAATATGCGGCTTTGCAAGAGGATACAGAGGAAGAGGTCCTAACTACAGATTTCAGTGCCCTTTCCTTGGATGACCAAGAGAGGGCGTTGTCAGCGGATATTGAGAGGCTACAACAAGAGGACCGGATAGGGCGACTCTACACTGAGAGGCAGAGACTCATGACTAGGCGGACCGGTTATGGCAAAGGAGACAGTAACGTTGGACCCCAAGATGGCGACCAAAACTGACCACTCCGTCCGTTCTTCATTATCAGTGGCTGACCTGAGGAAATCAACAGACACCCCGGAACATTCTGCGTACGGCACCAGCCGTTCGCGTTCGACACGCCGTCATTCGCCAGGAAGAGGAAGACGTCACAGGCATTCGCATTCTTCCAGTAGTGGAAGTAGAAGTACATCATCGGTGAGGCGACGAAGACGTAAGTGGTCTTTGAAACGCTATATCATGGGTTCGAAATCCCTGAAGAAGCTGAACGCGTATGAGTTAATCGAAGCTTCCATGCGATGGATAACAGAAATCCATGATTTAACTGTGGCTGACTATAAAGCATTCATTTTGCATGTCGGCTTCATCTGTAACAGAGCGAAATCTGACGAATTTAAGGATACCGCTCATACTGGATATGACACTGACATCCGTACGCTCGCTGAGACTGTGGGGTTTGCTGCATTTGGCCGCGCCCATACGGGCGAAAGTGTGCTCCATTATGGGTCTGCTGCCACACATGTGAAGAAGACCAATTATACCACGCGTGACACTCATAAGAAGACAACTGGAGGGAAAAGGCCCTGCTTCCGCTATAACAGAGACGGTGGATGTGATTTGTCAGATGATAAGTGTGGTTTCGGTCACTGGTGTGCAAAATGCTTTGCGAAGTCACACGGCAAACATAATTGCATTAAAAACTGAAAATATTGCGGGGGTCGGTTAGACACTCAGCCGGCTATGAGTACTGGCAATCCTGAGCCAGTCAATCGGACTAAAGGGCTGTATAATGCCATGACAGCAGGCCCCTGCTATGTTCGGCGCAATATATGTGCCAGCTCGACGAGCATTGACTATGACGATCACGTACAGGATAATATTGCATTGACACAGACTATAATTGATTCTGATATCACTACTGATGACTCGGGATTTTCACCTGAAAACATTGATTGTTCCTCTAATGATAACACCGTAACTTCTGATGTTGATGTGAATATTATTAACCTTAGTGATCCACCCGGTCAACGCTAACTATCCTGTATTATACTTATGGTTCTATTAAGAACGTCGGAAAAAAATACCCCAAGGGTTTCTGTCAATGAATGCTGTGAAACGGCACTTTCAGTACCGACTCGCTGGACTAATTCAGCGGATTATACCCCCCTTTTGAATGTTGAAAACGTCTTCATGGATGACATTTATTATCGGGTAGAATTGTTATATGAACCTGGACAGAGATCCATGGTGTTCGATATTACCCCATAAATGTGTAGCTGGTATCTGTGCTTGTACGCCACTATATTGACGGATCTAACAAATCAGCTTAAGCCCTGTCGGTTTTTTTGTTGAACTGTTCCTAAGAGGGCAGTGGATCCTGATTGGTCCTACATCCTAAAAGGAGTCTGCTACGGGTTCGAAGTTATAGACCGCGATTGTAAATTAGCATATTCTGTTAAAATGAAAAAGATGCATAATCCGGACTATTATAATATAATAACAGATAAACTACGATCAGAGATTGGCCAGGGCATCCTCAAAGTAGTAGAAAGTGAGCCTATTTGCACTCATAATGTTTTTTTGCGTCCCTAAAGATGGGGGTGGAGGCCCGAACGATTATAGATTGTAGTCGCCCTAAGGACGCCTCTGTTAACCAGTGTGTAAACTCCACCTGTAAAAAATTTAAATACAATTCAGTAGACTCAGTTTCGGATTGCCTCGAGCAGGGTGACTGGATGGCCACAATTGATATTAAGGACGCCTATAGGGCGATCCCTATTCACCCTCGTGATAGGGCCAGGCAGGGGCTTCTATGGGTCTTTTCAGGAATCGAAACATATTTGACCGATACCAGATTATGTATGGGACTTTCTTCCAGCCCTTATATTTTTCAAAAAATTTCTGACCTCATTGTTAGATGTGCCGCCAGAGAGGGAGTACTCAGGGTGATTAATTACCTCGATGACTACTGTATTATAGACAGCAGCCCAGACGAAGCTGCCAGATCTCAGAGAGTAGTCATTGCAATACTCAGAAGGTTAGGGTTTTATATCAATTACAAAAAATTAATCCCTCCATCTACATCCATCAGATTCCTTGGAATAATAATTAATTCTGTCACGCTACAAATGACCCTACCCGAGGATAAGCTAGCAAAATTGAATAAAATTCTCACCTATTTCCTCCATAGGAGGAAGTCAACCAGGAAAGACCTTGAACGTCTTGGGGGACTTTTGGCGCACTGCGCTAAAGTAATCCGTGGTGGTAGAACCTTCACTAGACGCATATATGACCTAATTGCTACTGTTAGGAAAAGCTACTATAAGATCAGGCTTAATAGGGCCTTTCAGGAAGATGTTAATTGGTGGATACAATTCGCAAGTACTTTTAATGGCACTGCCCATATGCTTGGGAAATTCGCCCCGACGTATTCCGTCTATACGGATGCTTCCTTGTGGGGATTCGGGGCCATGTATCATAATGACTGGCTGGCTGGCACTTTTAGGATGACTGATCATCTTGACCTAGGGAATTACTTAGGCCACCACAACTTTGATGCCCCTCACACACTATTGAATGCACACATTAACACATTGGAAATGTGGGCTGTCCTTGCGGCAGCTTACCGTTGGGGTAAATATTGGCAAGACTCAAAGGTATTGGTGATGACAGACAGCACTACTGTTTTGTCTGCGTTATGTACTGGTAGATCCAAGTCAGCACCTATAATGAATTATTTGAGAGAATTGTTTTGGATCTCGGTGGAATATAACTTCACAATTTCCGCCGCTTACATTAAAAGTAAGGATAACATAGTTTGTGATTGTCTGAGCAGACTGAATAATGAGTATAGCTCAGCCAGGCTCCAAGAAACTGGGATCCTGGACAACATTTGTTGTGGCCAAGGGCTAATATCCCCCTTTTCTTCTTTCAGGAGCGAAACTTCAGGAGGAACAGAAGGGGTTCCAGGGCATGTCCTACTCTCATAATTCATTAATAACTAGAAAGGTCCAGATTAAGAGATATTTTGAATTTGTACAGCATTTTTCGGACTCTCTAGCCCCCCTCCCCTGCGACTCTGCGCAGGCAGCTCTATATGCTACATGACTAGCCAGGTCGCTTAAATATAGGTCAATAATTAATTACCTTAGTGGACTCAACAATTTTCTACGAGAGAACTCCTCCCCTCTCTTAGATTATAAGAGTTATATACTATCTAGCACCCTGAAAGGGATTCGTCGGGTAAAGGGGGATGAGGTTAGGCAAGCTTTGCCTATGCTTCCGGGTATGATCCTTTCGATTTTTTCACTTCTGACTGTTAATCCTGGACATGTGGCTTGGAGAGCGGCACTGCTGTGTTGTTTTAGGGGATTACTACGTAAGTGCCAGGTCACTATGTCAGATTCTACATTAAGGCGCCAGGATTTTGTTTTCTATTCCTGGGGTATGATAATTACCATACGCAAGACTAAGACAATACAGTTTAGACAGAGGAAACTACAAATCCCTATTGCTAAATGCAAGGATAAGCGTCTTTGTGCTGTATACTGGACTGATAGGCATTTTCGTGAGTTACCCTCAACCTCGGACTCACTCGCTTTTCGGATTCCTCATGGATCGGGATCCTCTCCATTGACTTATAATCTGTATGAAAAAACTCTAAAGGTTTTTGTTGCTAAAGCTGGGATGAACCCAGCTGATTTTTCATCCCATTCCCTCCGTAGGGGGGGCTGCACTTACCTCTCCATGTGCGGGGCTACTCTGGAGGAACTCAGAACTAGAGGTGATTGGTCTTCTGATACTATATTTGCCTACTTGAAGACACCAATTACTCACCGTATAGTGCACGACATGAGGGTTGCCTCATCGCTTGATTCTTATGAGAGCTCTCTTGGATTGGGGGCCGCGCCATAGGGCGGTCTTGGCTATATTTACTTGTCAAGAGAAAATAAATACTCTCAATCCACTTAGCTCTTTATATTCTTCCTTCACCTCAGCTAGAACAGGTTTATAGTTAGTATATAAATATACGGGTATAAATCATCGGTATGAGGTTTTCCTATTACTTTACCATTATTCTTATTAAGGTCCAATTGTGGGCAGATGTTTATTAACTGCGGCATGCTGGCCTAGACTGGCGCCGCCACCAGCAGTTCTTGTCACTCATCTCTCGCCGTTCTGAGCATCCTGCTTCGAAAAAAACTTTTATATGTATGATAAGGCTATATTTACTTGTCAAGAGAAAATAAATACTCTCAATCCACTTAGCTCTTTATATTCTTCCTTCACCTCAGCTAGAACAGGTTTATACATATATACATATATACATAGATACATAGATACATAAATACATAGATACATAGATACATAGATATATAGATACATAGATACATAGATACATAGATATTCGTATATACATATACACATATATACATATATACATATATCCATATATACATATATACATATATACATATATACATATATACATATATACATATATACATATATACATATAATAGCTGGCAACAATGCACACACAAACTGAAATGTACACAAACTGAAATGTACATGAACTGAAATGTACACAAACTGACAGGCACACACAAACTGTGATGCACACTATCTGAAATGTATATGAAGTCAAATGCACATGAACTGAAACGTACACAAACTGGAATGCACACAAACTGAAATTTAGACAAACTGAAATACACACAAACTGAAATATGCACAAACTGAAATACACACAAACTGAAATATGCACAACTGAAATGTACATAACCTGAAATATGCACAAACTGGAAGTTACACAAACTGAAATACACACAAACTGAAATGTCACAAATTGAAATTTAGACAAATTGAAATACACAAAAACTGAAATATGCACAACTAAAATGTACATAAGCTGAAATATGCACAAACTCGAAGTTCCACAAACTGAAATACACAAAACTGAAATGTACACAAATGTGCATGAACTGATATCTACACAAGAGTGAAATGTACCTGACTGAAATGTTCTCGAACTGAAATATGCATGAACTGAAATGTACATGAACTGAAAGGTACACAAACTGAAATGTACATGGACTGAAATATACATGAAATGAAATGTACATGAAGTAGAATGTACACAGACTGAAATGTGTATGAACTGAAAGGTATGCGACTGAAATGTACACAAACAGGAATTTACACAAACTGAAATATGCATTGAACTGAAATGCACACAAACTGAAATGTATACAAACTGAAATGTACAATAAGTGAAATGCACATGAAGTGAAATGTACAAAAATACATCGACATGAAGTGAAACATACATAAACTGAAATGTACACAAACTGAAATGTACATTAAATGAAATGTGCACAAACTGAAATGTGCACAAACTAAAATATGCACAATCTGAAATGTGCACATTCTGAAACATGCATTAACTGACATAAGAATGAAGTGAAATGTGCGCAAACTGAAATGTACACAAACTAAAATGTACGCAAACTGAAGTATGCACAAATTTTAATTTTTCCTTTTTTTTTTTTTCCTTTTTCTTTTCTTGAAGATTTATACAGCCTATCATGGATAAGTCTGAATAGACTTGTTTTCACCATTAGACAGTTTGTTGATAGAAAGCCCGAGCCTACACTTTTACCGACCCAGGGATTTTTAACCTCCCACACCACATAGATATGGTATGAGAGCAACTGGCCTTTGATGTCACTGTAAGTTATACACAGCGGCGGAAATCCAAATTGGCAGAGGTGGGGAGGGCACAGGGAATCGAACCACGGACCTTCAGATTAGGAGTCTGACCTATAAAAAAGTCAGACACTCTAACCACTCCGCCACAGAGAACACAACCTGAAATACACACAAACTGAAATGTACACACACTGAAATATGCACAAGCTGAATTGTACACAAACTAAAATGTACACAACTAAAATGTACACAAACTGAAATGTACACAAAGTTAAATGTACACAAACTGAAATACACACAAAGTGAATGTACTCAAACTGATATGTACACAAACTGAAATGTGCACAAACTGAAATGTGCACAAACTGAAATGTGCACAAACTGAAATATGCGCAATCTGAAATATGTATAAACTGACATAAGCATGAAGTGAAATGTGCGCAAACTGAAATGTACACAAACTGAAGCGTACACAAGTTAAATGTACACAAACTAAAATACACACACTGAAATGTACACAAACTGAAATGTACACAAACTGAAATATACACAAACTGAAATATGCACAAGCTGAATTGTACGCAAACTGAAATGTACACAAACTAAGATGTACACAACTGAAATGTACACACAGTTAAAGGTACACAAACTGAAATACACACAAAGTGAAATGTTCACAAACTGAAATACACACAAAGTGAAATGTACACATCCTGATATGTACACAAACTGAAATGTACACAAACTGAAATATGCACAAACTGAAATGTACACAAACTGAAATGTACAAACTGGGCAGTTGTTGATACCACTCGGACACAAAAATCACTGCAGTTACACACACACTGAATAACACTGACAGGCAGGCGGACAGATGAAATGTACACGAGGGGTGGAACGGGGGTGGGTGCACGTAACGTATTAAATGGCCATCTCCAGACTCGCACATGCGCAGTGGTCAACGCCACCCGAGATGCCTTCTGGGATTGGCTCCTAATTTTGGGGCGGAACCAGCGTTTGCGTGTTAGGCTTTTTCACAGGCCGTCTAATTAAAAAGTCACGCTTCTTGTGACCATGGCCTGCACGTCTGTGTGCCTACACACTCGCGCGCAAACGCGCACACACACGCACACACGCACGCACACACACACGAACACACGCACACACTCACGCGCGCACTCGCGCGCACACACACGCATAGTCACCCTCATGTCCGGGAGACAGTTACCAGTTTCCACGAGCAGTTCAGCACAGCTTTTACTTCTAATACCCAATTCCCAGTTGCCATGTGACATTGCGTCGGTATAGTAGAATTAAGAATCTTCGTTCTACTAGACTCGACTGTCTTATTCCAAACACCGGGCGCGTTAGGCTAATCGGTAGAGCGCAGGGTTCCCGGGCGGGAGGTCAGGAGATCCAATCAAACATTATAAAATTGATACTTGTCACTACCTAGCGTGGCGCTTGGCATTAATAGGATACAACAAGGACTGGTTAGCTCAGTGTCAGGATAATGTGACTGTGTGGGATATCGGGTCATGGTGCTACTGGCCTGGTCTCCCAGTGGTGCAGCACTATAAAGTCGCCACTAGTGCGCACTATCACAAGTCGGTACCTGTCCTGATATGACCTTAGATGTTGCTAGGATGTAAAACAACAACAAACAAACAAAGCAAATATTCCAAGGATCAGTCACAATAGTGATTACTTATTCACCTGTCCAGCCCTACTTACTCAGCATACTTACCTACTCACCCCTACTTACATGCCCTACTTACCAACCCGCGCTACTTACCCACCACATACCTCATCTGCCCACGTCCACTCAACCCCCGTCCTGATATTACATTAGATGTTTCTAGGACGTAAAACAACAAACCTACTCACTTGTGGGTTCGATTCCTGCTCTAGGTAGTGCAATATTTCCCATTTTCATGACCCGAACGACAGTAGAATATGATAGGTTATAAGGCATAGTCAAAGGATTTCAAACTCACTGCTCATCAAAGGCTTTGGGTACTGTTTTTGTGTGTGTGTTTTTTGTGTGTGCGGTGTTTTTATTTGGGGGGGGGGGGACTCCATTGCATTGCAGGGGAGGGGGGGGGGAATCAATTGCATTGCAGTGAACGGCTTCTTTACAACCCCTCGTCCTGATATGACCTTAGATGTTGCCAGGACGTAAAACTCCAACAACAACCAACCAACTAACCAACCAATCTTTTCAACCCTTCTCAATAATTAGTGACCCATGAGTTTAAACCCGCTTCAGCTCTGTTTTATAGAGAAAGCCTCGGCAACTATGCAGACATTAATTCCCTCGCTCGAGGGAGCGGGACCTAGTGTCAGACGGTAGGGTGTCCACCTATGAAAGCGTAGGTCATCCGATCGATCCTGCTCAGTGGACATATTTGAAGTTTGGGCTATTTTCCATTCCAACCAGTGGTCCACAACTGGTTCATCAAAGGCTGTGGTATATGCTGTCCTGTCTATGGGAATGTGCATGTAAAAGACCCCTTGCTGCTTATCAGAAAGAGTAGCCTATGTGCCGGCAGCGGGTTTCTTCTAAAGAAATATGCCAGATTGACCATATGTTTGACATCCAATTGCCGATGATAAAAATCAATGTTTTCTGGAGGCATCGTTAAATAAAACAAACTTTCCTTTTCATTCCCTCGCGTGATACGCTACAACAGTTGAGTAGGGTCATTAGGGAAGAATTACCCCAATAATCACAGACCACACTGGCCCTCAGTTTTGATTGGTGCCTAATTAACTCATAAGTGAAAGGGTGGTTTCAAGCTATTCAAACTACAATGAGTTATATTCAATCAGTATAACTGAATAGGTGAAACTGTGTTTGTCATTTTTATGAGATAAATATCTTAAATTGAATATTATAACCGACCTTATTTTAGTTTGAATTAACTTTCATTTTAAATGGATAGGTTTTGGGATATTTGAAATTCAAACATGTAAAATTAGTTCTGGCAAGGATGCCCAACTCTGACACCATGGGCTTCAGCAGTAATAGGTTCTATTAAATTGTGGTGTTCTCTGTGGTGGAGTGGTTAGAGTGTCTGACTTTTTTTCTAGGACGACTCCTTAACTGAGAGTTGGTGGTTCGATTCCCCTTGCCCCCACATCTGCCAATTTGGATTTCCACCGCGGTGTAAAACTTACAGCGACATCAAAGGCCGGTTGCTTTCATACCATGTCTATGTGGTGTGGGAGGTTAAAAATCCCTTGTGTCGGTAAAAGTGTAGGCTCGGGCTTTCTATCGACAAACTGTCTAATGGTGAAAACAAGTCTATTCAGACTTATCCATGATAGGCAGTATAAATCTTCAAAAAAAAAAACTCCCTTCAATGTGGCCACAAATGCTTAATAAGTGCACCAATATCTAACTTAAGTTAGATATGTAGAGTCAAATCTATATAATTATTTTGGTTTTGAAAATGTAATGCTTCATCGGAATATGCAGCTTTAAGGACAAGGTTTGTCACCAGTCTATATATCTCACACACTGATGACTGGTCTCCCTGCTTGCATTGCGCGATAGCTACGATGCCTGCTATTACTAAACTGCTGCTAGTAATAGGAATTTTGCAGCAATTGTAAAATACCAAAAGCAATCACAGTATTACTACCACAGTAGACTAAGCGGGATGACCGAATGAGTTAACCACTCGCTTCCTATGCGCGAGTAGCAGGTTTGAACCCCGGCCGAGTCAAACCAATTATTTAGACATGTTTTGTGTGCTTAACGCTACCAAGCCAGGCGCTCGGCATAAAAGTTGCCTGCATAGTCCGATGAAAGCATCAAATTTTCAAAACCAGGACACGCAGCTAGATTTGATCCGAAATATCCAATTTAGGTACTGGTTCACTTATTAAGCATTTCTTGCTGCATATAAGAGAATACGAATGCAATTTAATCGAATCTCTTAATGTTATTCTAAAGCCTACAGTGTCAGAATTTTAGCAAACATACCAAAATTAACTTTGTATGTTTTCACTTCAAATGTCGCCAAAGTTAACCATTTATGATATAAATTACTTCAAATGCATGGGTTGTTGAATTCAGGCAGCAGTTGAATTAGTGCTAAGCAGCGCTCCCCCCTCCCCCCTCCCCCCTCCATTAATTTCCGCTTTAAACCCAGTCACACCTTACCGGATAGGGGAACCGGATAGAAACAGGACAGTGTCCAGTCAAACACGTCAATGTCCGGTTTATATATGGTAGGCATCCGGCGTTTCCGTTCTCTGTCCGGTGGTGTCCGGCTTGTACGGTGGCAAGTTTTAAACTAGATAAAAGATTCAGCCCGTACTGACAGTACAGTGGTGAAAACCAACCCATTAGAAAAGCTGGCGAAGAATTTCGACATGCTGGGGAAATTAATTGAGTGAATAATGTCTTAATTCAAGAAGCAAAATATATTCTTTATATATGTTTTTATATTTACCCGCTACCTTTGAGTTGAAAAATATAATAAAACATCTAGTTTAATCAGATTTAAAAGTGAAATCGATGGCGTTCTATGGCTGCCATCTTGTCTTTTTGCATTCTCTCCCATTTCACCAACTCTGTGCCTATATAAGTATCCATATGATACTGGAGGCAGGCATTCTACTTCCTGTTCTATACTAAAGCTATTTTCGTCTGTATTTACACTACGTTGTCGTTCACCTGTCTACCAAAAGTACCGGGTGAATCTTTTATCTAGTTTTGAACATGCACAAAACTTGTTCCGGACACCGCCAGACTGAAGTGTATGGTTGGTGTTCGGTTTAAGTCCGTTTAGTCCGTTTTGTCCAGTTCGTGTCTGGTACCCATCCGTTACATCTCCGGTTTGCTTCCTGAATAGAATGTTGACGGTGTTGCAGGAATTCGGTCCGTCGGTTTTTTATGTTTTCAGCGCGTCTGTGAACAGTCCGGTACGTGTCCGGTTGATGTTCGGTCCGTCCGTTTGACATTCGGTTTTCACCCATCGGTTCACCGTTTCTTGTCAATTGTTATCCGGTGTTGTCCGGTTATCGTCCGGTTATTGTCCGGTGGCTATTCATTAATGTACATTCTTTGTCCGTTTAGCATACATTTCGTCTGGCGGCCTTTGACCCGATAGCACAACATTTCGACACATTTCGGTACATTTTGATACCGAACACCACCGGACTAGAACATTCTTTGTCCGGTTGTGTCCGGTGCTCTATCCGGTAAGGTGTGACAGGCACTTTAGCAACTGTTCTGTGGTAGCAAGAATGGAATCTTATTGGCGCAGGAAAATGGCATCAAATTCACCAATTTTCAAAAGAAACCCTTGGAGTGTAATCCGGTGTCGTATCGTCAGCGGCCTGTCATCGTCAGCGGCCTGTCGTCGCTTCTGCGCATGCGCGGATTTTAAGACATATGCAAAAGACCCATTCCCTCGCCGGCTACAAGCTCAGGCACGGTACCCGGCTGTGTTAGGGACCGATTAGGCCGAAATCTATTGAATGCGATCATATTTAACAGAATTACATACTCAAATAATGAAATTTAATTAAATTAACCTTAAATTCCAAGCGATATTAACGTAGCAGCTCGATCAGCGTCGAATCGCCGAGTGTAAACAAAACAAATAGCAGTGATCGCCGCAACGTGCGAAAATCCGCGCATGCGCAGAAGCGACGACAGGCCGCTGACGATGACAGGCCGCTGACGATACGACACCGGAGATAACAGCTCTCATAAAGCCATACATTGTTAACCAGTAAAGCTGCACAAAACATACATTTTTCACAAACCAAATCATTTACCTTAATTTGATCCTGTTTTATTATCCAACCTCGATACTAGTGCATTTACAAAGCATGTGTTGTTGCATACAAGGGCGTTTTATGTCAATTTAATTTGATTTAATTTAGGTGTATTATTATTATTGTAGCGAAAACATGCCAAATTAATGTTGGTGTGCATATAAAGATTCTGACACCAGAGGTGTCAGCAGTAACAGGTTCTATTATTAAATTGACTTATTTTTCCTTCTATGTAGCAAGAAATGCTTACGTCATAAGTGCATCTTAATAAGAGTATTTACGTTGGACATGTAGACTCAAGTCTAGATGAGTGTTTTGGTTTAAAATTTTTTTATTTACGCCTTCATCGAAATCTGCAGTTTTAAAATTGCATGGTCTGATGGTTTTGAGTTTCTGTCATTTTCTTAGATAAATATATTAGGTTGCTCGTTCTAATCTACCTTACTCTATCTTGAAGTAATTTTTACTTTAAATGGCTACCTTTTGAGATATTTGAAGTGCAAATAAGCTAACTTAACTTTGGCAAGCACGCCAAAACTTCTGCAGTAACAGGTTCTATTGAATTGCCTCAATAGTCCATTCTATGTACCAACAAAGGCTTAAAAGGTGCATCAGTATCTACATTATATATCTAGAATAAAATCAAGATAATTATTTTGGTTTTGACAATTTGATGTTTTCATCGGGCTATGCAGCTCTAATGCACAAACAGACTTTGTCTAATTTCACTGTCCCTTCGATGACAGGACACATTCTTTGCTATGCTATGTCAGGACAGCCATGGCCTGAATGCAGAGTTACCCGTTGAAAACCATTACAATTGCAAAGGCAATGTCATGCCCACGTAAAAAGGAGCATATATAAAGTAGCTAGAAAAAAAGCTGGTTTTAGTTAACAATGCAACTAGTGCACATTAATTTTTGTATCATCGGCTATTGAACGTAAAAAACATAGGTCATTCTGCATAGACTACTCTTTCCCATAAGCAGAAAATGGGTGTTTTATATGCACTTTTTCCGCAGACAGGTCAGCACATACAGAAAGTAGCTAGATGTTAGCCAGTCAAAGTGGGGATTAGATTTATTAGGTTATTCAGGCAAGATCTGACATGCGGACCGTTGCAATGAATGAATACATAAATGAAGCGCGACTGAAATTTAATTCAAATCGCCACCTAGGTCACGGTGTGACGGGGGAGGCGGGCAGGCGGCGGGTAAGGCGGGTAAGCGCGGGGGGCGCGGGTGAATGGAATTTACATGCATTATTCGACGGTAAGCGGTAATTATTTTTTGAGGCACGCGCCGGTTCTGCGCCGACTCTGCGCCGGTTCTGCGTCGACGTGTCGCCGGGCCTACACTAATTGGGCGCTGATTGATACGACCCGGGGCCACATCAATTAGCGAAATGAGCGGCCAAATGGTGGCAGGGCGTCGCCCGGGCTGTATAACGCCAATAGGGCCAATGTTTTCTAATTGGGCTCGTGTCGCCCCGGCCGAGCCTCGCGCCCGCGCGCCCCGCGCCCCGGCGCCCTCACGCCCCCGGGCCCCGAGGCCCTGCACCCCGGCACCCCAGTACGCCCCGGTAGGCCCGGGCAGGCCCCGGCTCCCCCAGCCCTTCGCTGACCGGGAGCGGGGAGGGGCATGGCGGGGGTCGGCCTCTCGGGCCAGTCAGCGCTGTGAGATTGGGGTGATTTGGGCGCGAACACAGGAGATCCGTGGTCAGTGGATCAAGTAAAGAGGCTTTAGTTTTCAGGGGGTGGTGGCGGAGTAGGAGTAGGGTTGGCTGAGTGGGGAGACATGCATGGCCCCGGGGCACGCGGCTCCGACAGGCGGCCACCGCCCCGCTTGCCCGCCCGCCCTGCCCCACCTCCCGGTCGGGCGCAGGACCCCGACCGGCTGTAAGTGGCATCGTTACCGCCTATCCTTCGCTCTCCTCCGGGCGGCGGGAAACACCCGCGCGGCCTCCTCCTCCTCCTCCCGCCCTAACCTCCCTGCCCCATTCCGCCCTTTCCGCCTCTTCCTCCCACCCTTCCCCGCCCCTCTTTGATCCCTTCCTTCCTTCCTCCCTTCCTTCCTTCCTTCCTTCCTCCACCCCTCCCTCCTCCTCCTCTTCCGCCCGCCACCCGTTCGCCCACCCGCCAGTCTGCCTTGGTGTAGGCGGCGACGAACCATTAGATCCGGGCCGGAATTAAACACGTCCACAACAAAACGGCGGCGGGTCTCTAGCACTCTGCGCGCCGGGCGCGGCGGGCACTCGGCGCGGTCGGGCCGACGCGCCGCTAATTCCGGTGCATTAGAGCCCGGGGTTATCGTGCCTTTCGCCCGGCGCGCCATTAATGGGGGCCAAGCCGCCCCCCCCCCCTCCCGGTGCCCGGCCGGCGCTCACATTACTCCACTTTGAAGCCCTTGTGACCACCACAGCCCTATCACTGCGCCACATCTCCCAACACCTCTCCACACACACACACACGCCTCCCCACACACTAACACTCACTAAACGCTCTTGCACAACCACACAGAGCCACCTGTACCCCAAGCCCCCCCCCCCTCCCCTCTCTCTATCTCTCTCTCTCCTCCCCCTTCTCACCCACAACTCGCCCCCTTCCCTTCCCAGCCGTCTCACCCCAACACAGTTCTAATTTCCTATATAAGGCGCCCGGCGGGGGGGGGGGGGGGGGGGGCGGAGTTGTGAGGCGGGAGTTAGGTGGGGGCGGGGTCCGGTACGCTCACTGGGGGGTGGTAACTGGTAGCCGGCTATAGGCTAGCTGGTGGCCGCCGGCTTTCTATATCCAATTTACAGTTATCAGCTTCGTCACGCAACCTGCTCCTTTGACGGGTCGTTGGTGGGTCCGGCCGCACAGGAGAGGGAGGGCGGCCCGGGGGAACGTGGGAAGCATTGCTGAGCCTCCCCCCCCCTCCCCCCGCCCCGCGGCCCACTCTCACCCGCCACCTCCACCCCGACAGGTCGGCGCATACCCGCACATATCCCGCCCTGGATGGGTAGGCTCTCATCGGGAGGTATACTGGCTGAGGCCGGGGGCTGGGGCCAGTAGACTGGCGGCTGGGGGTCGGGGGGATTGGGGGGGCTGGGGGGCTGTGGGGCTGTGGGGCTGGGGGGCTGGAGGCTGCGGGTCGGGGATCGGGGTGTGTGGGTATACATTCCGTATGTGTGTGTATTGAGGCCGGGGGTGTGCGGGAGGGCGGGGTGTGTGTGTATATATGCCAGTGTATGTAGGGAGGCCGGGCGGCAGGTGCGGGAGGGATGGCGGGGGCCGGGGGACGGAGGTCCGGTGGCCGGGAGGGAGGGTGCGGAGGCCGGGGGCCGGGGGTCCAGGGGCGGGGTCTGTGGGTATACATGCCGTAGGTGTATGTAGGGAGGCCGGGTGGGGGGAGCGGGTGCCGGAGGGAGGGTGGGGTGCGAGGGTTCCAGCACATCCTGATGGCCCGCCGCCTAGTTAGCAAGGACAACCCGTCGCAAATTGACTTCATCATTAGAACCCAACTTGGGACGGCTCTAGACGAGAATGACTAATAATTATAAATCACACAAATGACCAATAAGACGAATTAGTAATCGTCGGGTTCGCGGGGGGCTATGTCGGCGGAGAGGGAAGCAAAACAATTGCCCCTATCGGCGCCCTCCATACACCCGAAGTTAGCCTGTCCCTGCGCCCGGAAGTGGGAACACGCAAGGGACGCTATGCGACTGGCATCGTTGGGTTGTTTGTTGTAGGTCAAAATTGCAAACAATACTGGTACTGGGAATGTGGAGCGTAACGCTAAGATTCCATATATACGGTATGCGGTATGTGAGTGTCAATGCGAATGCGAATACGAATGCAAATGTGCATGCAAATGCAAATGCGAATGCGAATGCGAATGCGAATGCGAATGCGAATCCGAATCCGAATCCGAATCCGAATGTGAATGCGACAGAAAATGGAAAAGCATGTAAATGCAGGGTGCGATTGCGAATGCCGATGCGAATGCAAATGCATGGACGCAAAGTGGATCACTCAATGGACCGATCGGTGCGAATGCGATTTTGTCACATTTGCGTTTGCATTTGCATTTGCAATTGCATTTACATTCACGTACCAGGGTGCCACATACCACATACCGCATACCACATACCACATACCACACACCACATACCACATACCACATACCACATACCACATACCACATATATGATATATGGAATCTTAGCTTAATGGTTGAACAGTGTGGATGTTAGCCGAATTGGGAATACTTTATATGTGCTGTATAAGTATTATGCGAGTATAATTAATCGGAAGCTTTCCACCTCGTCTCCTACTATTCTCCACCCTCAGTCATCTACAACATGGTTCTTGATGTTATTGATCATCGAGTACTAAGTGCTCTGACAACCTCAAGCCAATTGCTGTGCCACCTGTTTGTACATGCATTGACTTGTCTTGCGAGGCACCCTCACTCTGACCACTGAAATTTGTTAAATTTTAGCCTAGCGACGGTGAACCTCTAGCCAGAGATTATATATTCTTCATTATGGGTCATTCTCAGAAATGTTGTCCCACTTATTTAGCTTCCACGTTACATTGTTAATGAATAAGCCCTTTTTGTAGGGGTGAGGTAGTCAGTCAAAATAGTTATTGTTGTCTGTATATTAAGTATGTTCTATTGTTAGCAATACTGAATGCATTTAATCTATCCCACAAAGCGTCTTCAAAATATGTTTGACAATTTACACACTTTTGTGCTAATGTGAAAATATGCATATCGACAACATGCATATATACCTTACTGGGTGGACGGTGTAGCCACCGTCATTCGATAACTCTTGGCGTGTGTATATATGTTCCGCATAACATATTATATGAATATAAATATCACTAAATCAGTTACTGCAGTTGTAGTTTATGAATACTTCGGTAAGTAATTTAGTTTCATTTTGCTGTTGTAAATTTGGACAGTGATCACCCTTCACGCACATATGCGTGCACACACTTTCACACACACACACACACATAAACATACACACATGCGCACACACACGTGCAGACAATCTCTCTCCGCCCTCTCGCACTGCCCCAATCCGCATCCACCCCTTTCCCCCATGCTCTCCCACTGCTGTCTCTAATGTAGCAGTCACACTACGACGACAATGGGAGGGCGACAGCCCGGCGGCTGGAATTTTGAGAAATCCCGACGACCTATGCAAATTCGGGCTAAGTTGGACGACAATCGGACGACATCCGGACGACATCGGGACAACAGACGGGACGACAGCGGGACGACAGTGTTTGTGTGTCTGTGTCTGTGTGTGTGACTCTGTGTCTCTGTGTGTGTCTCTATGTGTGTGTCTGTGTCTCTGTGTGTCTGTGTCTATGTGTGTGTCTGTGTCTATGTGTGTGTCTGTGTCTATGTGTGTCTATGTGTGTCCATGTGTGTGTCTGTGTCTGTGTATGTGTGTCTGTGTCTGTGTGTGTCTGTGTGTGTGTCTGTGTCTGTGTGTGTCTGTGTCTGTGTCTATGTGTGTGTCTGTGTCTATGTGTGTATGTGTGTCTGTGTCTGTGTATGTGTGTGTGTCTGTGTGTGTCTGTGTCTGTGTCTGTGTCTGTGTGTGTATGTGTCTCTGTGTGTGTATGTGTGTGTCTGTGTCTATGTGTGTCCATGTGTGTGTCTGTGTGTGTCTGTGTGTGTGTGTGTGTGTGTCTGTGTGTGTCTGTGTGTGTCTGTGTGTGTGTCTGTGTCTGTGTGTGTCTGTGTCTATGTGTGTGTCTGTGTCTATGTGTGTATATGTGTGTCTGTGTGTCTGTGTGTGTCTGTGTGTGTGTCTGTGTCTGTGTGTGTCTGTGTGTGTCTGTGTGTGTATGTGCCTCTGTGTGTGTCTGTGTGTGTCTGTGTCTGTGTGTGTCTGTGTGTGTGTCTGTGTCTGTGTGTGTGTCTGTGTCTGTGTGTGTGTCTGTGTCTCTGTGTGTGCCTCACTCTCACTCTCAGTCTGACTCTGACTCTGACTCTGACTCTCAGTCTGACTCTGACTCTCAGTCTGACTCTGACTCTCAGTCTGACTCTGACTCTCACTCTCAGTCTGACTCTGACTCTCACTCTCAGTCTGACTCTCACTCTCACTCTCAGTCTGACTCTCACTCTCACTCTGAGAGTGAGAGTGAGAGTCAGACTGAGAGTGAGAGTCAGACTGAGAGTGAGAGTCAGACTGAGAGTGAGAGACAGACTGAGAGTAAGAGTGAAAGTCAGACTGAGAGTCAGAGTCAGACTGAGAGTCAGAGTCAGACTGAGAGTGAGAGACAGACTGAGACTCAGAGTCAGACTGAGAGTGAGAGTCAGACTGAGAGTGAGAGTCAGAGTCAGACTGAGAGTCAGAGTCAGAGTCAGACTGAGAGTGAGAGTGAGGCACACACAGAGACACAGACACACACACATACACAGACACAGACACAGACACAGACACACACACAGACACACACATAGACACACATATACACACACAGACACACACATAGACACAGACACACACATAGACACAGAGACACAGACACACACACATACACACACAGACACAGACACACACACATGCACACATATAGACACATATACACACAGACACACACATAGACACATACACACACATATACACATAGACACAGACACACACAGAGACACACACACAGACACACACACAGACACACACACAGACACACACACACAGACACAGACACACACACAGACACACACATATACACACATATACACACACAGACACACACATAGACACAGAGACACATACACACACATACACACACAGACACAAACAGACACACACACACAGACACAGACACACACACACACACAGACACACATATATACACACACAGACACACACATAGACACAGACACACACATAGACACACATATGCACAGACACAGAGACACACAGAGACACATACATGGAGAGAGAAGCAACTACAGCTTAACGACAAGACGACAGTGCCGCGACAGTGCCGCGACAGTGCCACGACAGTGCGACAGTGCCGCGACAGTGCCGCGACAGTGCCGCGACAGTGCCGCGACAGTGCCGCGACAGTGCCGCGACAGTGCCGCGACAGTGCCGCAACCTCGGCTGTCGTCGGCTGTCGTAGAAGTTTTTCAACATGTCCAAAATCCCCACGACAACCCGGCGACAGTCGAGAAAGAGTGGAGAAACTGGAGGTGTCGCGGAGGTGTCGCGGCGGCACCTGCGCGGCACCTGCGCGACACCTGCGCGACAATCAGCGACATCCGGGAGTGGGTGTCGCAGGGCTGTCGCCGCTGCTTGTCGTCGTAGTGTGACTGCTACATTAGTCTTACCACTACCCACTGCATGGGACCGCCCGTTGCCGTGCCCATACAGAGCTGCAGATGTGCAGCCTTTAGCGCGCCATCATGACTGAGAACTCCCCAAAAGCAACACAAACAAATAAACGTGCAGACAAACACAGAAATCTGTCAGGATCATCGTCATATCCTAACTGTAACTTAGTGTAAACATGCTGTGCTACCGGTGGCACCACCTGTGAGCGTTCAAGCTCACTACTGACGACTGCGCGGTGTATCTTTTCCTTTACGACACAGCCACTCGGGAACTCCAACACCAACTATGGCGCGCTTTTAATAGTCACCCACCCTCCCTCCCACCTTCCCACTCACCCACCCACCCACCCACCCTTAATAGTGCGCTAATGAATTGCGGTCGCCGAGTCTGTGCGCATCCTTGCTGCGCATGTAGCTGTACAAGTGCGGCCCATATGCGGAGACATGTTTGACCTTTACGGCGCACGCAGCTTTGTCCAGTCCAGCCACCCCCCTCCACTAGTTTATTTTGTTTGTTGTTTTACGACCTAGCAACATCTAAGGTCATATCAGGACAGGTACCGACTTTTGACAGTGCGCACTCATGGCAACTTTATAGTGCTGTCCCACTGGGAAACCAGGCCACCCACACCATGACCTGATATCCCACTCAGTCACATTATCCTGACACTGAGCCAACCAGTCCTTGCCCTATCCTAATAATGCCGAGCGCCTGGCTAGGAAGCGACAAGTATACATTTTTAAGTGATTGGTTTGACTCGACCAGGGTTTGAACCCACGCCCCCATGATCTACCAGCACGGGAGACGGACGCTCTAACTCATTCGCCCATCCCGTCTGGTCCACCCACTAGTAGCGATGACAGTAAATAAAGGGACATGAGTCATCGCTCTGTTATACCAAAGACAATGTACGACAAGACGTGCCACTCATCGCTTTCATATAGGAATTTCTGAAATAATCATGCAGTGGCGGCATTCCATGGAAAACAAGCTGCATTGTCTTTAATCACTTTTCTTATTCAGACATACTCACAACTTTTATTAATGTATGGCACAGATTAAAGTGCCTAAAGTATGTTTGAACTTTACTATACTATAATATTGTTTTCATTATTAATATTAGTAGATAATACACTATAATTGTCGTACAGTATCTTTGATGGTAAAGCAGTCAGGGTGGGCTAAGGAACCTGTTGCCTAGTTTAAATGGTACAGTAGTCAGGCTGGACTAGGGAACCTGTCCAATTACCCCACTTGCTGTATTTCAGGCTGTATCCACCCTACTATACGGGGCCGAGGCCTAAACAGTGTACAGACGACAGGTGAAAAAGCTGTACGCCTTCATGATGCGACATCTGCATTCAATCATGAGGCTAACCTGGAAGGACAAAGTGACAAATAAGGAAATACTCAAACAGATGGGGCTGCCCTCAATGGAAGATCTTCTGATCAAAAAGAATCTTCGGTGGACTGGACACCTCATGCGGATGTCATCAGACAGGCTACCAAAGCAGATCCTCTACTCTCAAATGTCTTCTGGTTACAGAAAGAGAGGGCGCCCTCGTCTCTGGTTCAAGGATACCATCAAGAGAAACATGAAGCTGAGAGACATTAAGACTGACTCATGGACATCACTCTCACAGCAGAGAGCTAAATGGAGAGCAGCAGTCAAGTAATGAAAGCAGTCTTTGTCGCATCACGACCGACAGCATGATGATGATGATGTATTTCATGGGAAAGCTCTGAGTGGAGCATATTGTTGTACATTGTCTTGGGTTATACTTATTTTAGTCCGATGGCTTTGAGTTTCCATCATTTTCTGAGATGAACATATTAGGACTGATCGTTAGAACCTTTCTTAGATGACCTTGAAGTAACTTCGATTTAAAATTGTTAAGTTTGGATATTTTTGAAGTGTGAGCAAGCTAAATTAATTTTGGCATGCTTGCCAAACCTCTGATCCTGTAGACTTCAACAGTAACAGGTTAAATTAAAGCTGCATAGTCCGATGAAATATCAAATTTTCAAAACCAAACCAATTATCTAGATTTGATTTGACATACCTAACTTAGATACTGATGCACTTATTAAGCATTTGTTTCTGCATAGAAGGCAATACTAAGTCAAATTAACAGAACCTGTTGCTGCAGAAGTCTCTGGTGTCAGACTTTTGGCAAGCATTCCAAAACTAATTTTCCATGTTTGCACTCAAAATATATCAAAAGTTTACTATTTAAAATAAAAATAACTTTGAACTAATGTAAAGTAGATACTAGTGATTGATCTAATATATTTATCTCAGAAAAAATACAGAAATTCTAAACCATCGGATTATGCAACTTTAAATTCACTTAGTATGCCCTTCCAAATAACAACTAATACTTAATAAGTGTGCCAGTATCTAAGTTGGATATGTAGGTTCAGATCTAGATAAGAGTTTTGCTTCCAAAAATGTTATGCTTTTATCGGACTATGCAACTTTAACCTACGGCGAAGCCATCGTATATTTAACCATATACCACATATTGCCATGTATTACTGGCTCCCTGCTTATGCCCCTGTCACACTACGACGCTTCTCGCCGGCGACCGGTCAACGTGTGGTGTTTTTGGGCGATAATTAGTGAAATATCGAGACGTGCTGGGGGCGCGTTATGCGCGCGTCGGTACACGTCGGTACACGTCTTTGTCGCCGGCGAGTCGCCGACGAAAGTCGGCGCGCGTTATTGGTCGCTGAGTGTTTTGAACCTGTCCAAAACTTCCAACGCGCGGCAACGCGCGGGACGAAATGGGTAAGAATGCTAGGAGGACGTTAGGCGCGCGTCGCGCTGCGTTGGACGCGCCGGCATAACGTTATGGGAATGCTAGAAAGACGGCGCGCGCGCGGGAGGGTCGTTGCTCACGCGTCGCGCAAACTGGGCCATTTTTGTTTTACGCCCTACCAACATTTAAGGTTAAATGAAGACGTCGCGCCAAACTTTTTTTTTTTTTTCCCCAGCGCGTATACACACGTTGGCGGCGCGCGCATAACGCGCCGTGCTGACGCCGATCTTTTCTCCCAAACCGCCGAAAAGTTTGACGTTTCTCGACGCGCAAGATTTTATTTCCAACGCTGACGGATCGCCGGGAGAAGCGTCGTAGTGTGACAGGGGCATTAGGCTCTCATCCCAGTTTGACCCTTTCCCACCCCCCTCTTTTTGTTGTAAATATTTGTATTCATCTGAATACATATTTTGTCAGTGCCAATGCACTGGTCTTCCCGCCATTGAAGCGATCACATTTGGTTTGTACATGGTCATGGGGAAGTGGAATGGGCTGCATTGTGTGGAGCACACCCCATTCTGAACATTGAAAGTGGGGGAGCAGCCTATGCTGTATAGTGTACTGCATAGGTACACAATGAGGCACCTGCACAATATATATAAGTGTGCCATAAAACTATCTTCTGACTGAGTGCATAAGCCGGCGTATTAGCTTGACCCTAACTATCTGGTAGATATTTGGGAACCGGTGTCGTGGTTTAAATGCTCCGTGGGTTTAGATTCTACGCGGGGGTTCTGTGCATGTGTCAAAATCAAATGGCATTTCCGCCAGATTGGGCGTATTCGATTAATCAACTCGGGTGACCCAAGCGACTTTTTGGTGCATGCGCACATCCTACAGACTCGGGTTGAATAATCAAATACACTTCTCCACGCTTAGGGTAGGAAAAATGGTGGCTTAATCCAAAACTTGTTCTTTTTCTTTTTTAAATAACCGATATAACTACAGCAAAATAGTTTTAAAAGTAGTTTTGTATTGCATAGTTAAGTTATATTTCAATTTCATTAATCTGGTGTATTAAAAAAACAAAAACAAAAAAACACACACATAGGATTTGTACTGCTACAGGACGGTACCAGCACAAATGTGACGTCATTTCTCCTAGCCAACCTCAGCCAAGAGGTGGGTCACTGGGGTGGGGACTTTTTGCAACGGCACATGTTTTTGTCAACTCCACTCGTGGTGTTCTATTTGAATTTCTAGCAACTCGGGTGGCCCGAGTCGCCCGGGTCAGGTTAATCGAATACAGACATTAAGACCGTTGAGTATGGGCGACCGCGCATGCGCAGAACCCTGAGCATAGAATCTAAACCCACGGAGAATCTAAACTGCGACACCGGGCGAGATAGCCGAATTGGTAAGACTACGAGTGCTGGTTTCCCGTGCGGAAGGGAAACCTCTGGTTGCGAGTCCCGGCTGAGTCAAATCACTGACTTACATAATTGATGCTTGTCACTACCTAACCTGGCACTTTCCAGGATAGGGAAATGACTGGTTTGTTCAGTAGCAGGATAATGCGACTGAGTGGTTCTGGTGGCCTGGTCTCCCAGTAGGGCAGCACTATGAAGTCGCCATCAGTGCGTGCGGTCACAAGCCGGTACCCATCCTGATATAACCTTAGATATTGCCAAGATGTTAAACCCCAAAATAGATAAACTTACCGTGTAGTAGTTAGTGCAGCGGGACCAGTGTGTGTCACGCTGATGGGGGTGCACAGGTATAAGCACAAGGTCAGGGTTAATTAAGGAAGAATCCTGCTAATTAACAGTGTGCACAACATTATTATGAAGGGCAGCTGCGTCTCGACTCGCGCATGCGCGAATGCCTGCCACCCGATAGACCAAACACGTCACGACTGCTATTGGAGACTCGTGTTAAAATTACATAGTCTGATGCTGTTGAGCTTCAGTAATCATTTCTTTTAGATGAAAATAATAGGTTTGTTGGTTGTTCGAGTTTTACGCCCTTGCAACATGGTACCGACTTGTAACAGTGCACACTCCTAGCAACTCTATAGTGCTGCCCCACTGGAAAATCAGGCCGCCAGCACCACAACCCGATATCCCACACAGTCACATTATCCTGACACTGAGCTAACCAGTCCTTGCACTATCCTAATATTAGTAATGCTGAGCGCCAGGCTAGGAAGCGACAAGTATCAATTTGATAAGTTATTGGTTTGACTCGACCGGGACCCAAACTCCTGATCTCCCGCACGGGAGGCTTGCGCTCTACCGACTCGGCCACCGCGCTCGGTGATATAATAGGTTGATTGTTATAATCAGGATTACTTTAGTTGGAAGTAACTTTGATTATAAATGGATATCTTTGGAGATATTTGAAATGGAAACATGGCAAATTAAATTAAGCTTCCATGTTGAAATTCTGATTCTATCATAAGCTGCCGCAGTGACCGGTTCTGTTAAATTGACTTAGTATGTATGCACTTACTTCAATGAGGAAAATATCTGTTTAACAAGCGCACAAGTATCTCCTGATATGACCTTAGATGTTGCTAGGACGTAAAACAACAACAAACAAACAAACAACAAACAAACAGTATCTATGTTGCATATGTCGCGGTTTAGATTCTCTGTGGGTTTAGATTCTACACAGGGGTTCTGCGCATGCGTCAAAATCGAACGGCACTTCTGCCAGATTGGGCATATTTGATTATTCAACTTGGGTGACCCAACCAACTTTTTGGCGCATGCGCAGATCCTACACACTCGGGTTGAATAATTGAATACGCTTCTCCACACTCGGGGTGGGAAAATGGTGGCTTAATCCAAAACGGCCTGTGTTTTTGGCAACTCCACTCATGGTGTTCTATTTGAATTTCTAGCAACTCGGGTGACCTGAGTCGCCCGGGTCGTGTTAATCGAATACGGGCATGCGCAGAACCCCGAGCATAGAATGTAAACCCACAGAGAATCTAAACCGTGACCAGAGAGCGTGTATACAGATGAGAGGGACAACTCCCATACTACACCATGTAACAGATGCCGACTGTGGCGCTCCAAGTGGTGGTTGTTGAACAGTATATGACACAGCTGTCAAACTCAAGGCATTGTCAATGGTCGTGTGCAATCTTCCTACAGAAAACGTTAAATATCTCTAAAACTACAACACCTAGAAACAAACTGATTGGAATACACATAGGAAACATGTTTACCAACAAGATTATATTAAAGAGATATGGTTAGGGTTCTGGATTTCTATTAATTTGGAATAAAACTGACGTTTTTCACTACGCGTACGGCAAACTCAAGTCATTGTCAATGGCGGTGAGCAATCTTCCTACAGAAAACGTTAAATATCTCTAAAACTACAACACCTAGAAACAAACTGATTGGAATACACATAGGAAACATGTTTACCAACAAGATTATATTAAATTGATATGGTTAGGGTTCTGGATTTCTATTAATTTGGAATAAAACTGACGTTTTTCACTACGCGTACGGCAAACTCAAGGCATTTTCAATGGTCGTGTGCAATCTTCCTACAGAAAAAGTGAAATATCTCTAAAACTACACCAAATAGAAACAAGCTGCTTAGTACACATATAGAAAACATGTTTACCAAAAGGATTATATTAAATCGATAAGGTTAAGCTTCTGCATTTCTATTAATTTTGAATAAAAACAAATGTTTTGCACTACACGTATGGCAAACTCAAAGCTTGTTCAACACTAACCGCCAGGAACGCCACTGTAGCCTGTGTTACCGATATTCGCGGGAGTTGTCTCTCTCATCTGTATACACGCTCTCTGCCGTGACACATACGAAGAGTTCAGGCGCGAACACTGACAAATTGAATCAGTAATGCTAGGTACACACCTACCGCTTTTCCGCACCCACCTACCGTATTCGATCTAAAATTGCCCAAAAGTCTTGAGGTGTGCACTCCCCTAGCACACCTACCGATTGCGATTCGTGACTTAAAACTCAATTTTAGGGCGATTCGAAAAATGAATCACCCCGTTTTCAGTTTTAAGCGGGTCGGGTCGGGTCGGGAGTTTTAGTGCGCGAGTCGTAAACGGTAGGTGTGTACCTAGCATAAGAGTACTGGCTGGCTTCCCACGCAGGAAGTCATGGATTCGAACTTCAACTGAATCAAACCAATGACATACAAAAGTGATACTTGTCGCTACCTATCCTGTTACTCAGCATTAAAGCTGCATAGTCCGATGAAACTGTCAAAACCAAAACAATTATCTAGATCTATTTTTACATATCTAACTTAGATACTCATGCGCTTATTAAACATGTGTTGCTTTATAGAAGGGAATACTGAGACAATGTAAGAGAACCTGTTACTGCAGAAGCCTATGGTGACAGAGTTTTGGTGTGCTTGTCGAAACTAGTAATATGGCATATTTGCACTTCAAATATCTCACAAGTTGGCCATTTTGAATCAAAGTTACTTCAAGCTAATGTAAGGTAGGTTATAACGATAAACCTGATATGTTTATCTCAGAAAATAACAGAAACTCAAAACCATCGGACTATGCAACTTTAAGCCCCAACAAACAAATGGATGTCACAGCAAGAAGAACATCAGTAATTCCCAAACAAACCTATACATTTCTTTCTCTGCAGGCACAATCCCCTAAACCCCCATCGAACCCGCTCAATTCACAAGGCAGTGAGCAGGTGCACGAAACGATCGTAACAAGCACAGGCTTCCACCATGCACGAAACCATGGAAACCAGCACATGCACCCACCATACATGAAACCATGGAAACCAGCACAGGCTTCCACCATGCACGAAACCATGGAAACCAGCACAGGCACCCACCATGCACGAAACGATCGTAACCAGCACAGGCACCCACCATACATGAAACCATGGAAACCAGCACAGGCTTCCACCATGCACAAAACCATGGAAACCAGCACAGGCACCCACCATGCACGAAACGATCGTAACCAGCACAGGATTCCACCATGCACGGAACCATGGAAACCAGCACAGCCATCCACCATGCACGAAACCATCGTAACCAGCACAGGCCTCCACCATGCATGGAACCATGGGACCCATGGAACCATGGAAACCAGCACAGGCATCCGCCATGCGCGAAACCATCGAAACCAGCACAGGCCTCCACCATGCACGAAGTCATGGACACCGGCACAGCATGGTCATCCACCATACATGAATCCATGACAACCAGCATGGGCATCCACCATGTATGAAACCATGGTACCCAACACGTACAACCACCGTACATGAAACTATGGTAATCAGCATGGGCATCCACTGTGCATGAAACCATGGCAACTTGCATGGGCATCCACCATGCATGAAACCATGGCAACCAGTATGGGCATCCACCATACATGAAACCATGGCAACCAGCATGGGCAACCACCATGCATGAAACCATGGCAACCTGCATGGGCATCCACCATGCATGAAACCATGGCAACCAGTATGGGCACTCACCATACATGAAACCATGGTAACCACATGGGCATCCACTATGCCAAAGTAGAGTAGATAATGCCAATAAACTAAACATTTATATGAAAAAGATGGGCAAGAACTCTAAACCATCGGATTAGATAACTTTAAATAAGAGAGGATAATATATCATACCTCTTCCTCATTATTATTTTGTAAATGTATGTATTATTTCTAACTGGGGAAAACGCCTCATAAATATTGTACTTCTGCTTTTTTTCGCTTTCATGTGAAACATTACTGATATAAATATGAACTTGTATGTACAATGAACATGTGGAAACAAATATATCATTATTATTATTATTATTATTAAATATTGGAGTTTGGCGCAGCGTGGTCGGCTAGCTACAGGTGTTGCACGGCCGCCCACACCCACCTGTCTACCCGGCCACCAGTCAGCCGGCCTCCCGGCGCTCAGGGCCCGGTAAGCGAGGCAGCGACACGCCGCGCCCCGGGGTCGGGTTTCCGGCGGGGCCAGGGGTCGGATGTAATGTCAACCGCTCGTTTACTCTGATATCTGCAGCGACAACCAATTAGGCGGGCAGATGGAGGGGCGCAGTCAAATGGACGTACATTGGAATCATTAGGGAGCAACTCAGCCGCTGGGCACCGGCGGACCAGGAATCAGTGTGAGCAGCTCGCCACCGATTAGGGCCGCCAGGGGCAGGGGTGTGGGGGTGGTGTGTGTGGTGTGTGGGGTATGTGTGGGGTATTTGAGGTGTGTGTTAGGTGTGTGTGTGGTGTGTGTGGGTGTGTGGTGTGGGTGTCTGGTGTGTGTGGTGTGTGTGTGGTGTGTCAATGGTGTCTGCGAGGTGTGTGTGAAGTCCCTGAGTATGTGAGTGTGTGCATAAGGTGTGTGTGGTTTGTGTGTGGTTTGTGTGTGGTGTGCGTGAGGTGCGTGAGAGGTGTGTGTGAGGTGTGTGTGTGAGGTGTGTGTGAGGTGTGTGTGAAGTGTCTGAGTATGTGAGGTGTGTAAGTGTGTGTGGTTGAGGTGTGTGCTGAGGTGCGTGAGAGGTGTGTGAGAGGTGTGTGTGAGGTGTGTGTGAGGTGTGTGTTGGTGTGTGGGGTTTGTGATATTTATCAAGTGTGTGTGAGGTATGTGTGGTGTGTAAGGTGTGTATGTAAGGTGTGTGTGTGGGTGAGTGTGTGGTTTATGTGTAGTGTGCGTGAGGTGTGTGAGGTGTGTGTGGAGTGTGTGAGAGGTATGTGTGAGGTGTGAGAGGTGTGTGTGAGGTGTGTGTGTGAGGTGTGAGTGTGAGGTGTGTGAGGGGTGTGTGAGGTGTGTGTAGGTGAGTGTGTGGTTTATGTGTGGTGTGCATGAGGTGTGTGAGAGGTGTGTGTGGGGTGTGTGAGAGGTGTGTGAGGTGTGTGAGGTGTGTGTGTGAGGTGTGTGAGAGGTGTGTGAGAGGTGTGTGAGGGGTGTTGACTGAGGTGTGTTGGTGTGAGGTGTGGATTGTGAGGTGTGAAGGTGTGTGGGTGTGGTGAGGGGTGTGAGAGGTGTGTGTTGGTGTGTGGGGTGTGTGACATTTGTGAGGTGTGCGTGAGGTGTGTGGGTGTAGTGAGGGGTGTGTGGGTGTGGCGGTGAGGGGGTAGTCATGGGATTGAAGTTGCTGGAAAGGGTGCAGAATGAGGATTGGTTGGGGTCAGTGTGAGGGTGAAGCTGAGGATTTTTTTTAGGGGTTTCACGTCCTAGCAGCATCCAAGTCATATCAAGACGGAAACCAACTTTTGACAGTGCACACTCATAGCGATTTCCCACTGTTTCCCACTGAGAGACTGCACTGTCAGCAAGCCCCATAACCCTATATCCAACTCAATCACATTATCCTGATATTGATACTGGCCAAACCAGTCATTTCCCTATTCTAGTAATGCCAAGCACAAGGGTAGCTATTGAAGTGGGCGAGCTGGCAAGTAAAAATTTGGTAAGTCATCAGTTTGACTCGGTCACGGCTAAAACCTACAACACCCCGGATGGGAAGCCACCTAGCATTCTTTCCGATTCAGCCAATCACATTCGCTCAGAGGTGATGAGGCTGACTGACGATGGGCATGCTTCAGTGGACATTCATTGATATCTCAGATTTATTTGATAGCAAAGCTTTAAACAAATTTGAAACATAACTTTTATATGCGAGTCTTGAGGAATTGGTTTGTACTTACTTAAAGTGAAAGTGGGACAGTTCAATGGTTTGGATTATCTGCTATTTTCTAAGATAAGCACATTAGATTGATCGGTATAATCTATTTGACTTTACTTTGAAGTAACTTTTATTTTAAATAGCCACCAATATTGGTGGAGGAAATCATCTATAAGACATTTCCCACAGAGCTTACTGCACAATACACACATACACAATACTTATTGCCACTACCACCAGAGGGCTGGTTGGTGGAGGAAATCATCTATAAGACATTTCACACAGAGCTTACTGCACAGTACCCACAAAATTAGTTATTGCCACTGTCACCAGAGGGCGGGTTGGTGGAGGAAATCATCTATAAGACATTTCCTACAGAGCTTGCTGCACAGTACCCACAACATTAGTTATTGCCACTGCCACTAGGGGGACGGGTGATTAAAGCTGCATAATCTGATGAAAGCAGCACATTTTCAAAACCAAAGCAATTATCTAGATTTGATTCTCCATATGCTAATGAACTTCTTAACCATTTCTTTCTACACAGAAGGGACTACTGAGTCAATTTAATCAAACCTGCTGCCGCAGAAGATTATAGTGTCAGAGCTTTGGCGTGCTTGCCATAACTAAGTTGACATGTTTCCACTTCAAATATCTAAAGCATTAGCCACTTAAAATAAAAGTTACTTCAAACTAAAGTAAAGTAGATAATACTGATCAATCTAATATATTTATCTCAGAAAAATAACCTGAAATCAAATTAAACCATCGGACTATGCAACTTTAATTCCATTGTAAAAAGAAGGTATATGTGGCCATGCTGGAGGCTACTTCGCACTGTCGGGCATCTTTAATTATCAAAGAGCTAAACCCACCAGGTGGCGCCTCTGTTGGCCGCCAGTTTTCCATGCGTCACGGGGGGAGTTCCTGTGTGGCGTCAGGCAGGTAACCCCAAACCGCCCCATCATCACGCATGCGCGTGACGCGCCTGCGTCATGCGCATCACAACACAACCCGACGTCAGCCCGACGTCGCCGCGTCACGACCCTTGCTGACCACCCCCCACCCCTCCCCCACCCTCCCCCCCCACCCCAACTCCTGATCGTCAGCGCAATGGACTCACCTGCCCCCGCCCCGCCATGCCACGCCTCGCCCCGCCCCGTGCCGGGTCCAGTTACGCCCCGGCCACTTATGACGTCACTACCGGTTCCGGTTCCTACCTGTGCGGTGCCCACGGCACATCAAGGCGAGAAACCCGAGATGACAATTGATTCGCCCGGTGTTGTGTGGTCGGTAGAGGTGTGTGTGTGTGGGGGGAAGGGGGGGGGGAGGGTGGCGGGGTGAAGTGAGGATGGGTAGGGAGCATGGAAGATGGTGGTGGTGGTGGGGGTGGGGCAGCAGGGGGGGGGGTGGGGTGGGGTGGAGGGGGCAGTTCAAGATGAGTGACAGGGACATTCGGACTTTGAGCAACTCGTGGACAAACACTTGATACATCTATCTCCTCGCTCCTCCTTCCACTCTCCACTCTTCGCTCTCCACTCTCCGCTCTCCACTCTCCGCTCTCCACTCTCCGTTCTCCTCTCTCTGCCCTGCTCTCTCCTATGTCCTCCCTCATCTCTTGTCTCTCGACTCTCGTCTCTTCTCTTTCCTCTCCCTCTCTCCTCTCCCTCTCTCCCCCTCCTCTCTCCTATCTCGGGTCTCCTCTCTCCTCTCTCCTATCTCCTGTCTCCTATCTCCTCTTTCCTCTCTCCTCTCTCCGCTCTACTCTCCTTGCTCCGCTCTTTGCTCTCCTCTCCTCTTTTTTCTCCGCTCACAGCTCTCCGCTCTCCACTCTTCACTCTCTGCTCTCCCCTGTCTGCTCTCAACTCTCCACTCTCCACTCACCACTCTCCACTCTCCGCTCTCCCCTCTCCCCTCTCCTCTCTCCGCGCTCCACTCTCCACTCTCCGCTCTCCACTCTCCGCTCTCCACTCTCCTCTCTCCGCTCTCCGCTCTCCACTCTCCACTCATCACTGTCCTCTCGCCACTCTCCACTCACCGCTCTCCCCTCTCCACTCACCACTCTCCTCTCTCCGCTCTCCGCTCTCCGCTCTCCACTCACCACTGTCCGCTCTCCGCTCTCCGCTCTCCGCTCCCCGCTCACCACTCTCCACTCTCTGCTCTCCACTCTCCACTCTCTGCTCTCCACTCACCACTCTCCACTCACCACTCTCCACTCACCACTCTCCGCTCACCGTTCACCACTCACCACTTTCCACTCACCACTCTCCACTCTCCGCTCTCCGCTATGCCCTCTCCCCTCTCGCCCATAAGAGTTAATAAGACTACATAGCCTTATCAGAATCCTTATCAAATCACTAATAAGGTAACCAGGCAGACTTCACAGTAGCTATCTATACAATTTAAAAACACTCGTTTTAACACTTCCAAAATTATGTCATAATGGTAAGCATGAATGAACAACCCAACAACAAACACACTGCAAGAAGGTGGCATTGGCAGAATGTGGTTGCCACTACATGGCCTTATGAGGAGAACATATTGGCAGCATATTACCGGTATTGCCTTCGTGAGGTATTCGTGGAGAGAGCCAACTTAGGTGAGAAATGGCTTATACTATAGCTGGGCCTCTGGCGAGATTACCTGCCCACCACGAGAAGCACAATCGGACCGCTGGCGGTCCAACAACAGTACTGGCAGTTAGCAATTGCCCGAGAATTACCCGAGAATTTCCCGAGAATTGCCACAGATTTACCCGAGAATTGCCACAGACTTGGCTGAGAATTGCCATGACTGCTGTGGCGGAGTAGCAGGATACGCAATCTCGAAATTTATTGAAAACTTTACCAGCGTCATAAGGTAAAAAAAAAAGGAAAGTTTGTTTTATTATTTAACAACGGCTCTAGAGCACATTGATTTTTATCATCGGCTATTGGACATCAAACATATTGTCATTCTGACATATTTCTTTGGAGGAAACCTGCTGACATGACATAGGCTACTCTTTCCGATAAGCAGCAAGGGGTCTTTTACATACACTTTCCCACAGACAGAACAACACATACCACAGCCTTTGTTGAACCAGTTGTGGATCACTGCATGGTTGGAACGGAAAATGGAGCAGGATCGATCAGGTGACCCACACCTTCATAGGTGGACACTCTACTGCTTGAGTTATTAGGTCAGATCATGGTGGGAACTGATATCTTATGTTTTATGAAAGCGAACAACCCAATGCAGCTTCATAGTGCTGCCACATTGGAGCATGGTTGCTCTCAGTCACATTATCCTGACACCGAATCAACCAGTCATTGTCCTTATCCTAGTGCTATCGAACACCAGGCTAAGTATTGATGAGGATCAGTTTGGCAAGTTTGTTTGGTTTGATTCAGGCAGGAATTGATATTAAATGTGTTATTTGGCGGCTTCAACATTACGGTTGGTTGGGTGCTGGAGTTTTACGTCCTGGCAACATCTAAGGTCATATCAGGACAGGTACCACTCTGTGACAGTGCACACTCATGGTGACTTTATAGTGTTGCCTCACTGGGAGACCAAGCTGCTAGCACCACAGCACCATGACCTAATATCCCACTCATCAACATTATCCTGACGCTGAGCCAACCAGTCCTTGCCCTTCTAATAATGCCGAGCGCCTGGCTAGGAAGTGAAAAGTATCAATTTCTAAGTAATTGGTTTGACTCAACCAGGGTTTGAACTCAACATTACGGAGATGTAGTGGGTGGGGGGGGGGGGGGCTGCCTAGAAGTAGAACTAGGCAAAGTAATTTTACCACTAGTATATATTTCTCTCTTTGCTCTCCAAATTTGACATGCTATAAAAAGCATAGGACAATATGGCGCATTTAGATAGTACCTGACACCGATGTCACTAGCCCTGAAAGTAGAGTGTATGAGGTTGTTCTTTTTCTTTCTTCTCTTACCCACATACCCACATACCAAGACACACACCCACATACCCACATACCCACACACCCACATACACAGACACATACACATACACATACACATACACTTACCCACATACCCACATACCCAAATACCCACATACACATACCCACATGCACACATACCCACATACCCACATACATAGACACACATACACACATACACTTACCCACATAAACACCTACACATATCCACATACATACGCATACACACATACACACATATACCTACCCACATACCCACATACACACATATCCACATACACACATACACACATACACATACACACATAGACACATACACACATACACACATACACTTAACCACATACACACATGAACATATCCACATTCCCACATGCACACATACATACATACATACATACATAGACATACACACATACACACATACACATATCCACATACCCATATACACATATCCACATACATACACATACACACATACACACATACACACATACACACATACACACATACACATACATTTACCCACACACCGACATACCGACATACCCACATCCACATACCCACACACCCACATACACAGACACACATACACAGATACACTTACCCACATACCGACATACCGACATACCCACATACACACATACACATTCCCACATGCACACATACACACAAACACACACAAACACACACAAACACACAAACACACAAACACACGCATACGCTATGTGTGCTGCCACTGTGTATGCCTGTCTGGCACATACTGTCAACTTTTTTTTCTTCTTAAAAATAAAAAATTCTGGATTAATTCAGTGTGCTTTCGCTCTCTCCTACCAAGTTCCAAGAGCCGGATTAGTAATGGCCTGCAGGGTCCCAGTGACCGTGTCTCGGAATCCTCGTATTGCAGTCAATGCCGTACACAACAACCACAGCCTATCGGTAATCAATGGTGGGACGCCGCTGTCTGGTGTGTTGGTCCGACACACCACTGGTGGCGCCATCTGAATTCGATTAGTCAAATCCACTGAGCGCGGTGAAGCCTGCAGTGTAGTGTAGTGGCCACCACACTGGACTGTGCACTGCGCATTGGTTGCAATGGTTGGTTGTTGGAGTTTTACGCCCTGGCAACATCTACGGTCATATCAGGACAGGTACTGACTTGTAACAGTGCACACTCATGGTGACTTGATAATGCTGCCTCACTGGGAGACTAGACATCAGTGGCATTATCCTGGCACTGAGCTAACCAGTCCTTGCCCTATCCTATTAATGCTGAGTGCCAGGCTAGGAAGCGAGAAGTACCAATTTTCTAAGTCAGTGGTTTGATTCGACTGGGAATCGAACGCCCGATCTCCCACACGGGAAGCCTGTGTTGTACTGATTCAGCCATCGCGGCTGGTCGATCGTTGCAATGAAATAGATAGTTGACATAAGCGTATATCAATTAGTGGTAAATTAATGCAATAAAACAGTGAATACCCTTGTCATTTATGTGATATATAATTAATTATGTAGCATATATAAATAATAAAATCAATCTAATTCAATTTTACAGATTCTCATTGTGATAAACATTCCTTCCACATCGTCTCAATTAACCGTTTTGGTAGATCGTGGTATTCTAACACTGTTTTTTAGAAACTAACCCTTTTCAATTCAATTATTTTATTTTAACCCTGGTCGAATAAAAAAAAAGATGTAAAAATTGATAATTGTCGCTTCCTAGCCAGGCGCTTGACATGATTAGGATAGGGCAAGGACTGGTTGGCTCAGTGTCAGGATAATGTGACTGAGTGGGATATCAGGTCAAGGTGCTGGTGGCCTGGTATCCCAGTGGGACAACACTATAACATCACTGTGTGCACTATCACAAATCGGTACCCATCCTGATAGGACCTTAACTGTTGCTGCCAAGACGTAAAACTCCAACCAACCAATCCCAATTAACACAGTGAAGGAAGCGCAATACACAATATTCACACGCATGCACGTTAGAGCTAGATTTGATAGGTTGCGTGTCATAATTCTAAAAGCCTCGCAGAAGCGTAACATATTTACATAGCGAGTGAAAAAAACCTACATGGTAAGTGAGCATTTTTTCTAATATAACAATTGACAGGCAAATGTAGCAGATAAAAATGTAGGGCCACTTATGGTGCATTGTTTCTTGCCTATAGCATACATAAAAATAAGAGTTTTGATGACTACGCTCTTACCGTTTTGTACTGTAAACAAATGCAGTTGTGGTCGAGCCGCAAAAAACAGCCCACAACCATGGTTTCAATGGAGCCCACTAGGCGTCGCACATTTTGTGAATATCGTCTATTAAACCAAGAAAGCAAGCAGCCTACCCGAAAGAAAGCCTCTTTATGACCAGCAAACCCTGCACAGGATCAAATGCCTTTTAATTACTACTGCATTTATTGCAGCCAGCAAGAACCTGCGGTCCTTTTGATAGGCCAAGGAGCCCCGGAGTAAGTTCTTTCAGCTGTTGTCTAGGTACTTACTGTCCGGTGAAAAAAGGGAACAAGACAGCTCCAGTGCCTCTGATCCGATGGACGTGTAGATAAAACAGACTGTGTGGGGGTGGGGTAGTGGGTGGGGGAGGGTCGGGGAGAGGAGGGGGGGGGGAGACACATGCCCGATTCATCCTGGACTGCGAGTTCTTGTTGAAGACAACTGTCCGGGCCTAGTAAAGGGACGAGGAGGAGAGGCGTGTGTAGGGGTGGGGGGTGGGGGGGGGGGGTGTTCCTTGATCGCTGACTCTGGTAACCAAGGCACCACCGACCTTGGATGTGCTATGTAATACGGACACTCGGAACCATTGGTGATTCACACACAAAATTGCCTCGATTTACTCGTCTTTGTACTGAGCACAGTTCCCCCATTGCTGTCTTACTTCTCCCGGCGGCCTCCTCCTCTCCAGGCCCGGCCTCTCTCCCCCCCCTCAACCCCCTCCTCCTCCCCGCTCCTCCTCCCCACCCTTCCCCCAACTGAACCCTCTCCTCCCCCTTCCTCCACATCCCTCCCCCAGCTCAACCCTCTCCTCCCCCCTTCCTCCCCATCCTTCCCCCAACTCAACACTCTCCTCTCCCTCCCCCCCTCCTTCCCCCAACACCCCTCCCCCCTCCTCCCCATCCTTCACCATCCCCTCTCCTTTCCCCCTCCCCCCTTCCTTTCCTCCCTCTCCCCACTCCTCACTTCCCCCCCTCCTCCTGCCTCTCGCCCTCCCCTCACCCTCCTCCCGTCCTCCTCCCCCTCCTCCCTTCCCGCTCTTCCTCTCTCCTCCCTCCCCTCCCCTCCCCCCCCCCCTCCCCCCCCACCCCCTCCCTCCCCCCCCCTCCCCCCTCCCCCCCTCCCCCTCCACTCCCCCCACCCCCCTCCCCTCCCCCCCTCCGCCACCCTCCTCCCCTCCCCACCCTCCCGCCCCCCCCTCCCTCCCTCTCCCTCCCGCCCCCCCCCTCCCCCTCCCCCTCCTCCCCCCCCCCCCTCCCCCCCCCTCCCCCCCCTCCCCCACCCTCCCCCCCCCTCTCCCCCGTCCCCCTCATCCCCCCCCCTCCTCCCCCTCCTCCCCCCCCCCCCCCCCCCCTCCCCCCCCCCCCCACCCCCTCCACCCCCCTCACCCCCCCCCCCCCCCTCCCCCCCTCCCCCCACCCCCCTCCCCCCCTCCCCCCTCCCCCCCCCTCCCCCCCCCCCCCCTCCCCCTCCCCCCCCCCCCTCCCCCCCTCCCCACCCCCCTCCTCCTCCCCCCCCCCCCTCCCCTCCCCCTCCCTCCCCTCCCCCTCCCCGCCCCCCTCCCTCCCCCCCCTCTCCCCCCCCCTCTCCCCCACTCTCCCCCCCCCTCCCCCCCCCCCCCTCCTCCCGCCTCCCCTCCCCCCCTCCCCCCCCCCCCTCCTCCCCCCCTCCCCCCCCCCCTCCCCTCCCCCCTCCCCCCCCCCCCCCTCCTCACTCCCCCCCCCCTCCCGCCTCCCCCCCCCTCCCCCCCCTCCCCCTATACCCCCCCCCCCCCCCCCCCTCCCCCCCTCCCCCCTCCCTCCCCCCCTCCCCCCCCCCCTCCCTCCCCCCTCCCCTCCCCCCCCCTCCCCCCCTCCCCCTCCCCCCTCCCCCCCCCCCCTCCCCCCTCCTCCCCTCCCCCCTCCCCCTCCCTCCTCCCCCCCTCCTCCCCCCCCCCCTCCCCTCCCCCCTCCCCCCCCTTCCCCCCCCCCTCCCCCTCCCCCTCCCTCCTCCCCCCCCTCCCCTCCTCCTCCCCCTCCCCCTCCTGCCCCCCTGCCCCTCCTGCCCTTCATCCATCCCCTCCTCCTCCCCAGTCCTCCTCCTCTCTCCTCCTCCCATCTTCCCCCCTTCTCCCCGCCTTCTCCCCTCCACACCCTCTCCTCCCGTTCTCCTCCTCCCATTCTCCTCCTTCTACCCCTCCTACTCCCCTCCCTCTCCCCCTCCTTCCCCCCTCCTTCTCCCCTCCTTCTCCCCCTCCCGCTACCCTCCCTATCACCCCCTCCTTCTCCCCCCTCCTGCTCCCCTCCCACTCCCCTCCTCCTGCCATCCCCTCCGCAAACCGCACACCTACGTGTCCACACATCGGCACCACACTCCGTTTCATTTGTTTCGAAACTCACGGGGACCAGTTGGACAAATAACTCACACCGAGTCATGACAAAGGCTAAATGAACACCTCCAAAACAAAACTAAAGCAAAGACACACAAAGCAAGTTACTCCATTAATGGCCACATCCACCAAACTTACTCCTGAGCTTAACAGTAACAGACTGACTTGTCTGGCAAGAACTAAGTTTTCCCATTTTGAAACAACACCATTGGTGTTCGCTAAAGCAAAACACAAACCTCACAAATAAATAAATCAAAGAAAAGAAGAAAGAAAAGAAGAAAGAATTGAAGAAAAGAGCATCCGACGATTTTCTTAAGAGAAGGACGGGGTGGGGGAGGAAAAGTGAGTAAGGGGTGCATGGATCACACGACGCCATCTTTGATCGGCGTCGTTACCTTGGAGACGGCACTGGGTGGGCGACAAGGCACGTGGTGCGCACTGTGCCCGCCGGGGGTCAGGGTGGCAGCTGTGCAGCAAGGTGCGGCTCAAAGAGGGTGACTGACTGCGCCGTGCATGGCTCAGTGTGCGGTGTACGATGTGAGGGCTGGCGACGGCAGCTATCTGAAGTGCTCCTGGGTGTGTGGGTGTGGGTGGGGAGTGTGGGTGGGGAGTGTGGGTGGGGAGTGGGGTGCGTGGAACACTTCACGGAGCGATTGCATGAATGCAGTAGGTGTGAGGTGACACTTTAAAAAAAACTTTAAAAACTTATTAATTTTTTAATATTTGCTAAATTATATTCTTTTTCTTATTTTCTTATTGTTCAATGTGTTTTATTCCTCTGAATAACATGTTTTCAGTGCTGAGGCACTAGTCGTGCAGTCCTAATGGCAACTGCCACTACAAACTAAACAGAGTTATCATTATTCCATGTCTCTCCCCATAAGACATAATGAAACACGAATATTTGGTTGAGATCGATGCCTTTGCCTGGCCAACAATTTAGCCTATCGTTTATTAGTTTGGTGAAAATTTCCAATGGGAGTGAGGGTGGTAGTGGTGCTCACGCCAGCTCGACAGCGACTCGCAGTGGATTTGCCTGTCTGCATGTAAACAAACGCAAGTCACCCAGGCGATTATGCTCCAATGCAGTTAAAATTGAATGTGCCCATATAACTTAATACAGAAAAAAAGAAGGGACCCCAACTTTTTTTTTTCTTTTTTGGTAAAGTATTTATTCATCTGAATATGACTTTTGTCAGCGCTGGAGCCCTGGTCTTCCGGCCATATCACTATTGGAATTGACAGTCTAAATAATCTAACTTTGATCAGTGCTGTATTAGTTCCAGCACCGATCCTGTAGAATTAAGGGAGTGGTTCCTGTTGTATAATGTACAGCACCAGTCACTCTAGTTCATGCAAACATATTATAAGAGTTAAACCTGTGCCATATCAGCTTTTTGTCAACCTATGAATGTTGCTGAGCATCGAAGTAGATATCACCATTTAGATATTAACATTCAGACACATTCTGCTCGAGTATGTAGATTTCATAGCCTTGTGTCAAGACTTAACATTTTTTTAAATAGCATGCGGGACCTCTTTACCAATGTAGTGCAAGCAAATCTTGGGGTTCCTAAAACTCAAGTGGGCTGCGTCACACTTCCTGTAATTTTGGCTATGTTTTTCCAGTTGAATCAAGTGTAGCCACTTCAAAATTGCATCAGAGATGGTCTTTGCTGTGATTTGACATGGATCTGACCATTATGGAGCTTTGTGTAAATTTCAAGGTAGGCATGTGAATGTGATTGGCAAGACTGACAGAATAGATACCACTATCTTTTCAACGTGAATACAGCCCTTGCTTCTGACATGGAATTAAACCATAAGCAATGACTCAATAAATCAATTAGTTATTAGTGAATATCGAAGTTTTGGAATATAGGCTTACATTATCAGTGCATTAATATCACATAGCATTAATAAGTCACATCACAAGATCTGAGTAAAGTTGCACCAAAGACCCTATAATACTAAGATGGCTCACTCCTTATGTCTCCCATGGGAATGTAAATTTTGCAGTGCCACCTTGTGGCGGGTTTGATCAGCCCAGCTGCTGGTTGGTGTTTCACATGTAAACACATACAATTATATTCTACATGAGATAGGTAAGTATGAATACACATCAATATGAAATGGCTATGAACAAATACACATCATCATCAGCATCATCATCAGCATAGCCATCATCACACATCTTTCACATTCATATATACATTCATACATATAATATAGCACCTGTTTAACCAAGAGAACAGCCAGCGCACCAAGTGGTGGGTTTCATCATTTTGATTACACAATACAGGCTGAGTGAGCTGTCTTAGTATTATAGGGTCTTTGGTTGCACATAGTACTATGGTTTTGAGTTTCTACCATTTTCTCAGATAAGTACATTAGTTGGACTGTTGTCATCTGCTTTACTTTAATTTGAAGTAAGTTTTATTTTAAATGCAAATCTTTGGAGATATTTGAAATGAAAATATGCAAAATTAATTCTATCAAGCATGCTAATATTCCCATACCATATAGTCTTCGGCAGTAATAGGTTCTATTAAATGAAGGCTTCAACAGAAAGAGCTTCTATTACACTAATGTAGTATTCCTTTCGATGCAGCAAGAAATGTGTGAGCCCCCATCACACCAAACTAGTTCTCAAACCGTCCGACTACGTTCTAAAACCGGCTGTGGTCGGGGTAGAACCTGGCTGCAAGAAAATGTTGGGCATGCTCAAAGTTCTAAGGCACCATTCTGTTCTAGCCCGTCCATATCCATTTGTAAAAAGACCATAAAAAGTTGCTACTACATCCATTCTCACACAGTTTGAGTCTGTTCAGCAACATTTTCAAGAACGTAGTGAGAACTAGTTTGGTGTAATGGGGGTATTAATAAGTACACCACTATCTAAGTTGGATATATAGAATCAAAGCTATCTACATGTCTTGGTTGAAAGAGTTGAATGTTTTCATCGGACTGTTCAGCTTTAAATTTGCACAATAAAATAAATATTGATCGCTTGAAATACGTTATGCACTATAATATTCCCTCTCCGATATTATCTAACTATTCATAGTGGTAGCCTCATAATCCCACTGTCCTCATAATCTCATAATCTTATAATCTCATGATCTTATAATAGCATAATCTTATAGTCTCATATCCACTGTGGGTGGGGTGATTGCACCAGGGAGCCTCAATAGTATATGTGGTCAATGCAGAGTAGCATAATATCAATCGTCACTGGCATACTTCTGAACACAAATAGTGTCCACCAAATTTTCTAGGTGGCGCTATTATCATCCATTTTGTTTGTTGGGTTTAATGTCCAAGCAACATCTATGGCCATAGCAGGACATATACAAACTTGTGACAGTGCACAGTCATGGTGACTTTATATAGTGCCCTTCTGCACAGTTAGACTGATCTTCCTGCCCCATGACCTGATATCTCACTGAGTCATATTATCCTGATACTGGGCAAACCAGTCATTGCCTTAATACTACAAGCAACATTCTAGGTAGCGACAAGTAATACATTGTGTAAGCCATTGGTTTGATTCAGACGAGGTTCAAAGCAATGACCTCCCACAAGAGAAGCCAGCCAGCGCTCTCACCGATTCAGCCAATCTGTCCAGTAGTCCATAATGCAACGCTGTGTGTCCATGGCTACCATGTGGCTGGCGTCCATTAGCCGTGGCTTTGACCTTTCACCCCTCCCCTCATCACATATATATATAATGATTGCTTCCTCACTACTACACCTTAGTATCCACATACTACACCTTAGTATCCACATACTATACCTTAGTATCCATATACTACACCTTATTATCCACATGTAGCTTCAGTGTTTCCAAGTAACCAACACTGCTAAATGTTTGTTTCATTATAACACTGTATTGCGGTGATCTGTGGCCACATTCGAATATGCTGTAATATGCATTTCATATGGCATACATTCAGTTAGTAATGCACTTTATTCGTTTGAAAATTGCTAATTCCTTTTGTGGCTATCAGGACAACTTTTAATTTGGCAATGTGTCCAAATGCACTGTTAACAGCATTGATAACTTTAAATTTGCATCGTCTGACAGTTTTGAGTTTCTGCTATTTAAAAAAAAAGAGATTCCTTTGATTGTTATAATCTACTCTAGCTGGAAGTAACTTTTATTATGAATCGTTACTTTTGGAGATAATTGAAGTGAAAACATTCAAAGTTAATGTTGGTGTGAATGTAAATATTCAGTAGGAATAAGTTCTACTTAATTGCCTTACTATCCCCTTCTATGTAAGAACATAGTAAAAATTACTTCAAACTAAAGTCAGGTAGATTACAATGATTAACAAAGTTAACGATTCATAATTAAAGTTACTTCAAACTAAAGTAAGGTAGATTACAACGATTAACCAAGTTAATGATTCATAATTATAGTTACTTCAAACTAAAGTAAGGTAGATTACAATGATTAACAAACTTAACGATTCATAATTAAAGTTAATTCAAACTAAAGTAAGGCAGGTTACAACGATTAACAAAGTTAACGATTCATAATTAAAGTTACTTCAAACTAAAGTAAGGTAGATTACAATGATTAACACAGTTAACCATTCATAATTAAAGTTAATTCAAACTAAAGTCGGGCAGGTTACAACGATTAACAAAGTTAACCATTCATAATTATAGTTACTTCAAACTAAAGTCAGGCAGGTTACAACGATTAACAAAGTTAACCATTCATAATTATAGTTACTTCAAACTAAAGTAAGGTAGGTTACAACGATTAACAAAGTTAACCATTCATAATTATAGTTACTTCAAACTAAAGTAACGTAGGCTACAACGATTAACACAGTTAACCATTCATAATTAAAGTTAATTCAAACTAAAGTAAGGCAGGTTACAACGATTAACAAAGTTAACCATTCATAATTAAAGTTAATTCAAACTAAAGTAAGGCAGGTTACAATGATTAACGACGTTAACCATTCATAATTATAGTTACTTCAAACTAAAGTAAGGCAGGTTACAACGATTAACACAGTTAACCATTCATAATTAAAGTTACTTCAAACTAAAGTAAGGTAGGTTACAACGATCAAACTAATATATTTATCTATTAAAAAAGGGCAGAAACATAAAGCCATCGGATTAATCCACACTAAGACTAAGAGTATACCTTCAACTTCCTTTCAGATGGACCAGGCGGGATGGCCGAATGAGTTGAGTGTCCATCTCCCGTTTTGGCAGAGCGTGTGATTCGAATTCACGTGTTCAAGCCCTGGTCGAGTCACACCAATGACTTAAAGATTGATTGATACCTGACACTTCCTATCCAGGCTCTCAGCATTATTAGGATAGGGCAAGGACTGGCTGGCTCAGTGTCAGGATAATGTGATTGAGTGCGATATCAGGTCATGGTGCTGGTGGTGTGGTTGCCCAGTGGGGCAGCACTATACAGTCACCATACATGTGCACTGTCAAAAGTCGGTACCCACCATGATATGACCATATATATTGCCAGGACGTAAAACTCCAACAACCAACCATCCTTTCAGATGAAGAGCCGGTATCGGCTCATCGTGATTCCCGACGTCAACACTAGATGGCAGTGCATTCGCCACACGATGGTTTACACATAGGACCAAGACATAGGGAGACGGCTAGGTGTACTAACGGGGAGGTTCAATGCACACCATGTCATTGGTAGAACTCAAAGTATGTAGCACAAATGTGTGGCGCGTTCGTGGACTTGTTTCTTATTTTTAATTATGTCGTAGTTCCTTGTGGTTGTGTGTGTGTATGTGGTAAATGTTTATTATGCTAGATGAATTCTATTGTAAGCGCCAAAGCACTGGTTTTGGGCCAATGTCTAAGTCAGAATTACTAATACACAAATTGATATATATATATACATGGTTATTACAGGCAAAAAGTGGCTTATCACTATCCATACATAACCATACATATATGCAGAGAGAGAGAGAGACAGAGAGACAGACAGAGAAACATATATACAGAGAACCAGACAGAGCCAGACAGAGACATACAGAGAGACAGACAGAGAGACAGACAGAGTCACATAGACAAACATAGACAGTTATAGACAGACAGAGAGATGGAAAGAGAGATAGACAGAAACAGAGAGAGATACAGAGGTAGTCTATATAGTGGTATCAATAATGAAGCAAGCTAACAGTATCAGTTTTAAATACAAAATTTCCTGATATATCCTTATAAGTATCACGACAGTATGTCAGCACTGGTGTATTATGACTACATCGATAGTAAGGCCCTGTCACACTATGATGTATGGCGTCAGTGCATGCTCAACGTTTGAAAATTTGCCAGTACATGGGCATTCGTCAAACTTTTCAGTGGCGGGGGGTAAAAATGGGCATACACACAACGTACACACAACGTACATAGCGTATGCAGAACGTATCTCTGACCTATTGTTGGCATATGAGAGTGTTCATGTGCCCTGGAAAACGTTCGGAAAACGTTCGGAAAACGTTAGCAAAATGCTTGCATACGCTCACGGTACGCTGACCAACGTTACGTATGTTACTCCATCGCTAGAAGTATGGCGTATACGTTAAGTATGCTGGACATACGGCAGGCATACATTTGAAGTACGTTAAGAGTACATTATACATCCGTTGGCAGTATGCGGACTGTATGCGGACTGCACGTTCCCACCGGCTGAACGTATGGCTAACGTGCAACAACGTATTCCAATGTATCCCTAACATACTCCCAACATACGCCGACATATCCCGAGCATACACACAGCGTACATTCAACATATGAACCACACACTGACACATGTTGGAAATTTTGAGCATGCACAACATTTTTTTTGAGCCTCGATGCATGGCGACATAAGACGACATATAACGACGTACCCAGAATGTACCCGACATACGCCCAACGTATATGTACCGTATGATGACGTACCCCAACGTGTTGGTCGAAAATCACATACGTCAGCATACGCTAAGGTTATACGTCGTAGTTTGACAGCCCCTTTAAATGGACCGATGTGAGTATTTTAATGCCATTTACTAATGCATTTATGTGTTTTGCATAATTATATTCTTTTAAAAAAAGTGTGAGTGGACCCCCATCCACCCCCAACAAAAAAACTTTGGACAGTTTTCACAGGGAACAATGTAGCAATAGACAGTGTTCAGCTGAAGACTGGTCGGAACCATGACCTGATATCCGTCTCAGTCCTAGTACCGAGGCAACCAATTCGTTCCATATCCTAGTAATGCCAAGTGCCAGGCCAGGTAGCGAGGAGTAGCAATTTTGTAAGTCATTGGTTTGACTCGACCGGGATTCAAACTCCCAACCGAGTGAAACCAATGACTTATAAAAATGACTGGGTCATGGTGCATTGCAGCTGGTCTCTCAGTGGGGTTTCAGTATAAAATCGCCATGGACGTGCACTGTCAATAGTAAATGTCCGTTCTTATATGACGGTAAACGTTGCTAGGACGTAAAGCCCAAACAAGCAGACAAATCCACTTGACGAAGCCCCATTAACAACGGTATAACTAAAGCCTAGTACAGTATAACCCCGTTAAACCAAACTTGAAGGGACCCTAGAAATTTGTTTGGATTAACCGATCATTGGTTTAACCGAGCGTTGGCTTCGACTTTGACTTGGCGGGGAGGGAGTTGGGGGTGGGGGGTGGGAGAGTAGTGGTGGGAGATTGGGGATGGTGGGAAATGGGGTGGGGTGTGAGTTGGAGAGTGTGAGATGGGAGAGGGGTGGGAAATGGGGGTGGCGTGGGGTTTGGGGGTGGGAGGGGGAGGTGCGTGGAAGATAGGGGTGCGGGTGGGGTAGGATTTGGGTGCGGGGGAAATAGGGTGCATGGCAGATGGGGGTGGGGGTGGGCTGGAGATGGGGTTGGGGGTGTGGGTGGGTGGGAGATGGGGGTGGGAGATTAGGGTGGAGGTGGGTGGGAGATGAGGGTGGGGCGGGTGGGAGATGGGGGTGGTCGGGAAGAGTCTCAGATGACCTTATAACCACATGAAATTTTGGTTTAACCATACTGGAAGTGGCCTGGGGTCCCACAATTTTGTTTGGATTAACCGATAATTTGGATTAACCGACTTTGGTGTAACCAACTCTTTTATATGATAAATGGTAGTATTTTGCCGGGCCTGCGAAAAAAGTTTGGATTAACCGATCGTTTGATTTAACCAAGCTTGGTTTAACGGGGTTATTCTGTACTACCCTAGGTGTAGTATGTGGATACTAAGGTGTAGTATCTGGATACTAAGTTGTAGTATGTGGATACTAAGGTGTAGTCTGTGGATACTAAGGTATAGTATGTGGATACTAAGGTGCAGTATGTGGATACTAAGGTGTAGTATGTGGATACTAAGGTGTAGTATGTGGATACTAAGGTGTAGTGTGTGGATACTAAGGTGTAGTATGTGGTTACTAAGGTGTAGTATGTGGATACTAAGGTGTAGTATGTGGATACTAAGGTGTAGTATGTGGATACTAAGGTGTAGTATGTGGATACTAAGGTGTAGTATGTGGATACTAAGGTGTAGTATGTGGATACTAAGGTGTATTATGTGGTTACTAAGGTGTAGTATGTGGATACTTAGGTGTAGTATGTGGATACTAAGGTGTAGTATGTGGATACTAAGGTGTAGTATGTGGATACTAAGGTGTATTATGTGGTTACTAAGGTGTAGTATGTGGATACTTAGGTGTAGTATGTGTATACTAAGGTGTAGTATGTGGATACTAAGGTGTATTATGTGGATACTAAGGTGTAGTATGTGGATACTAAGATGTAGTATGTGGATACTTAGGTGTAGTATGTGGATACTAAGGTGTAGTATGTGGATACTAAGGTGTAGTATGTAGAAACTAAGGTGTAGTATGTGGATACTAAGGGGTAGTATGTGGATACTAAGGTGTAGTATGTGGATACTGAGGTGTAGTATGTGGATACTAAGGTGTAGTATGTGGATACTAAGGTGTAGTATGTGGATACTAAGGTGTAGTATGTGGATACTAAGGTGTAGTATGTAGATACTAAGGTGTAGTATATGGATACAAAGGTGTAGTATCTGGATACTAAGGTGTAGTATATGGATACTAAGGTGTAGTATGTGGATACTAAGGTGTAGTATGTGGATACTAAGGGGTAGTATGTGGATACTAAGGTGTAGTATGTGGATACTAAGGTGTAGTATGTGGATACTTAGGTGTAGTATGTGGACACTAAGGTGTAGTATGTGGATACTAAGGTGTAGTATGTGGATACTAAGGTGTAGTATGTGGATACTAAGGTGTAGTATGTGGATACTAAGGTGTAGTATGTGGATACTAAGGTGTAGTATGTGGATACTAAGGTGTAGTATGTGGATACTAAGGTGTAGTATGTGGTTACTAAGGTGTAGTATGTGGATACTAAGGTGTAGTATGTGGATACTAAGGTGTAGTATGTAGATACTAAGGTGTAGTATGTGGATACTAAGGTGTAGTATGTAGATACTAAGGTGTAGTATGTGGATACTACGGGGTAGTATGTGGATACTAAGGTGTAGTATGTGGATACTGAGGTGTAGTATGTGGATACTAAGGTGTAGTATGTGGATACTAAGGTGTAGTATGTGGATACTAAGGTGTAGTATATGGATACTAAGGTGTAGTATGTGGATACTAAGGTGTAGTACCCAGCAACTGACAATAATATAACTCTTTATTTAAAAACAACAACCAAGCCCTCTCCGCAGAGAACCACCCCCCCCCCCAAAAAAAAAACCCACCCCACCTCGACGCACAACAAATGAAAAACACAACCGTCTCATAAGCTACGTCATGACGCTGAAGGAATTCTATATGGAGAATGTGGGTGATGTACGTGTACAGTAAAACCTCCCTAACCGACCACCTCCACAGACCGACCACTCCCCTATATCGATCGCTTGATTTGGGTCCCAACAATACTATTGAAACCATATTCTGACTCCCTAACTCGACACCTCCCTAAATGGACCACTTAAAGTCGGTCCCAAGGTCGGTCGATTTAGAGAGGTTTTACTGTATATGCATGTGCATATGTGTGTATGTATATTTATCTGTGAATGCATCTGTATGTGTATGCATGTGTGTATATGTGTGTATGTATGTGCCTATGTATGTTTGTATGTGTGTATGTACGTATTTAAACACGTGTGTACGTATATGTGTGCATGAATGTGTGTATCTATGTAAGTGTGTGTAGGTGTGTTGACAGAAACAGAGAGAGACTTTGGACAGTTCTCGCAGGGAGGTGGTGTGCAGGTGCATTTCTGTATAAGTATTTGTATATCTGTTTATATATATATATATATATATATATATATATATATATATATATATATATATATGAATATATGTATATTAATAACCGGTCGGCCTAGCCGATTCAATGCATTAACAACAGCTTAGGTATAATTCCGTGCATATAACACTAATAAGCGTCATGCCCTATGCATGCATATAACATGATGAGGCATCATGCCCTATCCATGGATATAGTATGGAGAAGCGTCGTGCCCTATGCATGCATATGACATGATGAAGCATCATGCCCTATCCATGGATATAGCATGGAGAAGCGTCGTGTGCCCCATACATACATATACCATGGAGAACCACCATGCCATATGCATGCATATAGCACAGAGAAGCGTCGTGCCCTATCCATGCATATGGCACGGTCATATACACACTGCACCTACCTGTGAGTGTGATGGCGCCGGGCGTCCCAGAGACAGACGGAACGCAGGTGGAGCCAATCAACCCGCGTATCGGCGGGGTGTCAGTGTGCGGTGTCAGTGTGCCGGTGTCAGTCGGGCGGTGGCCGCTGTAACTATGGCGACGCGCTGATCAGGTAGAGGTAGAAGTAGAAGTAGAGGTAGAGGTATAGGTAGAGGTAGAGGTACTCCCCCGCCAGGTGTTTTGTTGTGTCTTGTTGTCTTTAAACTGTCCCCCCCAGAATCCCGCCACCACTGTTGCTGCTGCCTCACCACGTGTTGTAGGTGTTGATCGTCCCGCTATCACTGCCACCTGGTGGCGGTCCGCGCTTCCTCTCTCTCCCTCTCTCTCTCCCTCTCTGTCTCACTCACTATCAGCGGCACTATCAACAACATACTATCAGTGCAGCGTCTAAACACAATGCGCCGCCGTGTCTCAACTGGACACTCTCTACTCCAAGGCGGACACTCCGACTCTCCTTCCCTTCCTCCACGTGCTTATAAGGCGTCTTGTGATCCGGCGTTGGCGGCGGCGGCGGCGGCGTCGGCATCAGCGGCGGCGGCGGCGGTGGTAGTGATGGCGGTGGCGGTGGTGGTGGTGGTGGTGGTGGTGGTGGCGGAGCGAGGCAACTTGGGCATTTTATTTTTCTCGAGGCATATGTATCTCGTTTGAAGTTGTGGGGGATAATGGGTGATGGAGGAAACGGCGGGCGTCTTTTGTGAGGAGACAATGGGCCGCAGTGACATCAGTTGATGCGCTCTTTGATCTTGCGCCGACCGACGCCGTATAAGCCGCTAGTCGGGGTCCTCGCCCCGGCGTGCCATGCGCGTTGGCGCCGGATGTTGCAACCAACACCCACCCGATCCCATCCCCCGAAAAATTGCTGGTACTATTGGGTGGTGGTGGAGGGGGTGGGATGGGCTGGGTGGGGGGTGGGGGTGGGGGGGGGAGGGGTAGGGGAGGGAGGGAGTTGAAGGGGGAAGGGATATTTGGAGGGATTTCTGCAACAACAAAAAATCTAATTTTGAGAGGGGAGGGGGAGGGAGGGGAGGGAGGGGAGGGAGGGGAGGAAGGAGATGGAGGGGAGAAGGAGGGAGATGATGGGAAAGAGGAGGGGATGGGGAGGATGGGAGATGGGTAGGGGAGGGAGGGAGGGGAGGGAGTGGAGGGAGTGGAAGGAAAGGAGAGAGGGGAGAGGGGAGAGAGGAGAGGGGAGAAAGGGGGAGTGAGGTGAGAGGGGAGAGAGGGGAGAGAGGGGAAAGAGGAAAGAGAGGGAGAGAGGGGATTGAGCGGAGAGAGGGGAGAGGGGAGAATGGAGAGGGGAGAGGGGATGGAGGGGAAGGAGGAGAGGGAGGGGAAGGGGGAGAGGGAGGAGAGGGGAGAGAGGGGTGAGAAAGGAGAGAGGGGATGGACGGGAGAGGGAGGGGAGAGGGGGGATACGGCGAGTAGACGGGAGGGAGTAGAAGGGGGAGGCGTGGGAGGAGTGGGGAGGGATGGGGGGATGGGAGGGATGGGAGGGATGGGAGGGATGGGAGAGATGGGAGGGATAATGGGAGGGATTTCTACAACAACAATTCAAATTAAATAAATTAATTAATCTTTATACCGCTGAGGTCTATTTGAATACAATGCAAGCAACCCATATTATGACTTCAATCATTTGTAATGTGTGCATTGTATTGTTGTTATTATTTATGGCGCTAAACCTTGGATTATAACATTTTGAATTCACGCGTGGTTTCCACGAGGCGGTGAGAGTTAGCGGCGCCGAGTTAGTACTAGGCAACCGCCGGCCCGGCCCGGCCGGCCTCAGCCTCAGCCCGCCCAGCCCCGCTCCCGCCCGGCCCGGCCTCAGCCTCAGCCCGGCCCGGCCACACAGCCGCATTTGGCTGATAGCTGATAGTAGAGCGCGCGGGTTTAAAAAGTGAGCTTTCTTCGTGTCCATCCGACACATTAGATGGTTAGACAACGTTGTCCATTAATGTTATTAAACACGGGTACCTTTTAATAACTGCCCACCAGCCGGGATAACCCGACCAGCTCGGCTAACCCGGAATAAGGCGTGGTTCAGGCGAAACCGAGTTCAAGAGTCCGACAGCCCGACGGGCCCGGCAGACCAACAGACCAACAATCAGACAGACCGACAGACCAGCAGACCAACAGACCAACAGTCAGACAGACCGACAGACCGACAGACTGACAGACCGACAGACCGACAGACTGACAGACCCACAGACCCACAGACTGACAGACCCACAGACCCACAGACCCACAGACCCACAGACCCACAGACCCACAGACCCACAGACCCACAGACCCACAGACCACAGACCCACAGACCCACAGACCCACAGACCCACAGACCCACAGACCCACAGACCCACAGACCCACAGACCCACAGACCCACAGTCCAACACTCCGACAGTCTGACAGACCGACAGTCCAACACTCCAACAGTCTCACAGACTGCCAGTATGATGGACTGACAGTCTGACATACAGACAGTCTGACAGACCGACAGTGTGGCAGACCGACATTGCGACAGTCTGACATTCCGACAGTCTGATAGACTGACAGTCTGACAGTCTGACATTCCAACAGTCTGACAGACTGACAGTCTGACCAAGCGACAATCCGACAGTGCGGCAATCTGACAGTGTGACTGTCTGACAGTGCGACTGCCTGACAGTCCGACAGTCCGACAGTCCGTCAGCCTGACAGTCCGTCAGCCTGACAGTCCGTCAGTCCAACAGTCTGACAGTCTGACAGACCAACAGTCTGATAAACTGACAGTCTGACATACAGACAGTCTGACAGACCGACAGTCTGACAGACCGACATTTCGACAGTCTGCCAGTCCGACAGTCTGATAGACCGACCGTCTGACAGTCCAGCATTCCAACAGTCTGACAGGCTGACAGTCTGACAGGCTGAGAGTCTGACAGACTGAGAGTCTGACAGGGCGACAGTCCGACAGTCCGACAACCCGACAGTCCGACAGTCCGACAGTCCGACAGTCCGACAGTCCGACAGTCCGACAGCCCGACAGTGCGACAGTGCGACAGTCCGACAGTCCGACAGTGCGACAGTCCGACAGTCCGACAGTCCGACAGTCCGACAGTCCGACAGTCCGACAGTCCGACAGTCCGACAGTCCGACAGTCCGACAGTCCGACAGTCCGGCGTGTCTCTGCCCGTGGCCAATATTTCATGCGCGCATGTCTTTGATGGTTACCAGGATGTTGGACCCGGACAGAAACAAACTAAGTTAATTTGCGCTGTCTTTGTTTTATGTGCACTGTATCTAGAAAGCCGACCAATGCCTCGAGCACCCAGTCACAGCGCGCCGCCCCCCCCCCCCGCCCCCACCACCACCACCACCACCTCCACCAACTATAGTTTTATGTGCACACACCGACCATTTTCGAGGAAGTTCTATTTATAGATCCCGATGAGCGCGTTCCATAACTCGGCATCCTTTTTGTTCTTTTTCCTTTTTTAAAAAATTTCCTTTTTTCCCCGCCCTCCGCGCGCAGCCGCACACTTTAGGGCGTGAAATGCGCATGCGCCACGTCCGAGCCAAGTCGGGAAAGGAGGCAGTTGTATTAATTAATAATGTGTATATTTGGGCAGGTTTCGCACATGCTAATAGCAGAGCCTCACAGGCACACGCTGCACCCCCCCCCCCCCACTCACCCCCACACTCCCCGCTCTCCACCCCCGCACCCCCCCCCCCCCACTATTAATGTAGCACATGCAAGTTGGTTGTTGGAGTTTTATATCCTTGCAACATCTAAGGTCATATCAGGACGGGCACACACAGGAGGAGTTGTCCAGCAGAGCCTCATTCAGTAATCACACTCAACTTGGCTGTTGGAGGTTGGAGGTTGGAGGTTGGAGGTTGGAGGTTGGAGTTTTATGTCCTGGGAACATCTAAGGTCATATCAGGATGAGTACCGCGACTTGTGACAGTGCACACTCATGGCAACTTCACAGTGCTGCCCACTGGGAAATCAAGCTGATGGCACCATGACCTGATATCCCCCTCAGTCACATTGTACATGATGTGCGCAACATGGGTAATTGAATGAACGAGACTGTGAATCTCAGTAGATTAGGGCACCATGGTGCCGACTATATTCTATTCTTAGAACTAATAACTTTGGCCGCTGATCGACACGCCATCTACATGATACTTCTTGAACTACGCAGTTAGATTAAAATCAGACTGGTGGTGACATCTATATTCGCTTTTAGAACTAAAATGGCCGCCGATTGACGCGCCACCTATAGTGATTTCCAGTCAAAGCCGATGACGTGGCACTGGAGATATTCACTTCGACCAGACTTTTCAAACCGAGAGGACGTACTTCTGCCGCCCAGATTTGGACTATAACTGGAGCGAGCATGGAAGTTGAAAGAAAACAAGAACATGAGGTCGAAGTCAGTGGCTATACCCTACAATATGACGAATAGCTAGTCTCGTTCAAGTCAGACAACATTGGCTTAAGGCACGCCGAGACAAAGCAATAAGAACAAATGGATCTGGCAGAGAAGCCTGGATGTGGCCATGACAGCATGCTCAACGAATCGCTACAGGGGCGATCGCTTGAGTCGACACGTCATTGCTCCTCCTTTGTACAATCGGCTGAACTCTCCTCTGACCCTGGATACTGGCATGAACGACGGACTTGTGAGAATTGTGGGTTCAAATCTTTTTCAGTCGATCGCGCGGAGTGTTGGACGTGTGCCGGCATGGGAGGATATATGATCTACGACGCAGTTTCTCCCAGCCGGTGGCATGCTGACGTCACGCCACTTGGAGGCGGCCATGACAGCATGCTCGACGGATCGCTGCGAAGGCGATCGTTTAAACCCACAAACCATCGCTCCTCCACGGTACAATCGGCTGAAACCTACTATCACCAAAAAGTGGACGCGATAAAGAACCCTGTGGACGTAGGATTAATCGTGGCTCTGGCTACAATAAAGAACCACGTCGCTGAGGTCAACCTTGGCATTAATGCATATATTCATGAACTGCAGGAAAACGCAGAGCGACGGAAAACCGGCTCCGTTGCGCTTCGCCGCTGGAGTGCTGACGTCATGACACATGGAGGCGGCCATGACAGCATGCTCGACGGATCGCTACGCAGGCGGTCGTCTGAGCTGACACGCCGAATCGATGCGATAAAGAAGCCTGCGGATGTAGGATTAACCGTGGCTCTGGCTGCAGTAAAAAACCTCATTGACGATATCAAACCTGGTATTAATGCATGTATCGACGAACCGCACGAAAATACGGAACGACAAAAATCGAGGTCCGCTACCCCGCACCGCCGGAGTCCTGACATCACGCCATGGCGAGACGGCCATGACAGCATGCTTGACGGAAACTGCATATACAACCGCCAGTGCTGACATTACAGAAATGGTGACCAACATCAAGAACCAAAAATACACTAAGTCAGGTAACAAAAGCTAACACTCTACATTATAATTCTCAATGCTGACATCAGCGAACCTCACATGCAACCGACAGCTTTGATTGTATTGGAATGGTGACCCACATTAAACTTGGGTAAAAAACGAAGGTAATCGGAAAATAACAACCCTGTCGATTTCCACAATGCAACAATGTAACAACTATTGCACCATACATATGCCAGAGACCTTTTTTCACCCACCACCCTGTTAATTGCACTGACCTATACATAAGCGCCATGAACCAGACGCTGACCCAGATCTCGCACTTGGCCAGACAAAAGTTATCAGTACACAGAGTGCATGCAAACTACACCCAGATCTTGTCTGGCTGCTGTGATGGCGACCGTCTAGACATTGTCGCAGACGCAAAGTCTCAGGGAGTGCTGACATCACCACGACCTGGAGGTCGGGCAGTGCATAGGATTTTGAAACATGAAACCGCAAATCTGATCTCAAATGCTGACGTCGGCAAATCTCCCTGACAACCGCCAGTGCTGACAATGCCGGAATGTAACAACTCTTGTAACATACATGCCCAGAGACTCTTTTTTCCCGCTGTTGGATATACTTGTGGAACAAAGTGACACAGGCTTAAGTATACATAGCCACACTAAGCCACGAGTAGATACGCCAGAGATATAACTCAGGTATCGCGGCCATCAACCAGACGGTGACCCACATCGAGGCCATAAAACATAAAAACAAGGTAGAAAACGTTACCCTTAACCATAGGCGCACACATATCAAGCCGGACGATGGCACATAACTAAATAGGCCATAAAGCCTATCAATATGGTGCTCTTCCAACAATCACGGGTGCACTCATTCTAAGGTCAAACACCAGAGCTCATGCTTGGGTTGCCTTACTTACTCATGACTGCCCGACAGCCGGCTATAAGATCGCCACTGAAACCATGTAACATGACAACCCACATTCTAATGACACCGCATGGAAATGGCTCCCCGTACGCTGTTGATGTACTCGTAGAACAAGTGACACAGGTTTAAGTATACATAGCCACACTAAAGTCACGAGTATAGCGACCTCCTACACGAAAGCTGAATTTGTCTGCGACCATGTCAAAGCTGACAATCACATTCTAATGACAATCGATGTAAAAAAACCGCTATCATATTCTAAGATGTCAATTCACCAAGGGCTCTGCATTCGTTTATCTCATAAGCTTAATAGGATACCAAGCCTTATCAACATCGTGCACTTAGGCATTGCTTGATAGACAAAAGCTGACAACCCACATTATAATGACATTGCATTGAAATAACCGGTCCCCGCACGCTGTTGATGCACTCGTAGAACAAGTGACCCAGGCTTAAGTATACATAGCCACACTGAAGTCATGAGTATGGCAACTTCCTACACAAATTTGTTTGCAGACCATGTCAGAAGCTAACAAATCACAATCTGAGACGAAAAGGCCTACAATGCGTGATAAGAATCACATGAAAATTTCTAATGACCCTGCATGGAAACGGCTCCCCGTACGCTGTTGATGTACTCGCAGAACAAGTGACACAGGCTTAAGTATACATAGCCACTCTAGAGTCACGAGTATAGCGACATCCTACACGAAAGCTGAATTTGTCTGCAGACCATGTCAAAAACCCACAGCTCGAGGCGATAAATCTGGTTGTCGCCCTCAAACATCTCTCTCCACATCAAGCGCACAAATACACCATCGCAATAAACACAGACAATGCAACCTCACAGCAAGTGCTCAGTTCCGGGGCAGGTTGTGACCCTGTCATCTGTGCCTGTGCCCGGGAGATCTGGCTGTTTGCCGCACGAAGGAGTACCGACATTCTTGTCCGACACAAACCAGGAAAGGACATCATTCTCCTGATGTTCTAAGTCGTAGGTGTTTCGACTTGCGTGCAAGGAGTCTAGCCCAGAGACTTGTTGCTGAAGCCGGCCTGGAATCGGTGATTGTGACACATGACAATGCTTTGACCCCTAACCTGTAACCTGGGATCGATATTTAAATTTTTGCCTTCTCTTCCCAACGTCACCATCAGCGGCTTCTTGATGCCATTAAGGCGGGGCTGGCGATTGGGACCTGGAGGAATAAGGCAGCCCAGGCAAGGGAATACTACTGGTGCTAGCTACTATCATCGCACACTTCTCCGACAGACTAACCTGTTTCCTAAATTTGGCAGCTCTGACCCTGGCCACTATCTTCGGGCCAAGGATTTGAGGCTAACCGCAGTGGGCATCAATGTCCGAGTCCGGTAATCAAAAACAATACAAGTCATCGTCTCCAAGAGACATTTCTCGTTCCGGCGATAACTGGATCGCCCTACTGTCCACGTCAAGCGTGGAAGGATTACGTGTCCAGGACACCACTTCACCCCGATGGCCCTGCCTTCCTGACTACCAACGGATAACCTCTACGTGCAACCGCGTTGCTTGACACCATACGACTGGCCCTGTCCGTGGCAGGTCATCCGGCCCCAGCGGCAATGACACTGCATAGTCTGAGACGAGGTGGTGCACAAGCCTGTGCTCTGCAACGATCGTCAATCAGCAACATCAAACACTTGGGTCATTGGACCACTGACGCGGTGCATGATTATGTACCAAGGCAGTCGGTTTCATCGGCTCCCAGGACACTTGCTCTATTTTTTGGTTAAGTGCCTGTAATCCTTGAAATATCTAAGGTCATCTCATCATGAAAGAGTAATGTAACAAGCTAAGATAGAAAGAATTAAAATTGCCACTTTATACTACTGTCTCGTTCTGTTTTCAATTGTCCATGATGTGCGCAACATGGGTAATTGAATGAACGAGACTGTGAATCTCAGTAGATTAGGGCACCATGGCGCCGACTATATTCTATTCTTAGAACTAATAACTTTGGCCGCTGATCGACACGCCATCTACATGATACTTCTTGAACTACGCAGTTAGATTAAAATCAGACTGGTGGTGACATCTATATTCGCTTTTAGAACTAAAATGGCCGCCGATTGACGCGCCACCTATAGTGATTTCCAGTCAAAGCCGATGACGTGGCACTGGAGATATTCACTTCGACCAGACTTTTCAAACCGAGAGGACGTACTTCTGCCGCCCAGATTTGCCGTCCCACCCACCCAACTAATATGATGTATCGATAGGGTTAAGTGCCTGTAATCCTTGAAATATCTAAGGTCATCTCATCATGAAAGAGTAATGTAACAAGCTAAGATAGAAAGAATTAAAATTGCCACTTTATACTACTGTCTCGTTCTGTTTTCAATTATCGTGACACTGAGCTAAACCAATCCTTGCTCTATCCTATTAATGCCGAGCGCCAGGGTAGGAAGTGACAAGTATCAATTTGTCATTTGTTTTACTCGACCGGGAACCGAACTCCCGATCTCCCGAATGAAGGAAAAGGATGGGAATGGAAGGAAGGAAAGGATGGGAAGGATGGGAAGGATGGGAAGGATGGGAAGGAAGGGAAGGAGGGGAAGGAAGGGAAGGAAGGGAAGGAATGGAAGGAATGGAGGAAGGGAAGGAAGGGAAAGAAGGGGAGGGAGGGAAAGGGAGGGAAGGGAAGGAAGGGAAGGAAGGGAAGGAAGGAAGGGAAGGAAGGGAAGGAAGGGAAGGAAGGGAACGAAGGGAACGAAGGGAACGAAGGGAACGAAGGGGAAGAAGGGAAGGAAGGGGAAGAAGGGAACGAAGGGATGAAAGGAAAGGAAGGGAAGGAAGGGAAGAAGAAGAATGGGGGAGGAAGGGAATGAAGGGAATGAAGGGAAGGAAGGGGAGGGAGGGAAGGAAGGGAAGGAAGCGAAGGAAGAAAGGGAAGGACCGGAAGGAAGGCAAGGAAGGGGAGGAAGCGAAGGAAGGGAAGGAAGGGAAGAAAGTGAAGGAAGGCAAGGAAGGGAAGGAAGGTAAGGAAGAGAAGGAAGGGAAGGAAGGGAAGGAAGGGAATGAAGGGAAGGAAGGGAAGGAAGGAAGGGAAGGAAGGGAAGGAAGGGAAGGAAGGGAAGGAAGGGAAGGAAGGGAAGGAAGGGAAGGAAGGGAAGGAAGGAAGGGAAGGAAGGGAAGGAAGGGAAGGAAGGGAAGGAAGGGAAGGAAGGGAAGGAAGGGACCGAATGGAACGAAGGGAAGGAAGGGGAAGAAGGGAACGAAGGGATGAAAGGAAAGGAAGGGAAGGAAGGGAAGGAAGGGAAGGAAGGGAAGGAAGGGGAGGAAGGAGAGGAAGGGGGGAAGGGGAGGAAGGGGAGGAAGGGGAGGGAGGGAAGGAGGAAGGGCAAGAAAAAGAGTGACATATATTTATATATAGATAAATATAGATAGACATAGGTAAATATAGATACATATAGACACATATAAATGAATACACATAAATATAGATAAATATATTTCACTATAGATAAATATAGATAAAACAGATATTAAATAGATATTAAATAGATAAAACATACACACAAATATTAATATATGCATATATGTAAACGCATATAAAATGTATATATATATATATATCTATATATAGACGTAATATATATGTGCAATTCAATGAAGCTGTGGAAAAGCTATTCAGCTGAATACAAACAAAAATCACTGATAGAACTAAATTCCGAGAAGAACGAGAGGGAAGTAGAAGGCAGCAGAGACAGATTTCCATAACTTCCGGAATGAAGAACACAGTAACCTGTGGCGGTGATAGATACAAAGGACGGAGTAGCAACAAACATCATATACTTAGCACGGCCCCTGTCAAATATAACCCCTTATTTGAATTATTACACCCATGCTATTTTTAGACCAAAGGCCTACATTCTCAGTGCTAGCTAGCATCTATTGACAACCCACCACCTATCTCACCATAGGCACATCACACTCTGCATGACCTCATAATGACATGCATAGGCAATTAGGCTACTTATGCCCCCCCCCCTTTCCCAGCTCTATTCAGAGCCAAATAAAAATACCCGTCTCCATGGCAACATCCGGGTACAGGCGGGTTTAAGTCGGTTAGATTTTGGCGATCATCCACCACCGATTTAAAGAATCGATCTATTGCTATTGGCGAAAAGCAGAAGATCCCATAGATAAACACTGAACAGTTAGTAGAAGGAATTTAATCAGTTATTTAAAGTTGCATAGTCCGATGGTTTTTGAGTTTCTGTCATTTTCTGAGATAAATATATTAGGATGATGAATATAATGTACCTTACTTTTATCTTAAATGCTTATCTTTGTGGATATTTGAAGTTGAAACATGCAACATTAATTTTGGCAAGCACACCAGAACTCTAACACCATAGGCTTCAGCAGTAACACGTTCTATCAAGTTGACTCAATATATCTTTCTATGTGGCAACAAATGTTTAATAAGTGCATCAGTACATGCCGGATCAAATCTTGATAATGGCTTTGGTTTTGAAAATCTAACGCTTTTATCGGACTGTGCAGCTTTAATGTCTTTTGTCGTGTTCATCTAACAAAGATTCTTGCGGTAGATAAGATAATCAGGTCAGATAAGGTCAACGAAATATGGCACAGCTACAGGAAGCTTAATGCGCATAGCATTGGCTTTTTTAAATTGCTTATTCCACACTGGCTATTTATTATTAGAGACTTGGCTTGGGACTCTGCTATTGAACCTTTTAATTTGCTACTCATTTGTATTATGGCATAATGTGACTTGCAGGATTTATCTGGGATATAACTAGTTATGCTAATATTATTTAGGCTGTAGGGGGCCCTATTGTGATGTGACCGGCTGGGGGGTGGTCACTGTCCTGCCTCTACTACTCCGTCTCTTGGTTCGTTGAGATGCGGGTCTCCGCCAATCAGGAGGAAGATTTGCGGGGGAGCCGTTTTGCGGGTGTCGGGCTATCCTCCAATCAGGAGGAAGATATGCGGGGGAGGGGACTTCGGGCGGCACGACACGCATTCGGTGTCCAGTCGGCCGGAATTTTGACTTTTGATTTTGCTTTTTGATTTGAACTTTTGACTGTTGTATTTTGATGTTTGAACTGATTTGAATTTTGTCTGTTGTATTTTGATGTTTGAACTATTTGATTAAACAGCGGGGCCTTTAGAGGTACCAGCCAGAGTTTTATCTCGTCCAACTACATGTGTGTTATTGTCTATCCGGAAGATATAAATAATATGACCCATAGCGCTGGACACACATCTCTTGTCTGAGATCAATGATGAGCTACAAAGGAATTTCTGTAGCCTCCGTCATGTTTCAACAGAAACATTTTTGTTGCCTCAATGTATTGGTTTAATGGAGACATTTCACTAGCCTGAGAACAATGATGTCTCAATGTAAAAATTGTTTAGCCTCAATGTAATAGTTTAATGGAGATACTTCTCTAACATGAGAGCAATGGTTTTAATGGGACATTTCTGCAGCCTCAATGTAATGGTTAAATGGATACATTTCTCTAGGCTGAGAGCAATCATGCTTTAGTGGGAAATTTCTGTAGCCTCAATGTAATCATTAAACGGAGACATTTCTCTAGCCTGAAAGCAATAATATTTCAATGGGACATTTCTGGAGCCTCAGGGTAATGACTTAACTGAGACATGTCTCTAGTCTGAGTGTAATTATGTTGTAATGGGACATTTCTGTAGCCTCAATGTAATGGTTTCACAGAGACATTTCTCTAGCCTGAGAGCAATGATGTTTTAATGGGACATTTCTGTAACTTCAATGTAATGGTTTCATGGATACTTTTCTCTAGGCTGAGAGCAATCTTGTTTTAGTGGGATATTTCTGTATCCTCAAGGTAATGGATTAATGGAGACATTTCTCTAGCCTGGGAGTAATGACGTTTTAATGGGACATTTCTGTAGTATCAGTGTAAATGCGTTATGGTACGGATAAATACGTTACAGTATGGATACCGGTATGTTCAACTACGTTCAACCAGGTTAGCCTCCACTACGTTCACCTATATCCACTAATGGCTATGTGACCCAGGGCTTCATCCACATACGCTAGAGTATGCTAGAGAACGCTACAGCATGCTAGAATATGCTAGAGTACACTAGAATACGTTAGCATCATGGATGCAAATTCAGCCTCTGACGTAGCGCTCTTTTGAACATGTCCAAAACTAAAATCGGATGCCATGGCTAACTCACATTATTACCAAGTTAACATGATGGAGAAGTACGGATGCTGGTACGTTCAACTACGTTCAACTATGTTCAACTACGTTCACCTACATTAGCCCCCAATACATTCAACTAGGTCCACTAAAGGCCCTGTCACATTACGACGCATCTCGCAAGCGCACGGCCAATGCGTAAATCACTTTTTTACGTTGAGAAGCGTAAAATTTTTCAGCATGGGGACAAAGTTGGACGTATACATACCATATACATAGCGTATGGCCAGCGTATGACCAATGTATGGCTAACGTACCTCTAGGTGAAAAATGCTCGAATTACGCTCACGGACTTTCACAAAACGCCGGTGAACGTTATATATGTTATCCGATTGGCAGAACTACGCATCATACATTACATATGTCAAGACATGCTGGAGAAATGCTAAACGTACGTTAGACGTATGTTAGGCGTATGTTATCAATATGTTGTCAGTATGCGGACTGTATGTTCCCACTGCCATTAAAGTAGGTTGACATAGTGCAATGTAATGAACAACGTTTGTCTGGCATACATCTAACATACATCGACATACACCTAATGCATACATAATGTACGGCGGACGTAAAATCCACACGTTGTCAAAAGTTGTCGTACCTCTAAAGTTTTGTGCATGCACAAAACTTTGCCGAACCCCTGACGTGCGATGCCGTATCTCGATGAATGTCGACATACATTGAAGTATACCAACGCGTGCCTAATGCACACCTAACACATAACGACGTATCCCAACATAGCGGCAAAAAATCACATACGTCACCGTACGTTTGTGCGATGCGTCGTAATGTGACAGCCCCATTATTGTATGTGACCGGGACATCAAGTAGTACATAGAAAGCTGCCGTTGGATCAGATAGCTGGCCCGTGACATTGAGTAGTATATAGAAAGAAACTAAAAGTGCCAGTTTGACGTGTACTTACTATTCCAGTACTACTCACTATTGGATTGGTTGGTTGTTGGAGTTTTACGTCCTGACAACTTCCAGGGTCATATCAGCACGGTACTGTTGGGAACCACCGTCAATATTTAAATTACTTCCTGTGTTACTTGTGAAATGTACAACCTTAATGACGTATAACAGGTATGATGTATAACGTGAATAATTATATATCGTGTATAATATATGGTAAGTATAATATATAATAAGAGTAATATATTTGTATATATCATGCAGGATATATATCTAATCCATTACAGATAGTGTGTAATACTAATATAGATAGTATGATATAGATAGTATGATATATAATATGCATGATATATAGCCTCTAGACTGAACATATGTATAGATTGTATGATATATAACATACGTGATATCTAGCATGTATGCTATATAGGATTATTTTGTATAGCAGGCTGATGTTGCATAGCATGATGCTGGATAGAATGGTGTTATATAGTATGATGTTGAGGTTTTGGAGAGCGAGACGTAGCTCAGGCGGTAGAAGGTGTTAGTCATCCGATCGATCCTGCTCAGTGGACCCATTTGCAGTTTGGGCTATTTTCTGTTTCAACAAGTGTTCCACAACTGGTTCATCAACAGATGTGGTATGTGCAGTCCTACCTGTGGGAAAGTGCATGTAAAAGACCCCTTGCTGATAATTGGAAAGAGTAGCCTATGTGGGGGCAGCAGGTTTCCTCCAAAGAAAATTGTCAGAATGACCATATGTTTGACGTCCAATATCCGCTGATATGAAAATCAATGTGCTCTAGAGGCGTCGGTGAATGAAACAAGCTTTTATTTTAATGCCCGAATCTGTAAAAAAAAGAGCTAGCTGGCTTCCTATGCGGGAGTTCGTGGGTTCGAACCCTGGTAGGGTCAGTCCAAGTACTTAAGAAATTGACAAATTAATACTGTCTTGTCCTTATATCAACTAGCCTGGCGCTCAATTTTAATAGGATTGGGCAAGTACTGGTTTCGTCAATGTCAGGATAATGTGACTGAGTGATTGGGTCGGCAGCCTGGTCACAGTTCGGTAGGCATACCCATCCCGATGTCTGTTTGTTGGGGTTCTATATCCTAGCAACATCTTACTAAGGTCTTATCAGGATCGGTACAGACTTGTGACACAGTACGCACTCATAGTGAGATTTTAGTGCTGTCCCACTGGATGTCCAGGCTGCCATTATCATGAACCAATATCCCACTCAGTCACATTATCCAGACCTGTTTTTGCCCTATCCTAATAATTGAGCCACACGAGACCAGATCAATATATAGTGGCAGTTTTCTTTTCTTTTCCGGTTGTTACGGTATCGAGTCGCAGTGTTTTGATTTAAGAGTTCGAGGTGCCAGGCACTTAACCCTAACATGATTCTGGATCTTAAGCTCCAGTCACACCTACCCGGACAAGCCCCGGATTTTGACCCGGACCACCCCCAGACCAATCGCCCGGACTGTCCTGGACCGCCCTTGGATAAAATCACTGTTTTCGTCATTTTTTGCCTCGCAGTCACACCTTTTCGGCAGAGCCCCGGACCAGAGGCCGGATCGCCCCAGACCACCCCGGACGACCCCCGGACTCCCCGGTGTAGCCACGGACTAGTCCTAGACGAGCCGGGAGTGATCCGGGAGTGATCCGGGAGTGGTCCGGGCCGATCCGTGGCTGATCTGGGGCTGATCTAGGGTGATCCGTGGTGATCCGTGGTGATCCGGGTCTTATCCGGGCAGTCGGGAGTGGTCCATGGCTATGTCCGGGGGTGGTCCGGGTTAAACCGTGGCTCATCCGGGGCAAAATGGCCCCAGACCATCCACAAACAGCCCGGACTGGTCCCGGTCCACCCCCGGACCACCCCTGGACTACCCGGACCACCCCCGGATCATGCCGGATTGAGCCCGGATCGCAAACTCCCCCGGACTGCCCCGGATGTTTAAAACATTAAAAAACATCCGGCGCAGAGCCCGGACGGGGCCACGGATCAGGCCGGATCAGGGCAGGACGAGCCACGGATCACCCCGGATCGCTACGGACCAGCCCAGATGATGGTCCGGGGCTCGTCCGGCCGCTGATCCGGGTAGGTGTGAATGGGGCTTTAATAGCTCGGATGGGTGGGTGTTGAATTTTGAGCCGAAGAAGTACAGATCCGATCAAATGAGACGCTCTGTCCGAAGTGAACTTTAAGCGGTTCAGGTCAGAATTATTTAAATTTTACTCCAGGTGGCGCATCGATCGGCGGCCATTATTAGTTCGAATCTAAGTTGGTAGGGGGCAGTAGTGATAACGTCCATAGTAGCGATGCTGGTTCACACGCTTAATTACCCATATTGCGAATCAACATGGACAAATCTGGGCGCCAGGCTAGGAAGTGATAAGTATCAATTTTGTAAGTCATTGGTTTGACTCGGCTGGGATTCGATCTCCGACCTTCCGCACGCTCTTGCCGATTCATCCATCGCGGCCGGTTCCTATGGATGTTAATGGGATGTAAAACCCCAAGCTATAAAAATATAGTCTACACATAATTATGTGATATATATATATATATATCTATATAAAAACATATATAAAAAATATAAATATATATATATATATACAGTATATAACTTTATAAGACCAGATAGGATGGCCGAATGAGTTGGGCATCCGTCTCCCATGTTGGTAGATCGTGGAATTCGAACTCATGGGTTCGAAATCTGATCGACTCAAACCAATGACTTAAAAATTGGTAGTTCCCGCTTCTTAGCGTTAGAATTGAGTAATTATGTGCAGAATATATATATATATATATATATATATATATATGCTGAATTAATATTATGCCCGTTATATATGTTTATGTATGTATAAAGTCATATAGAGTTTTGAAAGTGAGCAGAGTGACAGTTGGCTCACGACGTATAGGAGGTGGGGGGGGGGGAGAATGCCCGCTCCGCATTAAATAACATTGAAGTTAAGGTGCTTAGGGAAAAGCATTAAGGCGCTGCCGTTATTTATATCCACATAATAAATTGAGGAGTACATATAAGTGAAAATAGTGAAGAATTATAATTGCCTCTTTTCGCTTAAATTCGATTAAAATTTAAAGTGGTTAAACAGCACAATCATCCGCTTATACCGGAAGTCGACTGGAGTCACAAAGGACTGAGATAGAACTTAGAAGGGCTGAGGCAATTGTGAACTATTCCAAAAGTGGCCCTCACTTGTTTTTATAGCCTTGATCTTTTGACAAATGCTATTCAAATACCATTAGTTAAACATCAACAGCGGCGAATGCTGCATCTGTAGGTAAACACTGCCGTGTGACATTAATGGTACAATGTGTGTGTTCTAATTTCAATCCAGGTGTATGAAGGCCCAGTCACACTTTACCGGATTGAGGAAACGGATTGAAACGGAACAAAGTCCATTAATATCCGGCAAAGTCTGGTTTGTGTCTGTTGCATATCCGTTGATATCCGCTACAAGTTTTGAGCATGCAGAAAACTTGTAACGGATTGTGTAGGTGGTTATTATCCGTTACCGTCTGTTCCCCGTCCGTTTTCCGTCCGTTCTCCGTCCTTTCCCGTCCATTACCCGTTTGTTACCTGTCCGTTGCCGTCCGTTGCCGTCCGTTGCGTCCGTTGCCGTCCGTTGCCGTCCGTTACCGTCCGTTGCCGTCCGTTACCGTCCATTGCCGTCCATTGCCGTCCGTTGCCGTCGTTACCGTCCGTTCCCGACCGTTACCATCCGTTCCCGTCCGTTACCATCCGTTATCGTCCGTTCCCGTCCATTACATATCCATTACACGTCCGTTGCCTTTCATTATAGTTCTTTTTGTATACTTAATTGTCCGTTGATTGTTAGTTTAACCGAGGACGATGGCGCCGACGGCACACGCAGTGTTGAAATACAAATGGAAAATCAGTGCTAAACTACACTGAAAGTGCACAACGGCTTGACCTAAGCACAAGGATCCCCAGGATAGGTGCAAAATATGCATTGTTAGAATAACAAAGGAGGAATTTAACCAAAAAGAGTACTATGAACCGTAGCAAACGGAGCTAACCGTTAAAAACGGCGGCAAACACGACAAATAACAACACACAGGATATTGAGTGTGGAAATACTTGACCTAAACATAAGGATCACCAGGATAGGTGCAAAATATGCATTGTTAGGATAACAAAGGAGGAATTTAACCAAAAAGAGTATTATAAACCGCAGCAAATGGAGCTAACCGTTAAAAACTGTGGCAAACACGATGAATAACAACAACACACAGGATACTAAATGTGGAAATACTTGACCTAAGCATAAGGATCCCCAGGATAGGTGCAAAATATGCATTGTTAAGATAACAAAGGAGGAATCCAACCAAAAAGAGGTCTATGAACCACAGCAAACTGTTAAAAATGGCGGAAAACACAACGGATAACAACAATTAACACACAGGATACTAACTGTGAAAATATGAATACAAAGGCTAGCCCTGAGCACAAGGTGCACCAGGATAGGTGCAAATTATGCATTGTTAGGTTACCAAAGGAGGGATCCCCAAAAAGTAGGTACAAAAGACAACAAAAGATGATCGGGGCCATTAAAATGGTCGAAAAAATGGCGACAAATGTAAACAAGGAGATGACAAACACCAAAATGACCAAGGAAGCCATGACAACCTCCAGCAAAGTGGATGAACTGGAATTAAAAGTGATCAATGCAATCCTATCAAGGACTGGATTAAAAAAGAAATTGAACAAACATCCAAGGAAAATGAAACCAAACGTACAACAACCGAGACCAAACATAGAAATGTCAAGGAAACTAAACTGGCCACAGAACATCCACAAACAAAATTTTCTGAACCTGGAAAAGGAATTGGAAAAATTACAAATGGCCTACAGCAGCCTGAAAATTGAATGTGCATGGTACAAGGAACAATATGAAACCCAAAACCAGGAAGCCACAAACAAAAATGGCAGACCAAAGAACAAAGACACTAGGTCAATGGAGAAAAATGAGACCACCACAATACAATTAAACACAGAGATCAAGAAACTGAACGTAATAGTAAATGGTATACCGGAAAAGGAAGGAGAAACCATGGAAGACACTGTACCGGATCTACTAAAACAAGCGGAGTGTACATTTGGGTGGACAGTGGTCACAAAGGCATACAAACTCGGAAAAAATTCAAGAAGAAACCAACAGAAAAAAACCCATACAAACAAGAAAAGGAAGGAACAGATGGGGAAAAGGCTGCAAATAAAGACAACATAACAGATGATAGCAAAGACTCCCACAGGCCCAGAGGGATAAAAATACAACTAGAAACCGAAAGTCAGAGGAGAGAGCTTTTCAATAACAAGAAAAGACTAACCAACAAACACAAATTCAAGAATGTCATGCTTAGGCCAGACAGGACAGAGTCAGAAATCCTGGATGAGAAGACGGTACAACAAATGTACACCCTAGCAAGAGAAAAAAAATGAAAACACAACCCCAAGAATGAGAGGAAGGAACTTTGAGATAGACGGCAAGCGGTACAAGCCTGATGAGTTCCAAAAAATATCATTAAAAATAATCAACCCAGAAGCGGTGGCAATGAGAGCACACAACTGGGGGATATCTCCTTCCAGGGGCACAATGCCCCCTACAGTAACTTATACCACTGTGAAATTAAGGGCAAAAATGGTAAAACGGACAACTTGGCTGAACAGTATTACTGCTCGGTCATGGCGAAATATCATAACAAGATGGATACCATGAGGCTCATCGAGCAACAAATAACCCCTACACCATAAAGGCAATAGGGAAAGAAATAGTGCGTTCAACTAAATGGGTGAAAACAAATGAAAAAGTGATGGAAGACATCATAATGGCAAAGTTCACGCGGAATGAAGACCTGAAGACTAAGCTACTAAATTCATCAGGAAAACATTTATGGAATGCACAAGATGCCCATACTGGGGCACAGGACTGTTCCTGCAGAATGCTGAAGCAGGAGAAGTAGTCACATAGGGCTACGAAAACAAAATGGGTGAAGTACTCCAAAAAGTAAGAGACAACATCTGTGAAAATATAGGAAAGAAACAAAAACAAGGTTAAAATAGGGAAAAATCCTGAACAGGACAAAATCAAATAAATTAACAAATTAAAACAATAGGAGATGGATTAACAAATACAAAACTTGGGGTGAGCGCTAACAAATAATCATGTAAACCCTATCAAATCCATAGCATCAGTCTGAGTAGGATACTAGATGTTCACGGATGCTTGATATGAGGCAGACTTCAGACTTAAACATAAACAAAGCTAATGAACAACTTCCGGTACAACACAAATTAATTTTCACAAACTAACGAAGGGGAAGCGCATGGCACAGTATTATACTAATATGATACATGGCTTAAAAGACTAACACCCACTGTATTAGCCTGGTATTTGTTCCCACAGATGACGGAGCTGTCAGGGGAAAATCACTGAGCAAATCTGACTAAAAACGGATAACTAACACCAATTAACATAATGTAGATGGTCGATCTTAATTATGAATACTTAACAACATGAATTAATGTATAGAATATTCTTACTTCCCCATCTCTCAGAGCGAGGTAAATACATAGGAATGCACCACAATATGTATGAAAAAGGTACATACATCACCATTCCCCGGAACAGAGTAGGTACCAAATAGCATAAATAATATTAATAAAAATATAAAAATGTAAAAATGATACATACTTACCTAAAAACACATAACCATAATGGGGAGAGTAATGTGGACAACCAAAACACACAACTGATCCCAGAAAAATGCAAGAGTATCAACGCATCATATAAATAAAAGCTTAAAATGTCCTACTTGGTCCAGTGTCCACAAGTACTGGCAGCACCAGTGACTAGAGAGTAGTGAAAGACAGCAGGGCGCAACACAACAAAACATATCCCACACTAGTAAATACTCCCAACTCTAATGGTAACAACCAAACTACCAAACAATGGTGGAGGAAATAGACTGAAGACTAGGCAGGGGCACTCATATTGCCCACTTAAACTGCCAAAGTGCCTACAATATAATTGACAGCATCAAATTACACTTAAATATCTGCAAATTTGACATACTGACACTATCGGAAACCAGGTTTCACAAATTCCAGAGTGATCAGTCAGTAGAGGTTGAGGGGTATAGGCTTGTAAGAGAGGACAGAAAGGTGCTGAACAACCTGCAAACAATAAAAAAAAGGAGCAGGGGTTGCAATCTATACAAAAAAAACAACCTTAACACGGATAACAATCTGCTACAAGAAGCAAACAGATCAAACAATAACCTAGAATTAATATGGACAGTAATCAAAAATGAAAAACAAGCTGACATCGCGGTAGGGAGCCTATACAGACTCCCAGATGGAAATGTGGAGCACTTCATTACGGAACTGGAGGCCATCCGAGACAATATACCAAACCTCACCCACACGGAGATATTCCTACTTGGCGACTTCAATTTAAACTATAAAACAAATAACAAAAATAAAAATACCTTAGAAAATCTGATTAAGGGTAAAGGTCTGGTGCAAAAAACCACTGAGTTTAGAAATCGGTGAACTAACTAGACATGGGGAAAACAGTTCTACTATAGACCTCATTATAACTAACTCAAACCATGTCCACAAATGGGGAACCATGGGTTACACCAGAACTGATACACATAGTGATGATGAAATACGATAACGGGAAATTAGCCAAAGAAAGCAGGCTTCAGACAGATAGAGATATTGACCACAAATCGAGAAACCAAAGCCAGAAGGCAGTGAGTAAAGCCAAAAGATGGTTCATGGTCAAACAGGACCAGCAATGGGGGAACAACTCACACAAATTCTGGGAAAACATAAAAATACTACTACCGAATGCAGAAAACAAAGAAAACATCACCTATCTGTCAGGATGGAAAGGAACTCAGTAACACAGAAATAGCTGAAACCATGAATAAACATTTTTCGACCATGGGGGGCAAACTGTCAGAAAAATTCAATACAAACTGGGACACGAAAGCACCAGAACTACACACAGCAATTGACACATTCTCAACCACAATACAAGAAATAAGCGACCTAATAAAAAAGATTGACTGCAGCAAGCCATCAGGCATTGACTACATCTCCAGCACAATACTGAAGGACACACTTGGCTGCATCCCAAATATAATATGTGATCTCTTCAATAAATCATTTGCTGGAGGGTCATTTATCAGCTGCTGGAAAACAGCTAAGGTCACTCCTCTCCACAAAGGATGGGACAGAAAAAATCATTACGTAACTACAGGCCTATCTCTATCCTACCAGTACCCATCAAGTTAATGGAGAAGGTAATGCATAGATACATAACGGATTACCTAACCGAGCACCAAATCCTAAATAATAAACAAGGCGGGTTTAGAAAAAGTCACTCAACAACTAAAACCATAGCTACGTTAACTAATGACATTGCATGCAATATAAATCAAAAGAACATGGTGGGAGCAGCATTCATAGACTTTAATAAAGCCTTTGACACGGTGGACCACACCACATTAAAAAATACATTAATCCGAATGGTGATAAAAGGGAAAATAGGAGACTGGGTAAGTGACTGCCTGCTAAACCGGAAACAATGCACTATAGCAAATGGGGCAACTGGGAGAAGGTCAACTTGAGTCAGTAGACAGCTATCGCTATCTAGGAGTGGACCTAGACAGGCACCTAAATTATGACACCTGCATAACAAATACAATAAAGAAAGCTAATTATAAAATATGGCTACTACCAAAACTAAGATACTACATGACAGAAAGCATGGCAATAAAATATACAAGGATATGATCCTACCCTACTTTGACTATGGTGACATCATCTACATGGGAGGGAATGCGAACCTGCTAAATAAATTACAAGTGCTACAGAACAGAGCACTAAAGGTATGCCTCCAGGGACACACAAGATTCCCAACGATGGAAACTCCACATTACATGCAACACAAAACTACTAACAAATAGAAGAGTACTACACCTCAAGCTATTTGCACACCACTACACCACACAACAAGGTCTCACAGTGACTACTGGTAGAAACACCAAACATACAGGCACAACCGTGCTAAAAGAAACCATAAGCATTAATAAAATACATGAGAGAAGTGTGTTAGTCATGGCCACGCAAGCCTGGAACAAACAACCACCTTCAGTCAGAGCAATCAAGAAACTGGACCTCTATAAACAATTCCTACAAAAGAACAAATAAAACCATACACCATCATATGGACACCAAATAACACCTGACCTGGTGCAGTCAAGGCAAACTGTGAAAGAGCACACATGCCAAGGACAGGCCATGGAAGAGGGTGCACATCAAACCTATAAATAAACAGCCATCTGGAGTCCTGGGAGGTCGAAAGAAATGAGGCCATAGTCCACCTTGGTATGTGTTCTGGCACAAATCGCAAAAGGTACGGACAGACCAACTATGCTCACCGAACCCAACCTATAATACACTATGTCATGAGAAAATACCACAACCTGCTGCCAGGTCGCAGTCCCGAAGGGTACAGGTGTGTTTTGGCACACTCGGGTACCAAATATGGACAGGGCACAGGTAAAAGGAAGGTGCTAAAACCAAAAGTCAGGGACAATGCCGTTAGAACTATGGTTAACAATTTAACACCACAGCCGACCCACCTGGTCACAGTCCCGAAGGGAATGGATGTGTTCTGGCACATCTAGGCACTAACTAGGGACAGGGCACAAGTGAAAAGAAAGCTGCAAACAAAACAAACAAACAAATTCTGGGAACGCGTCCTCATCCACAAGCATATTACCATCTCACTAGATGTACATACTAGGCTACAATATTAGTTATATGATAGGAAGTTATAACCCCCCCGCCCAAAAAAAACCCAAAAAACTAACATAGATGCTAACTACTTAAATAAATGCTGGTGGATGTCCTGGATAGCAACCCAGAACCGGAACCCGGGCATACACGATAACATTCCTCACAGCTGTCCAGCATTGAAAACAAGCACCCTCACGGGAGCTTACACGCTATGGGCAGAATAAATAAATAAACCAAAATATATAAACCAAAAACATTATCAACTGTTACCGTATGTTACCCGTCCGTTACCATCCGTTCCATAATTGATACATTTCAAGTCCGAATCACACCGGATTAGAATATTTTTGTCCATTTCAATCCGTTTCCTCAATCCGCTAAAGTGTGACAGGGCCTTAACAATCTCCGTTGTGTTGCTATTATGTTGTTTGTTTCCTTTAACAGACAAAACAATTAAATGTCAATTCGATTGGTTGGTTGCTGGAGTTTTACGTCCTGGTAACATTTAAGGTTAGATCAGGACGGGTATCGACTTGTGACAGTGCATGCTCATTGTCACCTTTTAGTGCTGCCCATTGGGAGACCAGGCCTCCAGCACCATGACCTGATATCCCACTTATTCACATTATCCTGACGCTGAACTAACCTGTTCTTGCCTTATCGTATTAATGCCAATTGCCAGGCTAGGAAGCGAAAAGTACGAATTTTGTAAAGCATTGGTCTGACTCGACCGGGAATTGAACTTCCTACTTTCAGTTTAATTACGGGAAGCCCGCACTTTACTGATTCGGTAAGACTATATCTATTCGGTGCTGAAAGCGCATTCTCTACTCTCGGCCCATCACAGCCAGTCCAATAGATTTATATCACACTGGTCGTCAAGCTCGATATCACATACATTATTTAGATTTTTACTATTATAACTACAGTCACTGATATGTTGAAGCGCACTAAATTTAATTAAAATTTTAAAACCTCAACATCAAAAGTAAAGCTTATTTTATTTAACGGCCACATTTATATACACATATATCATCATCATCATCATGCTGTCGGTCGCGATGCGACAAAGACTGCTTTCATTACTTGACTGCCGCTCTCCATTTATATATATATATATATATAATTATATATACGTATGTATATACGGTTATATAGATATATCGATATAATATGCACATATGCAAATATATATATGCATATATAGATACCGATATAATATGTGCATATATTTGTATCTACACATTTATACATGCATGTATATATGGATATAATATAGATACCGATACAATGTGTATATACGTTTATACACACATTGTATATACACATATGAATATATGCATATATAGATACCCATATAATATGTGTATTAATGGAGAGGGTAAATAAACTATCACACACACAAAAAACAAGTTTATATACAGATATGCATATACATATATGTATACAGTAAAACCTCTCTAACCGACCACCTCCTCATAGCGACCACTCCCCTATATCGGTAGCTTTATTTGGGTCCCAACAATACCATTGTATTTGTAACCATATTTTAACCCCTAAACCGACCACCTCCCTAAATGGACCACTTAAAGTCGGTCCCAAGATCGGTCGATTTAGAGAGGTTTTACTGTATATGTATATGTGCGTATATAATTAGATACCAATACAATATGTGTATATGTTTATTTACACATATGTATATGAGTCAGCCTCACGAAACTGGGCCAATTGGTGGTTTATTTAAGATGTCGACGTCGCAATACTTAAAGTGTACTGCATTTCTTTGTTTTATATAAAATTATCCTAGAAACAAATAAGGTTGTTGTATTTTCTCTAACTTTACATTCAGAATAAATTTAAGGACATTGCAACACCTCTGTCAATGCTAAACTATAAGTATGCCGATCGACACCGACATCCAATGATCGACGCCGACAACTTTAACAGATGTCGGCGTCGCAATTCTTAAAGTGTTGTGCATTTCTTTGTTTTATATTAAATTATCCTAGAAACAAATAACGTTGTTGTGTTTTCTCTACCTTTACATTCAGGATAAATTTAAGGACTTTCCAATACCTCTGTCAATGCTAAACTATAATTATACTGTTCGACGCTGACATCCAATGATTGACGCCAACAACTTCCCCCAATTGGCCTCTTTTCTTGAGGCTGACCCATATATGTATATGGACATATGCAGATTTAGAGAATATTATGGTTAAATAGGAGACACATTGGATACTTGAAGGATACAACAGAAAGGAAACATTACTTAGCCAAGCACACACAAGTGTTCAATAAGGTTAAGTGATTATACGAATTGTTCAAAACCATCACACTAATCCCCTTTCTTTAAAAAAAACAAACCTAGCAAGCTATTCAACTGAAATGCAAACCATGTCATCATAACACAAAGTACTTGGCATTACCCGGTGTCTGTTTGGCAATCTGTCAATCCCCACAGAGACGCCGGGTGGTTGTGGGGTGGTGGGTGGGGGTGGGGGTGGGGGTGGGGGACTGATCTGATGGTGTAACGCTGCTTGTTGCTTTGATAACTGATGCTTCCACGCAGACCAGTTGACAGTTTCGAAGAACTGTCGGACTGCAAAGACTGCCTTATCGACGGTGCATCGGCCAGGGCGGGTTTTATTGGGCAGGCCAGTCAAAGAGTCAACATGGAAGGTGACGCCCTGAACCAGCACGCCGCCCGCACTGCCACCTGGTGTAAAGCACAGACACCACCGTCCGGCGCTGGTTGGCGTCCGCTGGTGTCGGTCGGCAGGTGGCCCCATTAGGGTGGCTGGTTGGTTGTTGGTTGTTGGTTGGTGGAGTTTTACGTCCTGGCAACATCTAAGGTCATATCAGGATGGGTACCGACTTGTTTGTGACAGTGCACACTCATGACAACTTTATATATAGTGCTGCCCCACTGGGAGACCAGGCCGTCAGCACCATGACCCAATATCCAACTCAGTCACATTATCCTGACACTGAGATAAACAGTCCTTGCCCTATCCTATTAATCCCTAGTGCCAGGCTAGGAAGCAGCAAGTATCAGTTTTGCAAGTCATTTGTTTGAATCGGCCTGGAATCGAACTAACCCATTCGGATGGCTATTAAAGTCTACCAGTATAGGCCATGGAGGCTGGAGCTGTACTCCGAAAAAATTCCATGCTCTCCAAACATATCTTTTTAGTTTATGTCACTGAATATGCGGAGGTAGAGTGCTAAAAATATATGACAGAACCTCAATAGCATTCAGGTCTGTAACTTTAATAAATACTCCTTTCTAGAAATATTAACTGCATTGCACTTATAACTATAAGTGACTTTCTCTGTGGCGGAGTGGTTAGAGTGTCTGACTTTTTTCTAGGTCAGACTCCTAATCTGAGGGTCGGCGGTTTGATTCCCCATGCCCCCAGCTCTGCCAATTTGGATTTCCACTGCTGTGTATAACTTACAGCGTCATCAAAGGCCGGTTGCTCTCATACCATGTCTATGTGGTGTGGGAGGTTAATAATCCCTTGGGTCGGTAAAAGTGTAGGCTCGGGCTTTCTATTGACCAGCAGTGGAATCAGGAAGACCAGTCGTCTATGACTGAAATTTCCCCTGCTTAAACAACTAATGGACCAAAAAAAAACACCAACAAACTAACTATTAAAGCTGCCTAGTGGTTTTGACGGCTTAGATTTTCTGCCATTTTTTAAAGCACATATTTTAGTCTAATTGACTCGACCAAAGTTCGAACCCGTTTGAATCCCACCATCTACAAAAACGGTAGACGGACGCTCAACTCATTCGGCCATCTCGTCTGGTCCGCGATTCTACGCTCACTAGAGCGAGTTATGGAATATTCCCTTGTCTTCTGCCTATGATAATTAATTCTAGACACATTAAATTATCATTGTTTACCAGCGATGATAACTGACCAAACCTTCAAGTTGAATATTCAGATTTTTTGAGTTTCTGTCAGATTTTATTTTCGATGAATAGATTAAGCTGCTGTCACACCTCGCTGGATTGAGGAAACGGAAAGAAACCGAACAAAGTCCATTGATATCTGGCAAAGTCCAGTTTGTGTCCATCGCATATCCGTTGATATCCGTGATATCCGGCCAGATCCGTTAGAAGTTTTGAACATGCACAAACCTTGGAACGGATGCTGCTGGATTGACGTCTACGTTTCTTGACCGGTTTGAGTCCATTTAGTCCGCTTACCGTCAGTTGGCAATCCATTCATGTCCGTTTTATGTCCGTTTCCTGTCCGTTTCATCTCCGTTCATCCAGCGGCCTTTGACCCGATATTGCAACATTTTGACACATTTTAATACATTTTGATACTCATCACACCTGAACACCACCGGACTAAACAATTCTGTATGTTGCTCAATCCGGCGAGGTGTGACAGCCGCTTTAGTTCCATCATTTTAAACTCTCAGGCAAGTAACCACATAGACAGGTAGGCGTGGGGAGTGTGTTGATATCAGGGAGCCTAGGTGGTGTAATGGTTAGCACACTGGCCCGGAATGCAAAGAGATGTGGGTTCGAGTCCCGCTCTAGGCGCAATATTTCCCATTTTCATCACCCCCACGACACTGGTTGCCGTGATCAGGATCCTGTACAAGCTTTGCGCTGTATGGTTGTTGAACCTACCCTGTGTATGTATGTGTTAGTGCATTGCCTGTATGTATGTAATTGTAAGCATTACAAGACTTACAATTCCAGGGGACGAGTGTAGTGGTCTGCACTGACCTCTCAGGCAAGTAACCACATAGACAGGTAGGCGTGGGGAGTGTGTTGATATCAGGGAGCCTAGGTGGTGTAATGGTTAGCACACTGGCCCGGAATGCAAAGAGATGTGGGTTCGAGTCCTGCTCTAGGCGCAATATTTCCCATTTTCATCACCCCCATGACACTGGTTGCCGTGATCAGGATCCTGTACAAGCTTTGCGCTGTATGGTTGTTGAACCTACCCTGTGTATGTATGTATGGTTAGTGCATTGCCTGTATGTATGTGATTGTAAGCATTACAAGACTTACAATTCCAGGGGGACGAGTGTGGTGGTCTGCACTGACCTCTCAGGCAAGTAACCACATAGACAGGTAGGCGTGGGGAGTGCATTGATATCAGGGAGCCTAGGTGGTGTAATGGTTAGCACACTGGCCCGGAATGCAAAGAGATGTGCGTTCGAGTCCTGCTCTAGGCGCAGTATTTCCCATTTTCATCACCCCCACGACACTATCATTATTTCAGGTTGAAGTAAGTTTTGAAGTTTTATTATAAATTTCAGATATTTCAGATATTTGAAGTGAAAAAGGAGAAAGTTACTTTTGGTGTGCACACGAAAATGCTGGACAGCGTAGGCTTCAGCAGTTCTCTTAGAGCTGCATAGTCCGATGAAAACAGCAAATATTCAGAACTAAAACTATTATCTAAATTTGATTCTACCTATCTTCGTTAGATACTGGTGCACTTATTAAACATTTGTCACCACACAAAAGGGAATACTGAGGCAATTTAACAGAACCTCTTATTGCAGAATCCGATGGTGTCAGAATTTTGGCAGGCTTAGCAGCATTAATTTTGCATGGTTCCACTTCAAATATCTAAACAAATTAGCCATTTAAGATAACGATTATTTAAAACTAAAGTAAGATATATTTTAGTGATCAACCTAATGTATTTATCTCAGAAAAAAAAAAAAAAAGTCAAAACCATCGGATGATCCAACTTTAACTTCACTTAATATTCCCCTGTATGCAGCAGTACATTTGCATAAGTGCACCAGTATCTAAATTTACCAAGTAGGTAAGTGTTTTGCTTCTGAAAATATACATCGAACAACGCAGCGTTAATCTCAATCCATACAATGTCTGTGTGTAGACACATAAATCCTAACCAGCTAACAGCTAATTTACAATTCACCAATCAGTGTTTACAATGGGAGCACACATTGAACTCAAACAGGCTGCTGCTACATTGAAAGAACACACAGCCAATCTCTCTTACTAAGTCATTTAACATCTCATAAGCAGCCGGATCTATTTACCAACAACTTTATCCACACCCTTCCTCACCCCCCTACACAATCCCCACGTTTCTTTTCTCTCTTTCCTCTCTCTAATATTTTATTTTCTGTGTTTTATAAATTTATTTTATTGCTATTAGTGTTATTGTCATTGTTAACTGAAGCTTATTTAGCTCGATCTATTTACCAACAACTTTAACATCATCCTTCCTAACCCCTCTCCCCGATCCCCACCCCCCCTCTTCCTTCCATCTTGTGTCTTTATTTTCTATTTAAAGAAAAGACTTTTGCTATTAGTATTATTGTCATTGTTAACTGACCGTTGACCATATATGTTGCTAGGACGTTAAACTCCAAATAATAAATAAACAAACATCGTTAACTGAATCTCATTTGGTCTGATCTTGTGTCTCTATTTATTCTTTTTTTAAATGTATATTTATATTATTGCTACTCGTGTTATTGTCATCGGTAACTAAAGCTCATTTCGCTGGGAGCAAGCACTGCGGTAATTACTGTTTGTTGTGATTCAGGAAATAGCAGTGCCAACTTGACTAGTCTGTGCCATAGTGGGCCCATCTTATGAAGCTGGTGGTGGGAAAGAGACACACACTCACAAAAAAACAACCCCAAAAAAGCGCCAAGTGTGTGGGCAGAGCGCCGGATATTCTTAGCCAGGCAGTCCCTGACTTATAGCCCCTGGTGGCATTTCTGCAAACTAGGCTTGGCGGCTGGGTCCGGGAGCCATGTTGATGAGCCTTACTGAAGCATGTGGGAGTTGCTACCTAACAGAGATGTGACATCATTTTTTCGTCTTCGGCCCCTCCTTTCTCCTTCCTTCCTTCCTTCCTTCCTTCCTTCCTTCCTTCCTTCCTTTTTTCCTTCCTTCCTTCCTTCCTTCCTTCCTTCATTCTTTCCTTCCTTCCTTCATTGCTTCTTTCCTTCCTTCTTTCCTTCCCTCTTTCCTTCCTTCCTTTCTTCATTCCTTCCTTCCTTCCCTCTTTCATTCTTGCCTTCCTTCCTTCTTTCCTTCATTCCTTCTTTCCTTCCTTTTTTCATTCATTCTTTCCTTCTTTCCTTCCTTCCTTCTTTCCTTCCTTTCTTCATTCCATCTTTTATTCTTTCCTTCCTTATTTCCTTCCTTCTTTCATTCTTTCCTTCCTTCTTTCCCACCTCCTTTCCCTCATTCCTTTCTTCCTTTTCCTTCCTTTCTTCCCTTTACCTTCCTTTCTTCCCTTTCCTTCCTTTATTACATTTTCCTTCTCTTTACCCTTCCCCTTTATTCCCCTTTCTTTGCTTCCTTTCTTCCCCTTTGCTTCCTTTCTTTCCTTTTCCTTCTTTCCTTTCTTCCATTTTATTTCCTCCATTTCTTCCCTTTCCTTCCTTCTCCTTTCTTCCCTTTTCCATCCTTCTATTCGTCCCTTTTCCTTTGTTCGTTTTACGTCCTTCCTTTCTTCCACTTTCCTTCTTTCCTTTCTTCCATTTTTCTTCCCTCTTTTCCCCATTTTCTTTGCTCTCTTTCTTCTATTTCCCTCCCTTCCCTTTTCCTTCCTTCCTTCCTTCCTTTTAAAATTTGTACTTCCTTCCTTTCTTCCCTTTTCTTTCTTTCCTTCCTTCATTTTCCTTCCTTTCTTGTTTGTCTTGTTGTTCCTGTTTTTCCTGTTGTTGTTCCACTTGTTATGTTTCCTGTTGTTGTTCCTGTTGTTGTTCCTATTGTTGTTGTTCCTGTTGTTGTTCCTGTTGTTGTTCCTGTTGTTGTTCCTCTAGGTGTTCCTCTTAGTGTCCCTCTTGTTGTTGTTCCTCTTGTTGTTCCTTTTGTCGCTCCCCTCGTTCCCCTCGTTTGGCTCATTCGCCTCGCTTGTCTCATTCCTTTTGTTCCCCTTGTTTCTATTATTCCCCTCTTCCCATGTTCCTCTCGTTCCTCTTGGACCGGGCGTCGTGGCCGAATCGGTAGAGCACATGCCTCGCATGCGGAAGATCAGGAGTTCACGAGTTCGGTTCCTGGTCGAGTCAAACCAATGACTTAAAAATTGATACTTGTTGCTTCCTAGCCTGGTGCTCGGCATTATTAGAATAGGGCAAGGACTGGTTAGCTCAGTGTCAGGAAAATATGACTGAGTGGGATATCGGGTCTTGGTGCTGGCTACCTGATTTCTCAGTGGGGCAGCACTATAAAATCACCATGAGTGGGTACTGTCACAAGTCGGTACCCGGCGTGATATGACCTTAGATGTTGCTAGGACGTAAAACAACAACAAACAAACAATTTGCTCTCTCGTCGCTCTCTCGTCGCTCTCTCTTCGCGCTCTCTCGTCGCTCTCTCGTCGCTCTCTCGTCGCTCTCTCGTCGCTCTCTCGTCGCTCTCTCGTCGCTCTCTCGTCGCTCTCTCCTCGCTCTCTCGTCGCTCTCTCGTCGCTCTCTCGTCGCTCTCTCGTCGCTCTCTCGTCGCTCTCTCGTCGCTCTCTTTGCCCTCGTTGCCCTCGTTGCCCTCGTTGCCCTCGTTGCCCTCGTTGCTCTCGTTGCCCTCGTTGCCCTCGTTGCTCTCGTTGCCCTCGTTGCCCTCGTTGTTCTCGTTACTCTCGTTCCTCTCGTTGCTCTCGTTCCTCTGATTCCTCCTGTTTCTCTTGTCACTCTTTTTCTTGTTCTTGTTGTTCTGTGTCTCCTTCACCGTAAGTATGGCTGTTGCTACCAACAATGCGTTAAATCATCACTAATCAATCAATCACTCAATCCTCTCTTCTTTTTCTTGCTCTTCTTTTTCTTATTCTTCTTCGTCTTCATCTCCATTTTCTTATTCGTCTTCGTCTTCGTCTTCCAGTACGAAAGGCTTTCTTAGATAAGCATCTTTTTGAGGCTTACACACTGTGTATGGGTAGGGGTGAGAGGGTGGGGGGGGGGGGGGTGGAGAGCGTGTGGGAGGGTGGGGGGAGGGTGATGTTGCCAGTGACTGCCGATGACCCCTGAGATAACAAGGCCAATCAGTTCGGTGATTTCACTTCCCGAAATGAACAATAAAAGCAGAATCTCCCCCTCCCCCATTCTATTGGGAGGGCCTACCGCCCCCCCCCCCCCCCCCCCCCATCCTCTATACCACTATCGACCAAACGGGATGGCCGAATGAGTTGAACGCCCGTCTTCCGTTTTGCTAAACCGTGGGATTCGAACCCACGGGTTCAAACCCTGGTCGCGTAAAACCAAGGACTTAAAAATTGATACTTATCGCTTCCTATCCAGGTTGGCTCAGTGTCAGGATAATGCGACTGAGTGGGATATCAGATCATGGTGCTGGCGACCTGGTCTCCCACTCCCAGTGGGGCAACACAATAAAGTCGCCATGAGTATGTGATCTCCCAGTGGGGCAGCACTATAAAGTCACCTTGAGTGCATACTGTCACAAGTCGGTATCCGTCCTATGATATGACCTTAGGTGTTGCCAGGATGTAAATCTCCAATAACCAACCAACTACCACTCTCACCTACACCCACCCATCCCCTGTTCTACCGGCCCCTCTCTCCCCCTCCCCCACCCCCGCCTGCTGTCATAATGGCGTATGTCTGTGTCTGTGCACTGTGAAGCTAGCAGCCGTTTGTAGGTATTTCGTGGCGACTTTGGTGGGCCTGGTCTTTTATGTTCACTTGTTGTTTGAGGGTGCTCCTGCACAGGTGAGGCACATGCCCACCACCACCATCACCCACCACCACCATCACCCTCCACCACCACCACCACCACTACCACCACCACCCTCTCTCACCACCACCACCACCACTACCACCACCACCACTATCACCACCATCACCCTCCACCACCAGCACCACTGTCACCCTCCACCACCACCACCATCACCGTCCACCACCTCAACCATCACCCTCCACCACCACCACCACCACCACTACCACCACCATCACTACCACCACCACCACTACCACCACCATCACCCTCCACCACCACCACCATCACCTTCCACCACCACCACCACCACCACCCTCCACCACCACCACCACCCTCCACCACCACCACCACTACCACCACCACCCTGTCTCACTACCACCACCACTACCACCACCATCACTACCACTGTAATGTATAGGAACTGCTGGTCACTGGCGAGAGTGACCAGCCGCGCCAGAACCAGCGCAGGGTGGTCCAGAAATAAACACTTGATACTAAGACGTCTTCGTGTCCAGTCGAGTCTTTACATGGTGTCAGATCCGAACCCAAGCCGTATTGACATGCCGTTGTCTGGCCTGAAACCTCCAGGGCAACTGCAACTGGAAGGTGACCTAGGCACTAACTGGGAAACATGGTACCATGCCTACACCATATTCGCTGGAGCTACAGGTGTATCTTCAAAGGCAGAGAAAGCACAATGTTGTGTTTTTTTACACGTGGCTGGGCCCGAGGCCCAGAAAGTGCACAGGGCCATGCATTTCGACCAGAGCACCGAGGACAAAATTAATCCTCTGATAGACGCGTTCCGAGCATACTGCGAGGAAAAAACCAATGTGACCGTCATACGCTTTAGGTTTAATCACCACAACCAGACAACCACTACCATGGACACATACATACGGGAATTACGAAGTATGATAGCGCGCTGTGAGTATGGCGCAATAGAGGATTCACTGTTGCGTGACCGCCTGATAGGGGGTGTCAAGTGTGACAGACTCAGGAACCGGCTGCTTCAAACAAAGAAACTAACTCTACAAAGATGTGAAGAAATATGCAGAATGAGTGAGTTCACGGCAAAGCACTTGACCAGTACACTGGACTCAAGCGACAGCCCAGTGGACGCGATACGCACACAGCAGAAGTCAGGCGCCGGTGCACCGGCTCCCAGACAGCAGCCGCCATTCCAACGGCGTGGCCAGCAGAGCGTGGCCACAGCAACAACAACAAAGGCCACATGTGCTTGGTGTGGGTATGTGCACAGACGGGGTGTGTGCCCGGCGAAAGGGAAAGCATGTGCAGGATGCAGCAAAATAGGACACTTCGTCAAGGTGTGTCGCAGTACACAACAATCAGCCACACCAGTGGACGACATTGCTGTGGACACACATAAAATCCTGGAGGAATGTAAGCAGGAAGGATTGGCCTCCAGCGATGACGAGCTGTTTGTTGGAGCGATGGACAAGGAACTCGCCAGGATAAAACCGGAGCTGTGGTACGTGGATTTAGCTGTGGAAAAAACACTGGTGCGTTTCAAGCTTGACACAGGATCGCAAGCGAACATTTTGCCTGTGCGCGTATTCAACAAACTGAAGAAGACAACCCTGGCGGCACCGACATGCAGGCTGATCACCTATTCAGGCCACAGGATACAACCGATCGGGGAGGCGACAATCACCGTACGAGATCAAGAGTTGCGGTTCCAAGTGATCGCAGAGGGAGGGCCGATCCTAGGCAAGGAGGCGTGCGTCAGCCTCAACCTGCTCAACCGCGTAGATGACATCGATGCTGATTCGGTGCAGCAGGTTCCACCAAGCATAACGTCCTCGGCGGCTGAAAAAACTGGTAATGTCCTATTCAGATGTGTTTAAGAGGTTGGGCACCATAAAAACCGGTGCAAAAATACATGTAGACACAGACATTCAGCCAACGATTGACCCTCCACGACGCGTGCCTCACGCGATTGAAGAGAAAGTGCGAGATGAGCTTGATAGAATGTTGAAGTTAGGGGTGATTGTCGAGATAACTGAACCTACTCCCTGGGTGAATTCCATAACTATTGTGAAAAAGCCGAATAAGATTCGTATCTGTTTAGATCCTACCAAGCTGAATCGAGCAATAAAAAGAGGGCCGTACCCAACCCGTACGGTCGAGGAAGTAGTGTCCAAATTGGAAGAAGCAAAAGTGTTCTCAGTGTTAGATGCCAATAGCGGCTACTGGCAAATCGAGCTGGACAATGACAGTTCCAAATTATGCACCTTTAATACTCCTTGGGGTAGGTACAGGTACACAAGGCTGCCGTTCGGCATAAAAACTGCCGGCGACATATTCATTTATGAGATGAATCGCATATTAGGTGACCTCAAGGGTGTCAAAGTAGTGACAGATGATATCCTAGTGTACGGGCGAACTGTAGAGGAGCACAACGCTAACCTTAAAGCAGTCCTAGAGAGAGCACGGCAGGTAAACCTCAAGCTCAATCCGAGCAAATCCAAGATTTGCCAGTCAGAAGTGTCTTACGTGGGGCATGTAATAAGTAAAGATGGTCTAAAACCCAGCAGAGAACGAGTTCAAGCAATAAATGACATGCCAACACCCACAAACGTAGCAGCAGTTCAGCGGTTCCTGGGTATGGTAGGTTATGTAAACAAATTCATACCGAACATGGCCAGCATCACTAAGCCACTCAGAATACTGTTGAACAAAGAAGTCGCATGGCATTGGGACAGTGAACAGCAGACAGCGTTTGACAAACTAAAAGCACTATTAACTAGAGCACCCGTACTAAGGTTCTATAATGTGTCCAAAGAAGTGGTACTGCAAGTAGATGCATCCAAATCAGGGTTGGGTGCAGCCTTAATACAGGAGGGGAGACCCATAGCATTAGCATCCAAAGCACTAGATGATACCCAAAGCAACTACGCCGTAATCGAGAAGGAATTGCTCGCGATTTGCTTTGGGTGCACTAAGTTTCACAACTACATATTTGGTAAAAAAGTGGTGATCCAAACTGACCATAAGCCGCTGGTGGCGATCTTGAATAAACCATTGCACATGTTGTCTGCGCGCATGCAACGTATGCGCATGCGTCTCTTAAACTATGATCTCACCATAACACACATAAAAGGTTCATCCATGTATGTTGCAGATGCCCTGTCAAGAGACCACAGTTCATCCATAGAGCCGAACAACTTGTTCGACACGAAGTTGACCATAGCAGCAGTTGACATCCGAGGTGGCATCACACAACAGATTCGAGCCGAAACAACACACGATCAGACACTGCAAGACGTCAAACAGCTTGCAGAGACAGGTTGGCCAACACATACAAATCAGCTAACGCCCAGCACAAAACCGTACCATACGTACCGACATGATATAACAGCAGAAGACGGTCTGTTATTTAAGGGGGACAGAATTATAATTCCGCAAAAATCACAGTCAAAGGTGTTAGCATTGATACACGAAACGCATCAGGGCATTGCAAAGAGCAAACAGTTGGCGAGAGATTATATTTTTTGGCCTGGTTACAGAGGCAAATAGAAGACATGATATCGCGCTGCCCGATATGTCAGAAATTCCAAAACAATCAACAAAAAGAACCGCTGCGTTCGCACAACATCCCAAACGCTCCCTATCAGAAAGTGGGAGTGGACTTCTTCTATGTGGAACAACGAACATTTCTCGTGGTAGTCGACTACTACAGTAAATACCCGGAAATAACAGAATTACCCATAACCACAAGTTTGGCAACGTTAGACGCATTAAAGCAACAATTTTGCAGGCATGGCATTCCTGAGATAGTTGTATCCGACAACGGGCCTCAGTTCTCAAGCCAAGAATACAACAAATTTGCAGCCGACTACGGCTTCCAAGCAGTCTTTTCAAACCCTCAGTTTCCCCAAAGCAACGGACAGGCAGAGCGTTACGTGCAAACAATAAAAAAAATGATTAAAAAAGCCATCATGGAAGATAAAGATTATCACATATCACTATTAAACTACCGTAACACACCTATAGTAGGGATCGACGCATCACCAGCGCAGCTGCTGATGAGCAGGAGGCTGCGATCCAAGCTCCCTGTCACACGAGCGCAATTAAAACCTAGGACACAAAGTGCAAAACACAAAGAAATCACCAAGATTCAACAAGCTCAGAAACATTACTACGACAGTCGAGTCGGCAATCAACACCCGAGGTTTGAAATGAATGATGACATTCACTATCTCACGCATCAGGGTACCTGGGCCCCCGGGACTGTTATCGGAGTAAGCAAAACAAACGACAGAGACTATGACATACGTAATCTGCAGGGGAAAACTTTGAAGCGAAACCGCATGCACATACGCAAAACCAAGAAACAACCCTCAGTGCAAGTCGAACGACAAGACCGCACGATGGACCCCCAAACAAATCACAAACAGCAGGCAACACAGATCGGCGAAAAAAAATCAACAAGATACGGTCGAGTAATTAACCCGGTCAATCGTTTTGGGTACAATTAGCACGCAGCTGTGGCCGTCCATGAGCTAATAAGGTACGAGCGTGGCTAAAGTAATAACGTCTTGTTTATAGTGGTAACTGTATATGTTAAATTGTGCAACTACTGTTAAGAATGGAGATAGACCGTATGACACGGCATACACTGAGATTCGTGAGATCCAATGGACAAAGTGAACAAACGTAATGTTAGAATTAAGGCATTTAATTCTTGATTTCATGACTGCTACCATGGACCAAACTGACACAAATACATGTTAAGCATAAGGGTCGATCGGACCATATTCATGAACTTGTTGGAAAGGGGAGGATGTAATGTATAGGTACTGCTGGTCACTGGCGAGAGTGACCAGCCGCGCCAGAACCAGCGCAGGGTGGTCCAGAAATAAACACTTGATACTAAGACGTCTTCGTGTCCAGTCGAGTCTTTACACTTCATACCGAACATGGCCAGCATCACTAAGCCACTCAGAATACTGTTGAACAAAGAAGTCGCATGGCATTGGGACAGTGAACAGCAGACAGCGTTTGACAAACTAAAAGCACTATTAACTAGAGCACCCGTACTAAGGTTCTATAATGTGTCCAAAGAAGTGGTACTGCAAGTAGATGCATCCAAATCAGGGTTGGGTGCAGCCTTAATACAGGAGGGGAGACCCATAGCATTAGCATCCAAAGCACTAGATGATACCCAAAGCAACTACGCCGTAATCGAGAAGGAATTGCTCGCGATTTGCTTTGGGTGCACTAAGTTTCACAACTACATACTTGGTAAAAAAGTGGTGATCCAAACTGACCATAAGCCGCTGGTGGCGATCTTGAATAAACCAAGACCCTCCACCACCACCACCACTACCACCATCACCCTCTACCACCACCACCATCACCTTCCACCACCTACACCACTACCACCACCACCACCCTCCACCACCACCACCACCCTCCACCACCACCACCACTACCACCACCACCCTCTCTCACTACCACCACCACTACCACCACCATCATCACCACCACCACCACCACCACCCTCCACCACCACCACCACTACCAGCGTCACCCTCTACCACCACCACCATCACCCTCCACCACCTCCACCACCACCACCACCACCATCACCCTCCACCACCTCCACCACTACCACCACCTCCACCATCACCCTCCACCACCTCCACCACTACCACCACCACCACCACCACCATCACCCTCCACCACCACCACCATCACCCTCCACCACCACCACCACCACCATTTCCCTCCACCAACACGCCTACGGTCGCCGCCGCCCACCCCAGTCCACACCCCTGCCCCGGCCACTTACGGAATATCAAAAGACCAATAATCCACAGCCAGAAAGAAAAGGCAGAGGAATTGTTCGCAATTACGTCTTCCATTACCGAGTGCATTGAGTCGTTGGTGGTGGTGGTGGGTTGGGGGTGAGGGAGTGGATGGGGTCATTGAAGGGGGGAGGGGAAGGGGGACGGGGAAGAGGGGCGGGAAGGGCACTGTGAGTTCTTTGAAGCAATGGACTGTGTGCGCGCGCATCAAATAGATCCACAAAGACAAAAAAAGAAGGATGAAAAAAAAACCTACCCTATAAGCAACACACAAAAAAAGGTTTTTAAATTCTTTTGTCGGCCACGTGCGCTGCTTGTGTTAACAGAGTGGCGGTGGGGGTCGGGTGGGGGGTGAGGGGGTCGGGTGGGGGTGTGAGTGTGAGTGGGGGGAGTGGGTGGGTGTATGGGTGGGGGAGTGGGTGGGTGGGGATGAAGTTGTGCACGGTGGTAGACAATGAAGCAAATCGGCTTCATGAGATTGTGGCAACTCTCTAATCTTAGTACCCGCCAATGACGATAGAGGGCGTGCCAAGAGGCGGTTGCCGGGGTGTGGGTGGGTGGGTGACGGGTGGGAGGGAAGGCACGCGACGGTGACTAACGGCCAGGTTTACCGTAATCCTTATTCGGGCTTAATGAGGCTGGCTTTTATATGTTGGCCCCGGTTAATAGGCAGCTTCTGATGTTATCAGGCAGTGGTAGATAAGCTTTGTTCCACACGGCTTTTTGTTCTCTACCGGCCGCCGGAGAGAGATACTTAGCTTTGTTAGGCCGAGTTAGTGCTAAGTATTTGTTATTTCCCCCTGTTTTGTATGAGTATATACGTGTATTTGTATTTGTGGGTGGTATTGACGTGTAAGTATAGTGAAAGCTGGATGTTTAGACTGTTAGCAATCTACAAACAGTTACAAGTCTTAAGCAAGAAGCAAGAAAACCTAAATTATTACTAAAACTAAATTCAAAAGATTTGAATCAAATTGGATTAGTTCTGCCCACCGTTGAAAACAAGTGTTAACACACTTATCTGCTTTGAGCAGGATAAATAAATTCATCATAAAAAAAGAAAATAAGTAGGATATCCCACAGCACAAGTGAAAAAAGCTTGTTTTATATAATGAAGCGTCTAGAGCACATTGATTTTTATCATCGGTTATTGGGCATCAAGCATATGGTCATTCTGAAATATTTCTATCGAGGAAACCTCCTGCCGCCACATAGGCTACTCTTTCCGAGAAGCGACAAGGGGTATTTTGTATGCATTTTCTCACATACAGGACAGCACATTCCACAACCTTTGATGAACCAGTTGTGGACCGCACACAACACAACTGAGTTCACTTGCATTCGGTATCAGCTAGTCCCGGCCAATGAGATCGAAAGTTTCTGCAGAAAGCCCTTCTCACAGCAGTTTCTCCCACCACATCCACTTTGGGATTCTATTTTCTTTCCGAGAAATACCCGAGTTCACCCATTTCACATAACTTTAAATGACTCTTTGTAATGTGGGTCATTCTCAGAAACTGTGTATCACATATTTGGTTTACATGTTACATTATTAAGGATCTTTGCTTTTTTTGTTGTTGAGTAGTAAGACAAATAGTTATTGTTGACTGTGTGTCCAGTATGTTAGCAATACTACATGTATTTAATTGATCCAACCAAAGGTATCTAAAATATGCTTATAATGTTTTGTGCGAAAGTGAAAATATGAAAATTTGCATATTGACACCATTCATCTATCCGACCTAACTTTTTTCTTGGAAGACACAATCTTTTTTGCTTAACTGTAATCAACAAAATCTTGTTTGAATGTGTTGTGTGTATTAAAATGATGTTATGACTGTGTGCTAAAATGATATTATGGATGGATGTTACTCGGTTAATTTTAATTTGCATAAGATCAAAATGAAAAAGTGAAAACAAATTAAATTCTGACAAATGCACAACATATAAACCTTCATATGAATATGCATTCTGCTATTATTTTAAATCTTTTTTTGTTATTACTTAGAATGGCTTCAATATCACAAGAATAGTAGAGCTTCTGAGAATGACACATGTACGTAGTAGTAAAGTATTACGAATAACTGTGACATAAACATGTGTCAGTGTACACATATAATTAGCTGAATAATGAAGTATATTATCTTATGAGTATATTATCTATATATAATCGTGGGCAGAGTGAGTGAGAGCCACCAGACAAGTTACAGCGTTTGAAGGCAGGGGGCGAAACAATCAGCCCGGTTGAATAATAGATGAACAACTTAATAACAAATCAATATAGTAGATGACTTAGAATATAATAAAGCATGAAAGCTTCCGATTAATTATACGTATACAACCCATATACATCACATAAATACATATACTACATAAATACGATAATGCATATATTATCACCACATTTCTTTGATTAGTAACCAGAGTATCTAGTCTTTTTTGCTTGGGAAATTGGCATTGAAATCCACGTATCACTACAGCAAGCTGCTTTAAAAAAACTAACTTTTCCAATTCTACGTAATATATAAATTAGTTACCTGTCTCATCTGTCATTATCCCTTATTGCTAAAATAGTATGTGGCCAAAAACTGACAGTTTCTTTCCTTGTCCAATTATCTGCAGTTGGAGTGAAGTTATTCTAAGTAGATGGTTGGTTTTATTTTCCAATCACAGGTTGGTTGGTTGCTGGAGTTTTACGTCCTGGCAACATGTAAGGTCATATCAGGACGGGTCCATTCATAGGTGTGTGTGGGAAGGTAGAGAACTGGGGGTGGGTGGGTGGGGGGAGGGGTGGGTGTTGGGGTGGACGGACCACTATGATTTACCCACCCACCGGGCAGGATGATCAAGTGGGTAGAGCTTTCCTTGCCCTATCCTTGTGATGCCAAGTGCCAGGCTAGGTAGCGACAAGTATGCACTTTTAAGTCATTCATTTGACTCAACCAGGGTTTGAATCCCATTACCTACCAACATGGGAGGCAGTTGCCCAAATGATTCGGCCTTCCTGTCCGGTATGTACAAGTTATTCGACCATATCAATCATATACTTCTTGTACTGCATTTTTATCACGGGATTATATTTTTCCATTTCTTCTTCTTCTGTTTCTTCTTCTGGCTTCTTCTTCTTCCTCTTCTTCTTCTTCTTCTTCTTCTTCTTCTTCTTCTAGTGCTTCTCCTTCTGGTTCCTCCGCTTCTTCTTCCGTTTCTTCTGTTTCTTCTTCCGTTTCTTTTTGTGTTCCTTTTTCCGTTTCTTCTTCTTCTTCTTCTTCTTCTTCTGTTTCTTCTGGTTCTTCTGTTTTTTCTGGTTCTTCTCCTTCTGCATCTCTCGCTTCTTCTTCTGGTTCTTCTTCTGGTTCTTCTTCTGCTGCTTGTTCTGCTGTTTCTTCTGCTTCTTCTTTTCCTGCTTGTGCTTCTTCTGTTTCTACTTCTTCTACTTCTTCTGCTTCTTCTGCTTCTTCTTCTTCTTCTTCTTCAACCAGATGGGAATGCCGAATGAGTACAGCGTCCAACTCCTGTTTTGGGAAATCGGGAGATCCGAACCCATGAGTTCGTGGGTTCGAATCCTGGTCGAGTCAAACCAATGACTTAAAAATTGATACTTGTCACTTCCTAGCCTGGCGCTCGGCATTATTAGGATAGGGCAAGGACTGGTTGTCTCAGTGTCAGGATAATGTGACTTAATGGGATATCAGGTCATGGTGCTGGTGGCCTGGTTTCCCAGTGTGGCAGCACTATAAAGTCACCATGAGTGCGCACTGTCACAAGTCGGTACCTGTCCTGATATGACCTTAAATGTTTCTAGGACGTAAACAACAACAAACAAATCTTCTGCTTCTCCTTCTATTCGTCGTCTTCCTCATTATATGATTAGCACTCATACTTCGTAACTGCATGTTTCAATAAACATTAAACAAAATATAGTTGTTGTGCCAACATTTATTTTTAGACATACAGTATTGTCGTTGCTACCAACACGACGCTTAATTATCAATCAATCAATCTATCAATCAATCTTCCACAATCATTGTTGCTGTTGTTCTCCTCCTTCTCCTTCTGATATTCTCTAACTTCCATGCACCATGTCAATAAGCAATACACAAAACACTTGATTCTATTATGCTAATAATCATTTCCTTTTAAACCCATGAAGCAAACCACACCGCATCAGCTTCCCAGACCTGCCGTGGTGTGGTCGCTATATTTAAATCCCTAAAACGGAGACGGACAGACGCGTGCGAAAAATTATGCCTGTGTGCACTTATTAAAATTAAACTAAAAACTAAAAATTAAATGGTTCTCAAAATAGCCAGCATCTCTACATCCTGGAAGCTGCCTGCCTGCCTGGCCTGTCTAGTAGAGTATAAGGAAGGGGCGGAAAGGTCCACGTCCTTTTTTTTAACCAGACAATGCATTCCCCTATGATTAATACAACCTGCATCAAAGGTCAGGCTCTAACGAAGCATTGCTGGCCATATTTAGTGTGGTCAGTGAACGATGAGTGTCAGGTACAACCATACCAGGCACCGGGCGTGGTGGCCGAATCGGTAGAGCGCGGGCCTCGCATGCGGGGAGAGTGGGAGTTCGGTTCCCAATCGAGTCAAACCAATCACTTATCAAATTGATACTTTTCGCTTCCTAGCCTGGCGCTCAGCATTAATAGAATAGGGCAAGGACTGGTTAGCTCAATGTGGCTGAGTGGGATATCGGGTCATGGTGCCCATGACCTGGTTTCCCAGTGGGGCAGCACTATATAGTCACCATGAGTGCACACTATCACAAGTCGGTACCCCTCCTGATATCACCTTAGATGTTGCCAGGACGTAAAACTCCAACAACCGACCAATCAACTGGACCAGGCATGATGGCGGCCGGTGGTGGTGGTTCAAATAAACACTCGCGTCTTTGTGAAATGGCACTAAGATGAAAAGGCTGCGGAGAGTAACAGTTCTTGGTTGGTTGTTGGAGGTTTACATCCAGCCAACATCACAGGTCATTTCGGGATGGGCACCGACTTGTGAGAGTGCACACTCATGGTGACTTTCTAGTGCTGCCCAACTGAGAAATCAGGCTGCCAGCACCATGACCCAATATCCCACCCAGTCACATTTTCCTGACACTGAGCTAACCAGTCCTTGTCCTATCCTATTAATGAAGAGCGCCAGGCTAGGAAGCGACAAGTATAAATTTGGTAGCTCGTTGGTTTGACTCGACCGGGAATTGAACTCCTGATCTCCTGCACGGGAGGCCTGCGCTCTACCGATTCCGCCATCACGCCCGGTTGTAACATGAAAAGGCTGCGGAAAGAGAAACAGTTCTAGTTGATGTGATGCCAATGCCGACTTCTGTCACTATGTGTGTGTGTTGTTGTTTTACGTCCTAGCAACATCTAAAGTCATATCAGGATGGGGACCAACTTGTGACACTTTACACCCATGGCGACTTTATAGTGCTGCCCCACTGGGATTTTGCGTCGTCAGCACCAAGCCACGATTTTTGTCCTATATTTCTAATGCCCTTGACACAGTTTGTTTGTTAGGGTTTTACGTCCTAGCAACATTATGCTAAGATAGCTACCGACTAGTGACAGTGCACACTCATAGTAACATTTTAGTGCTGCCTCACTGGGAGACCAGGCTGCTCACACAATGACCTTATATCCCACTCAGTCACATTATCCTAAGCTGAACTAACTAGTACTTGCCCTGTCCTATTAATGCTAGGTGCCATATATTAGATAGCGACACATACAAATTTGCTAAGTCATCAGTTTGACTCAGCCATGATTCAAATGCCGGAAGACATCGCTCTAACGTGCATGTCACACCTTACCGGATTGAGCAACGGACATAACTGGACAAAGAATTTTCTAGTCCGGTGGTGTTCAGTCTCAAAATGTACCGAAATGTGTCGAAATGTTGCAAGGGCCACCGGATGAAACAGATACTAAATGGATAAGGAACATACATTAACGAATATCTACCGGACGATAACCGGATGATAACCGGACGACACCGGACGACACCATATGTAACCGGACAAGCAAAGGTGAACCGACGGGCAAAAACCGAATGTCAAACGGACAGACCGAACATCAAACAGACGATAACCGGATGATAACCGGACAACACCGGACGACACTGTATGTAACCGGACAAGCAAAGGTGAACCGATGGGCGAAAACCGAATGTCAAACGGACGGACCAAACATCAAATGGACACATACCAGACTGTTAACAGACGTGGTGAAAACATATAAAAAACTGACGAACCAAATTCCCGCAACACCATCAACAAACTATTCAGGAAGCAAACCGGCGACGTAACGGATGGGTACCAGACATGAAACGAACAAAACGGACTAAACAGACTTAAAACGGTCACCAACCATACACGTCAGTCCGGCAGTGTCCGGTACAAGTTTTGCGCATGCTCAAAACTTGCCACTGTACACTCCGGACACCACCGGACAGAGAACGGACACACCGGATGCATACTGTATATAAAACGGACATTGACGTATTTCACCGGACATTGTCCGTTTTCTAACTGTTACCCCAATCCGGTGATGTGTGAGAGAGCCTCTAGCGATTCGGCCCCCCGCCTCCAGTCCCTAGACAAAGTGGTGACAATTAATAGGTTTATAAGTTTAGTAAGTTTTATTCAGTCAGCAATTAATCATACGACACAACCGCACAGAAACCAGGGAGTGGGCACAACATACCTCCTCCCAAATAAGCATGGTGTACGTGTTGTGTGTATCGCTTCCACCCACTTATTTTTGAAAAAAGAACTTGTTTTATTGTAGCTGCATAATCCGATTAAAACATGAAATTTTCGGAACCAAAATACTTACCTAGATTTGATGTTACATATCCAACTTGGATACTCGTGCATTAATTCAGCATGTGTTGCTTCAGAGAAAGGAATGCTGAATCAATTCAATGGAACCTGTTAATGATGAAACTTATAGTGTCCACTGTTTCGACATTCATGCTAACATTAATTTGGCATGTTTTCACTTTAAATATTTCCAACATTAACCATTCTCAGCGAAATTTACTTAAAACAAAAGTAAGGTAGTTTATAATGATGAACTTAATGTATTTATTTTTAAAAGATATGACAGAAATCCCAAACCATCAGACTATGAAACTTTAAGCCCGCCCAAGAAATGATAAGATCATATGGGCATAATGTCATTTTGGGCATTATGTCATTTTTTTTTTAGGATATTGACACCCCAACCCCCCTCATGGGCTCTATATCATGATAATCTCAGCTAAGCTGAAGGCTTAGCTAGTAGTACTAGCCCAGTGCAAGTATCTTTATTGTGACTGAGTTGGATATTGCTTTACGGCAACACTACCGTTGCATCTAAATGAAGCAGCACTATAAGGCCACCATACGTACGCACTGTGATAAGTCAGTACCCGGCCTGGTGTTACCTAAATTGTTGTTAGGATGTAATCCACCAATCGTTAAAGAGGTGTAGCAATGAGAATTTGGTCAAATGGAGAGGATGCTCCCACGTCAAGGCACTGCTGTGTAGTTCCGACATTTGCCACCAGGTGGGGGTTACGTCAGGCGCAGGGGAGTGTGGACTCAATAGGTCTACAGCAGTATCACGGCAGCGTAGAGGTTTTGTGATGCTCGGGGCTTGGTTGGTTGGTTGTTGGAGTTTTCCGTCCTGGCAACATCTAGGGTTATATCAAGACGGGTACCGACTTGCGACACTGAACACTCCTGACAACTTTATAGTGCTGCGTGACTTGGAAATCAGACCACTGGCACCATGACTCAATATCCCACCCAGTCATATTATCCTGACACTGAGCTAACCAGTCCTTGCCCTATCCTATTAATGCCGAGCGCCAGGCTAGGAAGCGACAAGTATAGATTTTCGATACACACTTGTTCGAACCTTGTCAGGTCAAACCAATGAATTAATAATTGATGCATGTCGCTTCCTAGACAGGTGCTCGGCATTATTAGGATAGGGCAAAGACTGGTTGGCTCAGTGTCAGGGTAATGTGACTGAATGGGATATCAGGTCATTGTGCTGGTAGACTGGTCTCCCAGTAGAGCAGCACTCTGAATTCGCCATGACTGTGCACTGTGACAAGTCGGTACCCATCCTGATATGACCTTTGATGTTGTCAGGACGTAAAGCTCCAATAACCAACCAATCAACCTAGTGGGCGTAATCGATTAATCAACTCGGGTCACCCAAACCACTTTTTGGCGCATCCGCACATCCTACAGAGTCGGGTTGAATAATCGAATACGCTTCTCCACGCTTGGGGTGGGTAAATGGTGGCTTAATCCAAAACTTAAAAAAAAAAATTAATAGCCGATATAACTACAGCAAAATAGGATTTAAAGTATTTTATGATTGCATACTTTAGTTATATTTCATTCATTAATCTGTGTTATTACTAAAAAAACCCATCTAGGGCTGGTGCTGGTAGCTATTATCCTGCAGGACGGTACCAGCACAAATGTGATGTCATCGTTCCTAGCAAACCCCAGCCAAGAGGTGGGTTACTGGGGTCAGGTCGTTTTGCACACAGCACTTGTTTTTGTCAACTCCACTCGCGGTGTTCGATTTGAAATTCTATCAACTCGGGTGACAAGAATCGCCCGGGTGGTGTTGTTAATCGATTGCGCCCATATATTGCATCGGCATAGGCTGTCAAGCTCATCCATTTAGATGCTCAGTGGGAAGTATGTCCTCTTCACGAGTTAGAATTGAACTATTCTATGAAAAATGCAATCATACATACCGCAACACACATATATATATATATATATACATATGTGAGGCTATGCATACATATATAGCTATATATACATAGCTAAATATACATAGGCAGCATTTGGCAGTAGAACATTGTTAATGTTAGTGTCAATATAAATGGCTAGTGCGCAGTAATTTGAAGAAACCCTTCATAACCAAGAAACTCTTCCGCGAATAACCTTACATATTTGGGAGAAAAACAAACGTTTATTTTTAAAATCAGCTGACAGATAATCCATGCAAGTTAAACGCCATTGGCAATTAGCTGAACTCACTTATGTAAGTTTTGTTAATTTGGTTGACAATTAGAAAAAAATGGAGTCTCGGAAAGTATATTTAGTGATTGCTTTATTAGGGATCGTCTTTTACTATTGCCATTTTTATAACCGACCAAACATCGAAAGGTGGGTTGCTTAATTGATCTTTACTTGGTGGCTTCTGGAGGTCAAAGTCACTGCACCGCTTGAGCAACCTCACTCGGAGGAATGGACGAACTGAGAGCAGTTCAAAGACATAGAGAATACAAATAACATCAACTCACTCTCCTCCCCCCACACACATACGCACACGCACACGCACACGCACACGCACACGCACACGCACACACATACGCACACGCACACGCACACGCACGCACACGCACATACACGCACACACACGCACACACACACATGCACACACCCCACACATGCACATGCACCCGCACACACACGCACACACACATGCACACACACACACACACACACGCACACACACACGCACATGGACACGCACACGCACACACGCACACACATGCACACGCACACACGCACGTGCACGCGCACACACACGCACACGCACACGCACACGCACACGCACACGCACACGCACACGCACACGCACACGCACACGCACACGCACACGCACACTCACACGCACACGTACACGCACACGCACACGTACACGCAAATACTAACAAGGACCAACCAAGCAAAATAACAACATAGTAACATGCGATAGATTCCTCCTTATAAATCTGCGCACATTCCCCATTTGTGAATTTACTTAATTATATATACAGTAAAACCTCCCTAATCGACCACCTCCACAGATCGACCACTCCCATATATCGATCGCTTTCTTTGGGTCCCAACAATACCATTGTAACCATATTCTAACTACCTAAACCGACCACCTCCCTAAATGGACCACTTAAAGTCGGTCCCATAGTCGGTCGATTTAGAGAGGTTTTATTGAATAATAATTCTTATGTAGTGGTTGAGACAAACGCTAATATAAACAAGTAAGATGGAGACACGTATTGCGGTATGAGTTAGGGGGGGGGGGAGACCCCCTACACCTTTGTTTAAACAAAATTCCTCCGAGCTAGTGGAGGAGAGGCCCCGCACAGGAGGCAGAGCAGTGCATGCTGGTACCCACCCCCTCCCCGGGGCGGGGGGGGGGGGAGTGCAACCCACTCCAGGTCTTATTACATTACAGTTTTGAAAGTGAGCGGAGTGACAGTTGGCTCACGGTATAGGAGGCGGGGGGAATAGAGAATGCCCCGCTCTGCAGCAAATAACATGGAAGAAGATGATTACTGGGAAACATTTAAGGGGCTGCCGTTATTTATATCCACATAATAAATTATATAGTACATATAATTATTATAACGGACGTGATGCCGAATCGGCAAGAGCGCTTACTTCTTGTGTGGAAGGTCAGGAGTTCGAATCCCGGTCGAAATAGACTTACAAAATGACCTACCCTGGCGCTTGACATTAATATTTGTTGGTTGGTTGTTGGAGTTTTACATCCTGGCAACATCTAAGGTCATATCAGGATAGGTACCGACTTGTGACTGTGCACTCATGGCGACTTAATAGAACTGCTCCACTGGGAGACCAGGCCGCCGTCAGTATGACTTGATATCCCACTCAGTCGCATTATCCTGACACTGAGCCAACCAGTCCTTTCCCTATCCTAATAATGTTGAGTGCCTGGCTTGGAAGCGACAAGTATCAATTTTTAAGTCATTGGTTTGACTCAACCAGGTATCGAATCCGTGCATACAAATCCCAAGATGTACCAAAACGGGAGACGGACGCTCAATTCATTCGGCCATCACGTGTGGTCGTGATGTGAAGAGTTGAGATGTAGGTGACCAGTTAACTGATTGATTGATTGGTGGTTGCTTTACGTCGTGTCAGCAGCATAGGCCATATTCACGGCGAGGAATGTTTGTTTTTTGTTCAAACCATCGCTTTTACATGTAAAAGCAGACAATCAATTATGTGCCAATAGACATTCATTAAATTAGAAAGCTCCAAATCATATATTTGTGGTCAAGGGAAACAAATTCCCATAGAAAAAGAAATGTTTTATTAATAATTGATAGAATCTATTTAGTACACTATATGAGGTGGTTCAGTCCAGCTGCCCCTAAAAAGGCTAAAATGTTTTCCTGTTTTACCTTAGTAAAAAGGTCATGCATACTGTCTGCAGTGTAGAACTGTTGTCACAGGGCCAAAAAATCAACGCAACTTAGTAAAATGTGTTTGAGTGTCAGCAGGGACTGACACCCAATACATTCAGGGGGAGGTTCAGGGTGAGGTTCCCCCTTGAGCAAAAAAGCTTATGTAAGCCACGAGTGGCCAATACGGCAGTGGCTAAGGACCACTTGGTCCCGCCGACCTCCCGCATGAGTCTGTGGTGGTTTTCCCACAGATTGTTCAATTTCTTTAAGTTTATTGATGTTTTCATCCCACTCATGTTGCCATTTGGATTTTATGTGGGTGGCTATTAGTGGTTCCAGATCAGAGTGAGGGATCAGACACGGTTCAAGATCACAGTTCAGGGCCTTCTTCGCAGCCCGATCAACTCATTCGTTTCCTTGTATGCCGGCATGGCCAGGCACCCAGCACAGGTGGATGTCATACCCATTCGTTGTCAGTTGGTTCATTTATAAATGACCGTTGCTAGAATAGGGTGATTCGTTTTCAGTCCAGAACAGCTAGGAGGCAAGAGAACGAATCACTGTATATAACATAGTTAGTGTGGTTGGATACCTCAATACACTCCAATGCAAGAAGGAATGCTCAAGCTTCTGCAGTGAAAATCGAGCTCTTATCGGGCAAGCGTACGCCAAATTTTCCCATCAGCAGACTGCCACAGCAGCTACCCGGCTTTGGTCTTTCGAACCATCAGTGTATATGGAGAGGTGGTCTGCAAACTGGCCTTGAATCTCTCCATGTAGTCCTTGGTACTCGAGTGGATGTGTCCCAGACCAGTTAACAGGGGGGGGGGAATTGGTCAGTGATTTTTATCTGGCTTTGTTTTGTGCTTTGTTTGGTACATTACTTGATTAAGCAGGGGAAATCTCAATCACAGACAATTGATCTTCCTCATTCCACTGCTCCTTTCTCTATCCTAGTAATGCCAAATTCAAGGTTGCGTAGCGACAAGTAACAATTTGTAAGTCATTGAATTGACTCGAACAGGGTTCAAATCCCATGACTCATCAAAACGTCAGGTTGGCGCTCATTCGGTTGATTGATGTAGAGGGTTACTAATTCACAAACCAAGTATGCAATTATCAGTTGCATTCTGGTTAGAACATTATAATTTATTTTCGCGGAATTCTACTGGGGAGGATAAGTACTTGCATTATCCCACAGCTATATATTCAATGATTATTTAGTTAAACCACCATAATGTGTATTGTTGATCAAATATCCATGTTGAATATAATTCTGTTTGGGTAAAGAATGACAGAATGGAGGCATGCAGGTAACATCATTTTGTATTACGGTGAAATGGTTATGTTTGCGCGCCCAGACCTCAGATGTAGCATAAGACTTAGTAGGGCAGGTGGGTGGAAGATTTGTGCATCAGTAGCCAGCTGGAAAGTGACGGTGGGTTGGTGCGCTGTCGGTGATGGCTGTGAGAGATGTGATAGATAGTCCGCAGGCCAAACAAATGGACAGAGATGAATTCCCCCATTCACTTGAAGATGAGTCACGGGCGTAGTTGACAGGGGAGGAGGGTGTGCTGTCATTCCTGCTGAATCACCCGCAATGCAAACATTGCGAACAATTTTGTAAGGGTTAGTCATGGAGTTTGTTTCTGACATAGATAAACGATAATCACAATGCAGCCTTCCTGTGGGGTTTTGTTTCTTTGGTGAATATTTTATTCATCTAAGCATATTATTTTGTTAGCGCCAAAGCACTCGTCTTCCAGTCATTGAGACGATAACATTTGGGTTTGTACATGCTGATGTTGGAGTGGAATGTGCTGTATTCTGGGCAGCACACTCCACGTTGAAACAACACAAATGGGGAGCTATCCATGTTGTATAGTGTACAGCATAGGCACTCAATAAAATGCAAGAAGGAGATTCCTGCACCAAAGTTTGTGCAGCAGTGCAAATCTACTGCTGCCATCATCATGCTGTCGGTCGTGATGCGACAAAGACTGCTTTCATTACTTGACTGCCGCTCTCCATTTAGCTCTCTGCTGTGAGAGTTGCGTCAATGAGTTGGTCTTAATGTCTCTCAGCTTCAAGTTTCTCTTGATGGTTTCCCTGAACCGGAGACGAGGGCGCCCTCTCTTTCTGTAGCCAGAAGCCAGTTGAGAATAGAGGATCTGCTTTGGTAGCCTGTCTGATGACATCCTCATGAGGTGTCCAGTCCACTAGAGATTCTTTTTGATCAGAAGATCTTCCGTAGAGGGCAGCCCCATCCATTCGAGTATTTCCTTATTCATCACTTTGTCCTTCCAGGTCTAATGCACAGTGTACATTAATGCACATTAACAGTTCAACCATATACTATGGTTGTATAGCAGTTAGATTTGATCTTAGCTTTGGTTATTCTTCTAGTAATAGTGATGTGTTTTGTATATGAGCCTGTCTCAAAAGGTGATAACTCTTTTTTTTTGTCCATTGTAACAAATGACACAAAACAGCACAGAAACGGTCACACTAAAAACACAAGGACATTTGCTTCAAATCAATATGTATTCTATTGGGATTATGAAACACCATGTAAAACCAAATCAGTTTATCCTGAGCAAATGCATGAGTAGATATTATGTTGATTGTTACAATGGACAAAGTTTTGTCCCATATTGCTTAGCACCTTTTGAGACAGTCTCATATGTTGTGATTTCACAGTGTGCGTAGTTCTGCCTGGTAATATGTCTGCACAGTGGTTGTTGTGGGTTTGAGTGTTTGTAGGCTAGGTTAGGTTAGGTTTACGGTGTTTGGACTGACAATGCCAGGTTAGCCACAAATATGCCTAGGTATGGCATTACCCAGATCCAACCATTGAGAGGGACTCTGATGTGGGACTAGACAAATACCTCAGCTGCAGAGATCAAACAAAACTGGAAAGATCAAACACAACTATTGCCCTTCAGCAGTAGCACCCATTGCGTTTCTAGCCCGCTATTTTCAGTCCATTTGCTCATTTACAAGGACATGTGACCGATAACTTCTTTGTTATTTTTGGTACATTAGTTGATTAAGGAGGGGAAATTTCAATCGCGGACAATTGGTTTTCCTCATTTCACTGCTCCTTTCCCTATCCTAGTAATGCAGAGCACCAGGCTAGGTAGCGACAAGTATCAATTTTATAAGTCATTAGTTTGATTTGGCCAGGGTTCGAACCTAGGGGTTCGAATCCTACTAGAGCAGTAAATGAACAAAGTCTACTCAAGAGGTGTCTGGTCCTACTTCTAAACACAAATTACAAATTAAGTGTGTAAAACAGCTTGATGAGGCAGAATATCTTTGGATCCGGGAGGTGTTCCTTTAGTTCACCGATTGATTAATTACCACCAAAGTAGCATGAGAATAAACCCACTCACCAAGGACTTCCTCGTTTTGATTATGCTGGTGAACCAGCTGATGCAAAACCGGGTGCATGTTTTGATAGGCGTGCCTAGTACCGCCCATATCTTTCAATAGAGCCCGGGTGCACATTTTTAGGCTCCCAACTTCTGTGCAATGCAAAACTTTTGTTGCCTGATAACTTTAATTGTCTACAATTAACCTGGTCGAGTGTGGCTATTCATACTCATAGTGTATTCATCTTGGAACTACATTTTCTATGGGAGTTATTTAGAGCCGAGGCTGAGGTCTTCTGTGGTCAAGCCATGACTATTAAGGTCATTCTGCCTTAATGACCCTCCTTAGATCTTATAGTGATGTTAACCAGGGAATACCTTAACAGTTGTACCGGACGCGGAGGCTTCCCATGCAGAAGGTCGGGAGTTTGAATCCCGGCTGAGTCAAATCAATGATTTATAAAATTGATACTTGTCACTACCTAGTCTGGCGCTTGGCATTAATAGGATAGGACAAGGACTGTGTTAGAACAATGTGACTATGTGGGATATCGGAGTTATGGTGCTGGTGTTCAGGTTTCCCAGTGGGACAGCACTATAAAGTCATAAAATAAAGAAATAAAATTGCGCCCGGATATTTTATTTCGAAATTAAACACCCCCTTCCCACCCTTCCCATCCCCATCCTCCCCTCCGTTTCCACCTCCCTCCACCTTCACCTCCCTCCTCTCCTCATCTCACACCTCCCCTCCAAACCTCCCACCTCCCCTCCTCACCTCCAACCCCTCATCTCCTTACCTTCCCACCTCCTTCTTCCCCTCCCCAACCTCCCTCTCTCCCTTCCCTTTAAAACACCACCCTCATCCCCTCCCATCTCCACCCCACTTCTCCCCCTACTTCCCCTACCCGTCCCCTCCCACCTCCACCTCCATCTATTTTATTTCGAACTGAATTTCGTGGGTCAGGGCAATTCTATTTCAATGCGCGAGGTTTTATTTCGAAATAGATTCACCGGGGGAGGGGGCGGAGAGAGAACATTTTGAGGGTGAGATTCCATTTCATGAGACCGGCATAAATTCAGATAAAGCTTGTTTTGATTGATATTCATAACCCGATCCATCCATGTTGTGATGCTTTGCCTCTTTTAAAGAGCAGGTACCCCGGACAACTAGATAGACACAATCATAAAAAAAAAGAATAGAAAACCACCATAAATCCTCTGTTTATCAGCCAACAAAAGTTTTGCACTGCACAGAAGTTGGGAGCATAAAAATGCGCGCCCAGGCTCTATAGAAAGATGCGGGTGGTACTAGGCATGCCAATCAAAACATGCACCTGGTTTTGTGTCGGCTGGTTCTTCAGCCTAATCAAAACGAGGAAGTCCTTGCTGAGTGGGTTTATTCTCGCGCTTCCTTGGTGTTAATTAATCAATCGGCGAGAGCTAAAGCAGCATCTCGCTGATCCAAAGATATTTTGCCGTTTACCCACTTAACTTGTAATTTGTGTTCAGAAGTAGGACCAGACGCCACTTGAGTAGACTTTGTTCATTTACTGTTAAACTTTGCAAATGTCATGGACACCCGGGCACAGGCAACACTGGCTATATTTGCCATTACTAGGAACACACACACACACCTAACGATGGAGAGAGAGAGAGAGGGAGAGAGGAGGAGGAGGAGATCAAGAGAAAGGGAGAACAAATAAAATAAAAACCAGCGCAAAATGCGTTCAATTAGCCTCACGCTGGAGGTGGGGAGGAGGGGTATTTTTAGGCTCGGAGGCCCTGTTGTTATTTTACTTGCAGCGGTGGCAGGTTGGCTATTCTTCGGCGGCTTAGCTTATGCCTGGTGGGTAGATCATACTGCAGCGTTCGACTGCCCTTTGCCTCTCAATTAGGTCAAACTGGTAATTAAACGCTGCCGGTATCCTGTATACCAGCCTGCTGACCTGACCAGATGCGGTGACCAGAATCGGTAGAGCGCAGGCCTCTCGTGCGGAAGGTCGGGTGTTCAATTCCCGGTCGAATCAAATCCAATGACTTACAAAATTGATACTTGTCACTTCCTAGCTTGGTCCTCGGCATTATCAGGATTGTGGAAGGACCGGTTGGTTCGGTGTCAGGATAATGTGACTGAGTGGGATATCAGATTATGGTGCTGGTGGCCTGGTCTCCCAGTGGGGCAGCACGATGCAGTGGCCATGAGTCCATGCTGTCACAAGTTGGTATCTGTTCTGATATGACCTTAGATTTTGCCAGGACGTAAAACACCAACCAACCAGCCAGCCTGCTGCGTTGACAGTCTTCCTGTCACCGTGGATACTGGTAGTTACTGACAGGGTCTCAAAGTGCGCGTTTGTCCTGCATGAATAAAACAACCCTCCATGAAATGAAATTGAAATTAAAATGTAAAAAAAGGGAAATCGTGTGCAGCAAATTCATATTGCACAGTTGGTCTGTGCGCTAAGTAATTTAATTTTGCAGGTATGTATATAAGAGAGAAATTAAATTACTAATTCGCCACACTCGGCTGCAGAAAGAAAGTGGAAAGAAAGACATAGAGGAATATTGATTTCAGCAGAATTTAATAAAACAAGTCGGGGACCAATGGAGGTCTATCAAAGCAGTATCATGAGTGACTAGGGCCAGAATCAAGCACTGACTGGAATGTGCTACCAGGTGTCAGTTCATGAATCAGGTGATGAATCAGGTAAGTGAAGATCAGGGCGCACCCCCACAGTAAGTGGGTGGGAGGGTGGGGAAAGCGAAGTGCACTGTAGCAGTGTCGAGTGCAGAGTGACGACAGGTTGAGAGAGGCAAGCGAGGAAAGCTACGAATAGACCAGCCTCGTGAGCAAATTACCCATGTTAGCCTCGGGCCAACATGCACAATTTAACTTCGCAATATATATATATTAATATATATTATAGAGAATTAAATTGCTAATTTAATTCCGCGATTGTATATAAGAGTGCAATTAAACTACTAATTTAATTTCGCAACATCTATAGGCACATGTATTTATATTATATATATATACGTATGTGCACATATCGAAATAGTCACTTCTCTATCCTGGTATGATACTTTATACACATAAGCGGATATATATGCCTATTTATATGCCACATATATATGTGCGTATTAACATTTTCAGCGATACAGCGAGTGAGGATAAAGGCTGCTGAGGCATGGGCGAGCAGGTGGCGTCACATGGGGAGGTCATGAGGTACCAATAGATGACCTAATGAGTAGGTGACCAGCCGATGACTTAGTGGCTGGGGAGTAAATGGATCTTCTGGCTTCTTATACTCGTGCAATGGCTTATGCAGCATATATATACCGATAAACATATGGACATATCTAAGTGTTCATTTATGCACAAATACATATGAATACGCATGTATGCAAATGTTCTTCATTATTTTGCATATAAATAATTTATATAAGGAAATGTGAACATAAATGGATATAAATCCAGACCAGATGGCCGAATGAGTTAGAGCATCTGTCTTCCATGTTGGTAGATCGTGGGATCGTGGGTTTGAATCCTGGTCGAGTCAAACCAATGACTTAAAATGTTATACTTGATGCTTTCTAGCCAGGCGCTTGGCATTCTTACGATAGGGCAAGGAGCAGTGGAATGAGGAAGACCAATCTATGCAGCACATTAGGTGACTATATGCACAAATGTGCATGTGCAAAAGTGCATATGTATATGTACGCATTTATAACTGTTCATATATATATAGTATATCTTAATATGTCACCATGCTTGCTTCATTGTGGTTGATTACCCCAACATTATTTTCCCGAAATAGTCAACTAATTGATAATGTTGCGAGAACATGGGTAATTGAATACACACGAAAGACGTCTCACTACTTCGATACAAAGTATCTCTTATTCTATTTATGGAACTAAATTCTAGATGCTAGCCGATGCCTCATGCTGCCAAGCATCGAAATCCTCGCTAACTGACTAGCTCCCCTTTCAAATCACTTCGACCTAGGCTGCGGCTCCATCAACATATACACTATGACTACCTTTATTTACCATCACACCCACCCATGCTGTAAGAAAGTTCATAGGGTTGGGTTAAGTTCTGTAAACCTTGAAATTATGACATTCTGAACTCTGATATGTAACGATACCGAAAAAGACAATAATAAATCCCACTATAAAGTATGTCGGTCTTGTGTTATTTCAATTATAATATATATATATAAATATATATATTCAAATTTAGCTAAGCAGAACCCGGTACGAAGTGATTCATCCTATCATCTACTCCCTCCCTCCATCTCTTCATTAATTAACCTAATTAGCAGGTTAAACTTGCAGCTTCTCACGGATGTAGTAAGGAGTGGACTGCATGTGGACCTAGTTAAAGCTGCGTAGTCCGATGAAAGCATCAAATTTTCAAAAAGCAAAGCACTTATCTATTTTTTAATCTATGTTTCCAACTTAGAGACTGGTGCCCTTATTAAGTATGTATTGCTATATAGAAGGGCATACTAAGTCAATTTAATAGCACCTGAAGCCTATGGTGCCAGATATTTGACAAACATGCCAAAATTAATTTGGTTTGTTTACACTTTAAATATCTCCTAAGTTGGCTATTTTAAAACAAAGCCACTTCAAAATAAAGTAAAGTAGATTATAATGATGCCGGAATTAATTTGGTTTGTTTACACTTCGAATATCTCCCAAATTAGCTATTTCAAAACAAAGCCACTTCAAAATAAAGTAAAGTAGATTATAATTCACTTAACTCGGCCCAGAACAGTAAACAGAACAAAGAGAGAGTATTTAAGAAATTTATTAAAAATAAATCAACCTACAGGTAGGCCAGGCAAGCGGGTGACAGTGACCCAATTCATGTTCGGTAATCGTGATCAAGCGGCCGACTGGGACCAAGGATGAGAAGGTCAGAGCAGACCGGAGCAGGAGACATGTTAGACCCATCAGCGCGCACCCCCAAGTAAGAGGGAGGGTGGGTGGGAGAGTGAAGGGCACAGGACAGTGCCAGGTCAGCAAGTGAGTGAGAAAAGGAGTGAGCGATAACAGGAAAGGAGAAACTGGCCTCGTACGCAAATTATCCATGTTAGCCTCGCCAACATGCTCAATGATGCCAGAAATTATTTTGTTTGTTTACACTTCGATCATCTCCTAAGTTAGCTATTTCAAAACAAATCCACTTCAAAATAAAGTAAAGTACATTATAATGATGCCAGAATTAATTTGATTTGTTTACACTTTGATCATCTCCTAAGTTAGCTATTTTAAAACAAAGCCACTTCAAAATAAAGTAAAGTAGATTATAATGATGCCAGAAATTATTTTGATTGTTTACACTTCGATCATCTCCTAAGTTAGCTATTTCAAAACAAATCCACTTCAAAATAAAGTAAAGTACATTATAATGATGCCAGAATTAATTTAATTTGTTTGCACTTCGATCATCTCCTAAGTTAGCTATTTCAAAACAAATCCACTTCAAAATAAAGTAAAGTACATTATAATGATGCCAGAATTAATTTAGTTTGTTTGCACTTCGATCATCTCCTAAGTTAGCTATTTCAAAACAAATCCACTTCAAAATAAAGTAAAGTAGATTATAATGATGCCAGAATTAATTTAATTTGTTTGCACTTCGATCATCTCCTAAGTTAGCTATTTCAAAACAAAGCCACTTCAAAATAAAGTAAAGTAGATTATAATGATGCCAGAATTAATTTTGTTTGTTTACACTTCGATCATCTCCTAAGTTAGCTATTTTAAAACAAAGCCACTTCAAAATAAAGTAAAGTACATTATAATGATGCCAGAATTAATTTTGTTTGTTTACACTTCGATCATCTCCTAAGTTAGCTATTTCAAAACAAATCCACTTCAAAATAAAGTAAAGTAGATTATAATGATGCCAGATTAATTTTGGTATTTGTTTACACTTTCGAATCATCTCCTAAGTTAGCTATTTCAAAACAAAGCCACTTCAAAATAAAGTAAAGTAGATTATAATGATGCCAGAATTAATTTGGTTTGTTTACACTTCGAATATCTCCCAAATTAGCTATTTCAAAACAAAGCCACTTCAAAATAAAGTAAAGTAGATTATAATGATGCCAGAAATTATTTTGATTGTTTACACTTCGATCATCTCCTAAGTTAGCTATTTCAAAACAAATCCACTTCAAAATAAAGTAAAGTAGATTATAATGATGCCAGAATTAATTTTGTTTGTTTACACTTCGATCATCTCCTAAGTTAGCTATTTCAAAACAAATCCACTTCAAAATAAAGTAAAGTAGATTATAATGATGCCAAAATTAATGTTGTTTGCTTACACTTCGAATATTTCCCAAATTAGCTATTTCAAAACAAAGCTACTTCAAAATGAAGTAAAGTAGATTATACTGATAAACCTAGCATTCTAAATACTATGTAAATACTCACATTGATCTGACTAATATTGATCTAGTTATATGGCACTACTATTACGATATTTCTATGGAAATTTTGGGTACAGAATTTCATTGAGTTACAAGTTGCAAATTGTGTATTCAACAGTTATTGTATACCTTATTCTATATACCTTTTGTGTAAATAACCCTGAACTGAAAAATGGCCGGAGGACCAGTGCTTCGGCGCTGACAAAAGACTTATTCAGCAGAATAAACATGTTCACCACACAGACAAAAAAAAACAAATCTCAGAAAATGACAGAGACTCCAAACCGTCGGACCATGCAACATTTATAATGCTAGACACTCGCCCACACCCAGCGTACTGCCTTATTTTTAGCGGTTTGGATCCTAGTCTTGATATTCAAGATCAGAATGGGTTTGTTTGTTTGTTTGTTGTTGTTTTACGTCCTAGCAACGTCGGATATGGGAGCAGCGGGACATGAATACAACAGGCGTCGGCCGGCCTGCATTGTGGCAGCATTAGCATGTGTATTTATGTCTCTATACATCCCGATTTCTACCGTACGCCATGGCCGCATCGGTAGAGCGCAGGTTCCCATGCGAAAGGTCATGAGTTCGAATCCCGGTTGTGTCAAAGCAATGATTTACAGATTTTGATATTAGTCAATTCCTAGTCTGGCGCTTGGCATTACTAGGATATGGCAAGGACTGGTTACCTCAGTATCAGGATAATGTGACGGAGTGGGATATCAGGTCATGGCGCTGGTGGCCTGGTCCCCCCCAGTGGGGCAGCTCTATAAAGTCGCCATGGGTGGTCTCTGTCACAAGATGGTTACCCATCATGATTGACCTTAAATGTTGCTAGGATGTAAAAGATAATCAAACAAGTAAATATTCCCATTTCCACAGAGACAACCGAGTATGCCAGAGAACTCAGCCCGACTAGGTTTTGTATGTTGTTGCTTTACGTCCTAGCAACATCTAAGGTCATATCAGGACGGGTACCGACTTGTAACAGTGCACACTCATGGTGACTTTATAGTGCTGCCCCACTGTGAGATCAGGCCGCTGGCACCATGACCCGATATCCCACACAGTCACATTATCCTGATAATGTGCTAACCAGTCCTTGTCCTGTCCTATTAATGCTGAACGCTAGGCTAGGTAGTGACAAGTATCAATTTCACCAATTTGATTGGAACTCCCGACCTTCCGCATGGGAAGCCTGCGCTCTAAAGATTCGGCAACCGCGTCCGCTGACCGCCTAGGTTAAAATCAACATCTTTTGCCTTTCCAGTACAGACAGGGGTGTTCGCTGCCATGCATTCTTAATCAAATTCATAATAGCCTCTTCACATTTGCATCACAGTCCTCCAGGGTGTGCTGGGGGAAATCATTTATGACGCCGGCCTTGTTTTACAGAATAGCAGAGTTTGGGTTACCAACACTTCGACAAAGGTTTCACCCAAAACAGGTGGTTCAAGTTCTACTCTCTCTCCCTCTCACTATCCCTCCCTCTCTCCCTCCCACTTTCTATCTCCCTTCCTCCCTCCCTCTCTCCTTCTATCTCACTCCCTCGCGCTCTCTCCATCCCTCTAACTCCATCCTTCTCTCTCCCCTCTCTCTCGCTCCTTCCCCCTCTTTCTCTCTCCCTTCCTGCCTATCCTCCTCCCTCTCTCTCGCTCTCTCTCCATCCTTCTCCCTCTCTTTGACGAGGCTAACTTTGAAGATGGTTGAAATGATAATATTCTAAATTAATGTGGGCCTGAAATGATAATATTCTAAATTAATTTGGGCCTATCTGCGAAGATTTTACCGTCATGGACATACGCAGTAAAAAGTTATATTCAATTTTTTTCAATTTTAATTTTTTTATTGAAGCTGTATTTATTCTGTCCATAGCATGTAAGCCTGGTTTAAACCTACATGTTTGCACCGTCCCATTCTTCATATTTCTCATGAAGACCGTAATTATCAGTCGCCTCCTCCAGCCTTATATCAATGGACAAATGCGACTGATGATTTTCTATTCGCAGCACCTTTACGCATTACGCATTACGGACCGATCGCTACATGGAGCGATCGGGATAATGGATTTTATTCGCATTCGGATTCGCATTACGCATTCCACGTATATGGAATGTAGCTCATAGGTTTCAAGGCGTTTCGATTTTTTGTCGCATTCGCATTCGCATTCGCATTCGCATTACGCATTACGCGTATATGGAATGCAGCCTTAAAGTGTATATTTATCACTTTGGTCGTAATGCTTGCATTGTGTTTGATTCGTGGCGAGGGAGGACCATCCCCCCCCCCCCCCCCCCCTTATCCTTCTCCCTCTCGCCCGTTGCCCCTTACATAACCCCCCTCCCCCGGCTGCCGGCCTTATAACCGGCTCCCCAGCTGCTCATAGCCACTCGCCTCCCCTCGCCCCAGGAGCACGCATCCACTTTTTCTCCACCCACACACCCCTACTACTATAACCTCCCTCTATCGGGTGGAGGGAGGGCTCTTCGGGGCACCTCCCTCCTCATTGACTTTCATATCCGCTTTGACTTTGACATTTCCCCCTTGATTGATTACCTCATACTATTGCCTCACTGATATTGACTTGATTCATTGATTGATTATTCGCCTTGATTTTATTGATGATTGATTACTCAGTATCTTTCACCATTGATGCACTTGACCTTCATGTGAATAAAGTGTTTTTTTTTATTCCACTTCTGCCTCCGCGTCCTCCCTTGCCACGTATCAATTATTTGAGGTTTTATATATTATATTTATTATATTATATTATGTATATATAGTAGATATTGAATATATTGTATATATTGTATAAATTATATATATGATATATGCTATATATATAATAAATTATATTATATCGATCTTTTAGATATGGTAGATGTTATAGATATAGACACTATATATAGTATATATATTATAGGTAACATATATATTATAGATATTATAGATATTATAGACACTATAGATATTATATATATTATAGATATTATGGATTTTAGAGATATTTGAGTTATTATAGATATAATGGATATAATAGATATAATAGATATTATAAATATTGTAGATATATATAATATATATAATATATTATATTATATATATAATATATAATATATATATAAAATATATTATATACTATATATATTATATATATTATATATTATATATATTATATATATTATATATATTATATATATTATATATATTATATATATTATATATATTATATATATATTATATATATTATATATATTATATATCATTGCAGCATCGGTACACAGGACGAGGAGGCATGACGTTGGGATAACATGGCATTTATTCCGGGCGGCCCCCGGGGGCATTACATGATGTGAGCGAGCCGGAGGCTGCATGGAGCAAAGTCATGGGGTGATCGCGGTCAAATATGAGAGTGGGATGAGTGAGGCGAGACATATGAGCATAGGCGATGAACATGTGTATATAGTGGTTATTAGCGGGTAGCATAAATAACCTATTGTAATATAATATGATATGTAATTATAGTAATTGTTTAGTATAATTGTTATATTATATGGCGATATTAATTATGTGAATTGCTGGTTAATTAATAGCGATGTATGGTATAATGATAATATATATATAATTTCTTATGATTAAGTGCGGAGTGGGTGGGTGGGTAAAGAAAGTTAGGTGTGGTCAGTCCTGTTGTTGGGAGCGGAGTGACCAGTGGTGTGTGTGTTAGGGAGGAGCTGGTGTGTGTGAGTGGTTGTGTGCTCAGCGAGCAGCAGGCAGGCAGGGAGCAGTGAATGTAGGTCGAGTGAGTAGGGGGGTGGTGCAGTGAGGAGTGTGGGTACCCCCCTTTGAGTCCGCCGCCCCCCCCCCCCCCCCCCCCCCGGCCACGGGGGAGGGGGGGGGAGAGGGGGGGTCCAACGGCCTCGCCGACCCGTGCACCCCGCAATGACCCCGAATGACCCCATGGTCATTCACCACCATTGCAGCATCGGTACACAGGACGAGGAGGCATGACGTTGGGATAACATGGCATTTATTCCGGGCGGCCCCCGGGGGCATTACATGATGTGAGCGAGCCGGAGGCTGCATGGAGCAAAGTCATGGGGTGATCGCGGTCAAATATGAGAGTGGGATGAGTGAGGCGAGACATATGAGCATAGGCGATGAACATGTGTATATAGTGGTTATTAGCGGGTAGCATAAATAACCTATTGTAATATAATATGATATGTAATTATAGTAATTGTTTAGTATAATTGTTATATTATATGGCGATATTAATTATGTGAATTGCTGGTTAATTAATAGCGATGTATGGTATAATGATAATATATATATAATTTCTTATGATTAAGTGGCCAAGCCAAGTATTGTTCGTGGTAGAGTGTTATTTTTGGACCATGGCATTTACCAAGGCAGAGTTGACTCTGGTCGAGTCGCGTGTGTCAATGTATACCTTATGGGCTTGTGAGGCCCAGCCACCAAATCGCTGGACCTCCAGTTCGGAGCTACCGGATGCGAATGCCACGGTAGCAGCCGCCCTCCGGATGGCATGGAGAGTGAAGGGCTGTTGGTGCGGGTGGGGTTGCTGGGCGTCGCGCCATGCCCTAGCAATGTAGGGGATGGACATGGTCTGTCCGTCCGCCGGGAAGACCAGCAGGGGTTGTGTTGGGTGCCGGGTGGGTGCTATGCCGATCATGCGATTGTATGCATTGACCGGGCATAGTCGTGGGTCCGGGCTGGGCGCCAGCCGGATGGTCCTCGATCTGCCGTTGGCTTGCATGTTTTTGGCCCATTTCTGGTCGATGATGAGGTGGGCATCCTCGACCCACACGTCTTGTCTGGAAGCATGGCGCGTCGGGTCGTAGGTCGCTGCAGATCTTGGTGCCACCTCGGATTGTCGGGCTCCGGTGTAGAACATCACCAATATGGCGAAGGCCACCACCTGCCCCTGTGGCGAGTGTGCGAGGTGGATGACCGCCGTCCTGATGACGCTCACTGGTGCATGGGCCTGCTGCCTGGGCCTGTGGTCCTTGGACCTCTTGAGTGCATCGAGCGCCAGGGTGACCGTGATGTGGTCGAGGGGGGTCACCGGGGCCTCCTTGATTTTGAGGAAGAGCCTGACGTGTGACACCGAGTTCGCCACTGATGATGGGCACAAGTGGTCCGCGCGCTCTTCTATCCAGCACCTCAGCTGGATCGGGGTCGGCTGGAGCATGTCGACCGCGTAGTTGCGGCAGTGTGCCGTGTAGTTCCGGATCGTCGCGTTGTAGTTGGCCCAGGTCCCCGGCGCCCTCGCGTCGGCCTGCCTGGCCTCGGCCGCCCTGTGCAGTCTGCTGTATTCGGCCCCTGTGGACAGAAAGAGGTTGCAACGGGCTGTAGTCAAGGAGGGCTGGTGGTATGGGGGCGAGGTGTTTACGTTGGCAGATCTGGATCGCCAGGTCCCTGTGGCGTGGACTGATGTGGGCCCTGCTAAGGGCATCGGCGACTATGTTCTGTTCGCCTGGGATATGGTGGTATGTGAGCTTTATGTTACGTACCGCCTGGAACATCCAGGCGGCCCTGGCTATGCTGAGGAGGCGGGGGTCCTGGCCCTTGCCGGTGGTTAGTACGTGGACTGCCGCCATGTTGTCACAGTGTATGGCTATGTGACCTCCATGGTCCTCAGGGCGTGCGAGGGTATGTAGGGCGACGAGGACGTTTAGTGCCTCTATCTGTGTGATGCTGTCGTTCTTGTTGTGGTAGCCGTGGGTGAGGGGCATGGAGTAGGCCCATGTGTCGTCTGCCCCACCTATGCCGCCGAGGCAGGCATCGACAACGATTTCCCTGCCTGGGTCGTTGGGGGGTATGATTGCCGAGCCGTTCCATCCGCTGGTGAATGCGGGGAACCAGGCGAGGTCGGCCCTCATGTCGTCGGTCATGGCTGTGCGTTGGCCGGTCATGCCCCTTAGCGCCTGGAGGAGGCGGCCGACAAACAGGCGAGCGGGGTGGATGCACTTGGATAGGTGGAGCAGCTTCCCCAGTAGCGACTGAAGTCGCTTCCTTGTGATGTGAGTCCTGGCCGCGGCCGCGTGTACGAGGCTGATGGTGGCGTCGACCTTGTCGAGGGGCATGGTCAGTGTCATGGTGGTGGCATCTATGTGTATGCCCAGCCACCGGACTGATCGCGCGGGGGGCTGGGTCTTGTCCCTGGCCTCGGGGAGGCCGAGGTCCTCGAAGAGCTGTTGCGCGACGGCGAAGTGGGCGTCGGCGGTGCGCTTGTCGGGGGCGACGACGATGAGGTCATCGAGGTACATGGTGGCCGCGATGCCACGCCCCCTGAGGATGTAAGTGATGGCCTCGGCCACCCTCTGGATGTGGCAGCTGGATCCTCGGGCTCCAAATGGGACGGAGATGTCAAGGTAGAAGCGCCCCTTCCAGCGGGCGCCGAGCAAGGGCCAGTCGAGGGGGCAGGAGCGGAAGTTTTTGTATGCTCGGCTGATGTCCATAGTGAACATAAAGCTGCCGCGCCCGCACCCGCTTAGTTCGCGTGTGAAGCCCTCTACCGTTGGCAGGCAGTGGTCGCGGGTGTGGCCGAGGGCGGTGTTCTTCATAATGTACGCGTTGACGGATGTAGCGGCGGGGAAGGATAGGTCGGTGATGATCCTTCGCTTGGTGGGGTCTGCCTTCTGCCTGGTCATGATCGGTGATGCATGGAACCAAGGGGCGAAGGGGGGGGGCGTCGTGTGGGCCATATAGGGCGCCGCACTCGGTCTCTGTGTTAATGTAGTCGTCGACTGCACCGGGGTGCTGGGCGGCGCTTGGGTGGTTGGCTACCTCACCGGTGCCAGAGGTGGGTCCCATATAGCCGAGGGGAAAGCCGTATGTTAGGAAGTCGATGAGCTGTCTGTGGTCGGCAGAGTCAGAGAGGCTGGCGCGCCATTTGTCGACACATATACCGCTGGGGACGGGCACCCGTGCGGCGACAGCATTAGGGAGGCCGGTTTCACGCACACGTCGGTATATGTCTGCTATGTCGGTGGATAGGCCGGGGGCGGGTCGAGGCCAGTGGCGTATTCGGTGTTCGCTTAGTGCGTGAGGGCTGGTTTCGATTGCGCTGCCGGGTAGGGTGGGGGAGTCGTGGGTACAATGAAGCCTTATGCGTTTGAACAGGTTTTGTCCGTTGTGTGCTCCATCCCGGCCGAGTCGGTCAGCTTTGATGTGTACCAGGCCGTTAGCGGTGGCCCCCCCGGAGTGGACGGGCGGGGGCGTTGCAGGGGGGGGTGGACCTGAGCCGGGATGAGAGGCGTCGGTGCGGGGTGGTGTGGGTGGAGTGGGTGGGCGGGCCGGTGGTGTGGGTGGGTGGCGGCTGCCGTGCGGGTGTGGCGAGAGGCATGGCCATTGACTGGTGCTGGGCCATGGGGTTTAACGAGGGCTGGGGTGGGGGGGTCGGCGTGGGGGGGTTTTGCGGGGGGGTGGGGGGGGGCGGGTCCCGGTGCTCCCTCGCGTCCCGTGGCATCAGTCCTTTGTGGCATCCCTTGCTTTGCGCCTACACTGCTGCTGTGAGTGATCGAATCCGATCTGTGTCACCTTGTAGCAGTAGGCGCACGCATGCACCACATCGTCGGGTCCGTCGTGGTGGCGTTGGGTGAGGGTGCAGCGCCGTGGGGAGTTGTAGGCGGCACACGGGCGCTCATGTGTTTCCAGCTCAATTCGGCCACGTGCTTGTTTGTTGTTGTCACGTGGAGCGTTGTTGTTGTCACGCGCACTAGGTCTGCCCGCCCTGTCATCGGGGTTGGGCGTGGCCGTGTAGTAGGTTAGGCGTTCGTGCTTCATGTCTGACCTGTCACTCCATCGCATCTTCCTCCTTTCGATGCTGTCAAATATGCGCTGGGACCAGCTGCGCACCATCGGCCAGGGCTTCGTTTTGCACTCGTCGGTGATGCACCTGAAGTGGTCCAGCATGTCGAGGAAGTCCCGTGGATCATACACCTCATTGTCGTCTATCAGGGTCATGAACGCTGAGAGGTACTCTCGCTCGGTCATAGTGCCACGGGCCGCCAGCTTCTGGGCGGCTGACTGGCAGTCAGTGCGATCTAGATACATATAGGGCTTGGATATGGGGTTGGTGATGAACATGTCGTGCATCACGGCACGCCTACCTTGGAGCCTTCGGTGCCTTGCCTCGTATCTTGCGACGTCGTCGTCTATGGATTGCAGTCGCTGCATCCTGAGCTGCTGCTCGTCACGTATGTCAGCGTCCCTCCCTGCGGGTGGGGCGGGTAGGCGGGCGTATGGGTCGCGCCACCCACCCAGCTGGCGGTCAACGTAGGCTGGGTTGTATCCGGGCGAGAGGGACCTGAGCCTGTGCCGGGCCGGGGGGGGCGGCCCGCCCGCCGGGCGGTGGTGTTGGGCTGGAGCCGCGGCACGCGCGGGCGCGGGGGCCACGTGGTCAGCGGCAGGCGGGTGGGCTGCGGCGGGCAACACGTGGGCTGCGGCGGGCACCACGTGGGCGGGGGGGGGCGGCGGAGAGGGTTGTCGGGCGTCCCGCTCCCCACGGGCCGGGGGAGGCGCACGCACGTGGTGAGCGTCGCGCTCGGCGCCCTGCCGTGCTATGTCCATGATCGCATCCTGAATGGCCGCCATGCGGGTATCCATTCTAGCCTCCATCCGCGCCTCCATCTGTCGGAGCTTGGCATCGACCCCACTGCCGGGGGAGGTCGGTCGGGCCCCGATCGCCGGGGAGGGGCTCCCGGTCCGCGCGCGCGACCGGGGACGCCGGAGACCGCTGCCCCGCCGGGATGTATGAGTCGTCAGTGTCCTGGGGAGTGCTGCTCCGCGCTCCCCTGCTGTCTCCCAGGTCCAGCTTAGGTAGTATCCCGGTGGCGGCGGAGGGTCCTCCCTTCGCCTTGTTCTTGGACCCCGGGGGCCTCCCGGCCTTCCTGCTCTTACCTGAGGACCCATTTCTCGGCATGTTGTGTGTGCGTCGGTGGTTCCGACGGTGCCAAAGAAAGTTAGGTGTGGTCAGTCCTGTTGTTGGGAGCGGAGTGACCAGTGGTGTGTGTGTTAGGGAGGAGCTGGTGTGTGTGAGTGGTTGTGTGCTCAGCGAGCAGCAGGCAGGCAGGGAGCAGTGAATGTAGGTCGAGTGAGTAGGGGGGTGGTGCAGTGAGGAGTGTGGGTACCCCCCTTTGAGTCCGCCGCCCCCCCCCCCGGCCACGGGGGAGGGGGGGGAGAGGGGGGGTCCAACGGCCTCGCCGACCCGTGCACCCCGCAATGACCCCGAATGACCCCATGGTCATTCACCACAATTATATATATTATATATATTATATATATTATATATATTATATATATATATATATATTATATATATATATATATATTATATATATTATATATATTATATATATTATATATATTATATATATTATATATATTATATATATTATATATATTATATATAATAGGTGTCTATTTATAGACATATTGAGTACATAGATAAATACTCAAATTATTATTGTTAGATCAAAGTCGTCACAAGTCGTGTGGTAAAAAAAATTTCTTGAAATTTATAGGCGATTGCCCTTTGAGTGATGAGTTGCAGCCATTGGAGAACCGCAGGCGTGCCTAGGTGGGGAATCGACCCCACGTCCTCCTACCCGAGAAGCGAACGCAATAGCCACTGGGCCATGCCGTCTGATAATCGGAGTCGGCGGCCATCCATTTGGCCCGATCAGAAGAAGGCCTTTCGCCGCACAATGCAGATTAAATTTGGTTGTTGTTTTACATCCTGGGTATATCAGGACGGGTACCAACTTTTGACAGTGCATACTCATGGTTACTTTATAGTGCTGTCCCACTGGGAGACCAGCCTGCCAGCATCATGACCCACACTCAGTCACATTATCCTGACACTGAGCCAACCAGTCCTTGCCCTATCCTAATAATGCAGAGCGCCTTTCAGATTAAGAACCATGTAGGGTGACCGTTCCTTCCCATATAGGCATAGAAGCGAATTACACTGACCTTCCTTAGGTGAAATGCCACATACACAAGTAGGGTGATTGCATCAAGCAGCCTAGATAAGCTAATGTTAGGACTTTCACCCAGCCATGGCAGTTGTGTCGGTTCGAAGTTCCTGCTTGCCCCCCTTCCAAAAAAAAAAGAAAGAATTAAGCAACAAAAAATCCACTTACTTATAGGCTTCCTCTTTAAAAATATAAAAAATGTCGCGTCTTGTACTTAAATAGATAAACAGACCGATAGTGTAAAAGGTGTTATCAATACCTGTTGTTGTGCACTCTCCTAGACGGGCATGGGTAATTTAACGAGGGCATTAATTCATTACTCCTAATAGCATTATATCCTTAAAAGAATTATACTTGTCAGGGGCGTAGCTAGGCGTACGCGCGTACGCCAAAACGTCCACATCGTTTTGTAAAAAAATAGTAAAGAGAGAGAGAGAGAGAGGAGGCATGTAGTAGTCCGGAGTGTCGAAAACTAAAATGTGTAACACCTGCCAGCTTAAGCTTAAGCGGCCCCCTAAACCCCTGCCGAAATTAGGAGTACACACCGTTAAAGGTCTAGCTACGCCCCTGCTTGTTGCTCCCTAGCCTGGTGCTCAGCATTGCTCGTTTGTCTGTTGGGATTTTACGTGCTAGACGGGTACTGACTTGTGACAATGCACACAACATATGCTGTCCTACTAGGAGACCAGGCCACCCGAACCGTGACCCGATATCTCATTCAGTCACATTATCCTGATATTGTGCTATTCTGCTAAACAGTCCTTGTCATATTCTATTAATGGTGGACGCCAGGCTAGGTACTGCAAGTATCAATTTTGTTGGTTCATTGGTTTGACTCGGCCGGGATTTGAACCCCCGACGTTCCACATGGGAAGCCTGTGCTCTTTGCGATTCGGTGTCCGGTCTCAGCATTAGTAGGATAGGACAAGGAGCAATGGAATATGGATTGACTGTTTGTTGGAGTTTTACGTCCTGGCAACATCAAAAGGTCATATCAGGATGGGTACCGACTTGTGACAGTGCGCACTCATGGCGACTTTATGGTGCTGTCCCACTGAGAAACCATTCCGCCAGCACCATGATCTCATATCCCACTCAGTCACATTATCCTGACACTGAGCCAACCAGTGTTTGCCCTATCCTAATAATACCGAGCACCTGGCTTGGTATACATTTTTAAGTCATCGGTTTGACTAGACCGCGGTTCGAATCCGCGGGTTCGAAACTCAAAACCATCCAATTTTTCGCCATTTCAATTTCGTCGATTTACAGCTGCATAATCCGATGGTTTTTAATTTGTAGATCGATAAATGTATTTTTAACTTACTTTAGTTTTAAATAATCTTGATTATAAAGAGGGTTAAATTTAGAGATATTTGAAGTGGAAACACCAGATTCATTTTGATACGCACACATAAATGGCAGATATAAACGATATACTGCAGTGTTCTCTGTGGCGGAGTGGTTAGAGTGTCTGACTTTTTTCTAGGTCAGACTCATAATCTGAAGGTTGGTGGTTCGATTCCCTGTGCCAATTTGGATTGCTACCATGTGTAAAACTTACAGCGTCATCAAAGGCCAGTTGCCCTCGTACCATGTTTATGTGGTGTGGGAGGTAAAATTTTCCCTGGGTCAGTAAAAGTGTAGCCTCAGGGTTTCTATTGACAAACTGTCTAATGGTGAAAACAAGTCTATTTAGACTTATCCATGATAGGCAGTATAAATGGTCAAGAAAGAAAATTACCTCACCAGAGTAATAAATATCGCTCAGCTAATTGCTACTTGTCTTTTGTATCCTTAATTTATGCTGGACATTCTGGGTCTGTTGACCTGATTCCTTTTAGTTCGGATTATTATTAATTAGTGATCGTTCTGATCACTGCTCCTCTGTTAATCGGCGCTGCCAACGTGCATCATTATACTCCATTGATGCTTCGCCATGTATCGCTTGTTAATACACAGGGTTTTTTCTGTGCCTACCATACACAATTTATATTAATCTTGATGGTTTTTACTAACTTTGGTCGCTTCGACCCAAGTGGCATCCATTTTGAATCATGTAATTGCGAGTGTTGTTAACTCTGCCATTAGATAGCGCCACCAATATGGTTGACCAAATAATCGTACAGATGGATTCCACCAGATGGCAGCACTATTCTGAAACAGGACCATGCTCGAGTCCAGGATATAGCAGCGAACATAGATATACACATAGTCTCTGAATATGGTCAGAGAATATATAGTCTGTGAATCCATATATGAAGAGTTCAGATGCAAAACCATGTAAACACCAATAAATAAATTGAATTAAAATAAAAAAGATTTACCACAAGGCAAGTTTAATTCTCACTAAATTTAACTTGTCTTATGATGAAATTATTATGGACCAATGACACAACAAAATAGGAATGTAAAAAGAAATAATTGTTTGATGGTTTAATTCCAATGTTTATGTCTAATTTTGGAGTGACGTTTACAGGGTTTTGCTATTGAACTCCTCATATAATGACAGTTCAACAAAATATTGGTTCTGGGATTGATGCGGAGCGTAGCTTTAAGTTTAACCCACACAGCACAGCACGGTGAAACTTTTATGTATCTACCTGACTGGTACCCGGCTGCATTGGTACTCTGTAGCCAATGGGCTGCCAGCTACAGGCTAAGGTCACCCGACTGGTACTCGGCTGCATTGGTACTCTGTAGCCAATGGGCTGCCAGCTACAAGCTAAGGTCACCTGACTGATAGCCGGTGTGGCGTTTTCAGCCGTGTACCCTGCTCAGCCGTGTGATTAGACTCAAACTCAAGGCATTGTCAATGGTCGTGAGTAATCTTCATACAGAAAATACAGAACAAGTGAAATATCTCTAAAACCACACCACCTATTAACAAATCGCTCGGTACACATATAGAAAACATCTTTACCAAAAACATTATATTAAATTTATAAGGTTAGTGACTCACGACCATTGACAATACCTTGAGTTTGAGTCTATGCACACGGCTGAACACGGTACACGGCTGAAAACGCCACACTGGATCAAAACCTATAAATAAGGGTGCAGGTCACATTCTCTCTCTCTTTCACCACAGCCACCACCAGCCAGTCCAGACCATGCAGATGTATGCCTGTAGCAACTATGTTGAGATTAAAACACCCACGTGGGTACAACGTTGTCTTCTTGTGGATGTTTCAGACACTGAGCCTACCAGGATAGCAGAAGTAGATAAGGGATATAGAAAAAAAGATACACAAACTTTTCAATGGGTTGAAGCTAGTCTATGTTATAATTATAAGCAACATGACATAAACAACAACCAGTGGTTCATGTGGTACAATACCAACAATTTAATAAATAATCAAGGAAAGACGTGAATCATTTACAAGGACTCCCCACCAGGCCTTCCTGCTGGTTCAGGTGATGTCTCTCCGAGGCAGAATCCACGTAGGAGTCAGCAAACCGCAGAGATCAGTGCGCATGCGTGGTGATGCTGTCATTGTTATTATTATAATTATTATAATGATTATATAATTGATCTGAGCTTCAGCAAGCACCCAGGCCACACTGTCTCTGTTTGCTGCGCCAAATGTCTCAAATATGTCTTGTCACGTGGGTAGAGAATATGGTCACGTGGGTAGATGTTAAATACAAATGCAATCTAGTACATATATTGGTTGTTTTCAGTGAAATGATGGATTAATTAATTAATTAATTAACTAATACATTATGCAAGACCAGGAATTTATTGGATGGTGAAAGTGTGGAATTGTATTAAGTTTCTTCTTTTTTATTCTGTGTGTGTTGCAATAAAGCAATGAATGATAATGATGCTGATAGGGGACTAGAAATATACCGGTATACTGCAAAAACATATTCAAAAGTGGTTAAAATGCATAGCAATTCTCAATGAAGAAGGGTTAGTTTAATTGTTATTCAAATAAGGCAATGCCTTAATTGGATAGGAGTATCTCACATCGAGCGCCATGATGATGATGATTAAGCAAAACATACAGGGCTGATGATGATGGTTATTATTTTTAACACAGGAGTGTTAATTAATTATGACAAATATTAAAATAGTAATCCTGAAGTACCTATGCAATGTGAACATGAGTTTATATTCGGTCTGGTGCCAATACAGGGATGGAATAAAAGTTACATAGTCCGATGAAAACATCAAATTTTCAAAAACCAGAACAATTATCGAGGTTTGATCGTTACATGTCTAACTTGGATACTGGTGCACTTATTAAACATGTGGCACCACATAGAAGGGAATACTCAGACAATTTAATAGAACACGTTACTGCAGAAGCCTATGTTATTGGAGTTTTGCTGTGCTGCCAAAATTAATTTTTATTGGTTGCACTTCAAATCTCTCAAAAGTTAGCCATTAAAAATAAAAGTTACTTCCAACTAAGGTAAGGTAGATTATAACGATCAACCTAATATATTTATCCTTGAAAATGACAGAAACTCAAAATCATCGGACTGTGCAATTCTAAGCAAGTTATTAATAGCACCACGCAATGAGGCGCGCAGGCGCTGGCGACTTGATGCTGCGTTTACACACCAGGTGGCAGTAGTTGATGCAGAATCCCCGACTCCCCAGTCGGAGAGGAAAGGTGTGGTGGTGGTAATGGTATCTGAGACTGTCTCAAAAGGTGCTAAGCAATATGGGACAAAACTTTGTCCATAGTAACGATCAACACACTATCTACTTATGCATTTGCTCAGGATAAACTGATTTGTTTTTTACATGGTGTTTCATAATCCCAATAGAATACACATTGATTTGAAGCAAATGTCCTGGTGTTTCCAGTGTAACCGCTTCTGCGCTCTTTTGTGTCTATCATTACTATAGACAAAAAAACGAAGAGCTAGCACCTTTTGAGACAGGCTCATCTATCTTTGTGTAGGAATTATACTACCTGACCGATAGAATCAATGGTAATTCTGTGATAATCCACACCTAGCACGGGTAGTACATGGATAACCTTGCAAATGATTATGTCATATGCCACGATGTTATACATATATCGTGTGATTGGTATTTACATTGTACACATATAAACATACTTGCCTCTTTATACTTATGGGAGGGGTTTACCCGCTTATGCAGTTTTTAGTGTAATTAACGACTTCGTTGTTGCGCACGTATATATATATATATATATACATATATATATATATACAGATATATATATATAAAGATACATAAATATACATAACTATATATTTACATATATATTATGCATATATATGTATATACATATATATCTATGGATATATGTATAAATATAAATATACATTTACATATATATGTATGTAAATATATGTATGCATACATATGTATGCATATATAAGTATGTATATATATATGTATGCATGTATGCTATATATGCATATATGTGTATACATACATGTGTATGCATAATATGCATGCATATATATACATGTACATATATATATATTTATGCATATACATATGCATGCATATATACGTATTTACAAATATACATATACCTTTATATACATATATCAATATATGCATATATATCCTACATCTAATACAGTATATATATATATATATATGTATGTATATATATATATGCATATATATTCATGTATGTGCAAATATGTATTTATATATATATATATATATACATACATATATATGATTCGGAGCAATGGCTTTATTTTAATGAGGATACTGCAGTTAAATTATTTCGTTGAATTGCGATTCAAACATAACATTATAATACATCATTGTTAAAGTTGACACTTAAATCAACTTCCCTTGAGATCAACACACACACAAACCACTTGGAATGCAGTGACCTCAGCACTCAAACTGCACCCAGAGACAAACACATACACAGAGTCGGCTGAGAGGCGCCGCATATATACACAGGTATACACAGGTGTGTGGTTATATGCCATTTTTCTTTTAGTTTTTTTCGGCGGACAGGTAACAATTATATATATATACGTCATACCAATTAGGTAAATTAGAAAAGAGTGGGGTTCCCGAGGAACAGAATACGAGGATCCAGACTTTAATGCCGAGTTGCTTCTCATTATAAAACCAAGCCCTTCCCACATCCCTCCCCCGCCCCCCCCCCCCTTCAGTAAAACTTATTCATGAAATAACTACATACTGAGCCTTAGTAAGTTGGTGTTCACACACTGTCACTGTCACTGTCACTGTCACTGTCACTGTCACTGTCACTGTCACTGTCACTGTCACTGTCACTGTCACTGTCACTGTCACTGACACTGTCACTGTCACTGTCACTGCCACTGTCACTGTCACTGTCACTGTCACTGTCACTGTCACTGTCACGGTCACTGTCACTGTAACGGTCACGGTCACGGTCACGGTCACTGTCACTGTCACTGTCACTGTCACTGTCACTGTCACTGGCACTGGCACTGGCACTGGCACTGGCACTGGCACTGGCACTGGCACTTGCACTGTCACTGTGTCACTGTCACTGTCAATAAAGCATGCAGTCAGACACCTGGGAATTGTGGATATATGTGTCCAGAGATAGGGGTGGATTGGATTATATGTGGTATATCAACATTGGAACTTCCGGTTATTGGAACTTCCGGTTATTGGAACTTCCAGCTATTGGAACTTCCGGTTACAAACTTCCTATCCCACATGCCTACCTCCCTCCCTTCCTCCCCTGTACACCCACCAACACATTCTCTCTTTAAATAAATATAGACTTTATATGTATAAAGAAAGATTGTGAGCAGGTAAATAATTGAGAGTATCCAACCCGACCGGTAACAGGTGGGGCCCGGGGAGGGGTGTTGGGGGTCTGTGACCCAGTCACGTGACCCCAGAACCAGTTCTCTGTTCTTGGTTAATGACCGCTTTTGTTTGTTCCCTCCGTTTCTCACTGCCACTGGCACACCCATGTTGTATGTGTGCATGGAATTCTGTCAACTGGGCCAATTAATAAACCAATCAATCAATTAATTAATTTACTGATGAATCAACCGAGTGAATGTAACCAATTCATAACTGATCAAGCAAACAGAAGACTAACCACACCTAATACAACCCCAACCCCCACCCCCACCACCACCGCGCCCTACCAAATCCCCTTCCACCAATTCCATCTCATCACCCTACCTTCCAAATTCATCTACAGCCAACCCCCCTACACATCCACCCATCCATCCTAACCTCACCCTGCCCTCCTCAATCAACACCCCCCCCCCCAACTCTACACACCACCCTACCCCACCCCCACTCACCCAGAAACCCCCACCCACACATCCATACACCCATCAAACCCCAACGCATCATCAGTTGGTCGGGTCTAAGGGCTCGCTGTCGCAACTGTCTGATTTGGTCGGCGGGTCAAAGCTACTGGAGAAGCCATCGTGCTGCGGCGGGCCTAGGTGCGACGACGGCGGCGGCGGTAAGCCGGGCGGCGGCGCCGGTACCCCGGGCGGCACGCCGGGCGGGGGCGGGCCGTGGTGAGGGCCGTGGTGGTCGACGGCGGCTGCGACTGCGGCTGCGGCGGCGGCTGCAGCGACGGCGGCGTCGGCGCTGGTGAGGCTAATGGCCTCGCGCATCTTGGCCGTGTAGCTCTGCGCCTTGGCTCGCAGCTGAGCGATGCTCTCGGACCGCAGCTCCTCCTTGTCGAGCGGCGGGGCGGGCGGCGACGGAGGCGGCTCCTTGTGAGGCCCGTCGTGCCCGTCCGTCGACTTGTCGTCATCGTCGTCGTCCTCGTTCAGCTTATGGGCCGCCTCGATCGACTTCTTGTGCATGCCTGCGGGAAGGGAGGAGGGACGGGGCGGGTTTGTATTATTATTTTGTTGTTGTAATTTTAATTTAAAAAAGGTAAGTTTTGTTATGGGCTCAATTACAATAGACTTTTTATTTTTTGGGGTATTTAAAAAAATAAATGTTCATTGTGGATTGTATGACCTACCAACATCTTTCGGTTCAGGTTGGCTTCTATATATATGTATACATATATATATATGTATATATATATGTTGCGCCATGTATACATGTACATACATTTGCACATACATATATGTATATGTATATACATACATGGCAGTACAGTGAGAGACAGCTACAGTGTGAAGCGAGTGGTGGCACCACCATCAGAGCTCAGGTTGGGGAGGCTGGAGCAGTAGATGACTAGTCCAGTCTCCATCAGTCCATGAACTGAGTGAGTGCTCGGGGAACGGAGGGATATTGTTTTTTTGTTTTTTTTCTTGAAGATTTATACTGCCTATCATGGATAAGTCTGAATATACTTGTTTTCACCATTAGACAGTTTGTCCATAGAAAGCCTGAGCCTACACTTTTACCGACCCAAGGGATTTTTAACTTCCCACACCACATAGACATGGTATGAGAGCAACTGGCCTTTGATGACACTGTAGGTTATACACAGCGGTGGAAATGCAAATTGGCAGAGGTGGGGGCATGGGGAATTGAACCACTGACCTTCAGATTAGGAGTCTGACCTAAAATAAAAGGCAGACACTCTAACCACTCCACCACAGAGAACACCATTATACTCGTATACTCCTTATACAGCATATATATATATATATATATATATATATATATATATGAGTAGGTGTGTGTATATGTGTGGATTTCGCGGACAGAGTGAGGGCGATTGACCTGACAAGCTAATGTGTATACAGACAGGTGGCGCCACAATCGGCCTGTGGTTGCAAGAGGATAGGAGTCGATGACCAATAATAATAATAAAAACATTACAGTAGATGACTGAGGGTCGAGAATCAAATAACTGAAGTGGAAATCTTCCGATTAATTATACACTCGTTTAATGGTGCCACACACATAGTGCTTGCCAAAACTGATTTTAAGCGGTTGTACTTCAAATATCTCAAAGCTTAGCCATTTAAAATAAAAGGTCCTTCAACTTCAAGCTAAAGTAAGGTAGATCATAACATTCAATCTAATATATTTATTTCAGGAAAATGACAAAGAATCTAAACCATCGGACTATGCAGCAGAAGATATATATATATATATATATATATATATATGAGTCAGCCTCACGAAAATGGGCCAATTGGTGGTAAATTTAAGATGTCGGCGTCGCAATTCCTAAAGTGTAGTGCATTTCTTTGTTTCATATTAAACTATCCTAGAAACAAATATTCTCTCTACCTTTACATTCTGGATAACTTTAAGGACTTTCCAACACCTCTGTCATTGCTAAACTATAATTATGCTGTTCGACGCTGACATCCAATGCTCGACGCCGACAACTTTAACAGATGTCGGCATCACAATTCTTAAAGCGTAGTGCATTTCTTTGTTTTATATTAAATTATCCTAGAAACAAATAAGCTTGCTGTATTTTCTCTATCTTTACATTCAGGATAAATTTAAAGACTTTCCAACACCTCTGTCAATGCTAAACTATAATTATGCTGTTCGACGCCGACATCCAATGCTCGACGCCGACAACTTACCCCAATTGGCCTATTTGCGTGAGCCTGACTCATATATATATATATTGTGATAGACGTAGCATTCGTCGTGTGAGTAGAACTTAATGCAAGTAGTATATGGCATGTCCGTTAGCACCAGGCGTGTCATGGATGTTCAGTGTCTATTCCCGTTCCTCATTCATCTGGTGACTATACTTCATAGGATTCTTGTATGACAAATAACCACTGACGCCGAACCCCCAATTAATTCGAAAAAATACCCCACAAAGCTTATGCTGATTTTTTGTTTGAATTCACAATTAAGGCCAACCGTTCCTCCCCATTTCCTCGTTGTGTGCTGCATTTAGTTATTCTTTCAAATAGCTATGATAAAAGGTCCTGTCCATTTTGTGTGGTGAGTTTTTTTTGTGGTACTTTTGAATCACTCCTATGAGAGGCAGAGGGCAAGAGAGGGCGAGAGAGGGGGAGGGGCGAGGGAGGGGGTGAGTACATGTGGAGGGAGAAGAGAGCGCGGGAGGGGGCGAGGGAAGGCGAGAGAAAGGGGAGAGGGAGGAGGGAGAGAGGGAGGGTGAGAGGGAGGGGGGAAATGGGGGGAGGAGAGAGAGGGTGAGAGAGTGGTAGGGGGTGAGGGAGGGTGAGAGAAAGGGGAGAGGGAGGAGGGAGAGACGGAGGGGGAGAGAGGGGGGAGAAGGGGGGGGGAGATGGTGAGAGAGAGGGAGGGGGTGAGGGGGCGAGAAAGGGGTGAGGGAGGAGAGAGACGGAGCGGGAGAGGGAGGGTGATAGAAAGGGGGGAGAGAGGGTGAGAGAGGGGAAGGGGATGAGGGAGGGGTGAGAAAGGGGGGAGGGAGGAGAGAGAGAGGGTGGGAGGGAGGGGGGAGGGAGGGGGGAGAAAGGGGGGAGGAGAGAGAGGGCAGAGGGAGGGCGGGGGGAGAAAAGAGGGAGGAGAGAGAGGGTGTGTTTTAATTATCGCACCTCCACTGCCTTTGTCTAAATTGGCATTGGATCTATCTCATCGCATAGCATGACTGATACCCATCGAGTGACAAGCCGACGTTACAGCTAATGACCGCGCCGAGGTGGTCATTCATTGAGTACTAGTCATGCAGCTATAATTCAAATACGCAGCGTATTTGATGCCGGCGTTTACGTTGGGGGGTGCCCCGTGTTATCTAACCCCGGGTACTGTGGCTGTGGCTGCGCCCGCAGCGCCACCGACATCTGGCGGATATGCTGGGAACTAGGCGCCCGGGCAAGCCCCGGACCCCGCCCACCATCTGGTATCGTTAGCGCGGAACTGGTTATTAACTGATACAATTGTCACTTGTTTTTTTATGGTTTTTTCCCCCACCTTCTCTCTAACCATTCAACATCAAAAGCGCAGTAAAATAAATGGCATGTTTGCTGGTGACAATGCGCGAGGTGCAGAAACTGCTATGGTACTAGTAGTAGACTACGCTGAGGGTGATGCGGTGCAGTTGAAACTGAAGGGTGTTTTGTGTGTGTGTGTGGTTTTTTCTCCCTCTCTCTCTCTCTCTCTCTCTCTCTCTATATATATATATATCTATTATATGTGATGCATAGCGCATTATGCGAGTATTAAGGCGCGGAAGGGAATTAACCACATCTTTGTACGGTAGCCGGCCTTTATATATTATATATTATATATATATAATATATATATATATATAATTGAAGAGTTCAAGAATAAAAACCCTGTAAACGCCAATACACCATTTGAATTAAAATGAAAGTTTTGTTTTTAGCTGAAGGTACTTTTAATTCTGACTAATGCGTATGTAATGTATACATGCCATGTATATATTCATGCATATATCTATCTAGTAAATAACAAATATAAAAAATATCGCAGAAATTCAAAACCATCGGGATCATGCAAATTCAAACTGCCGAACAAAATTAGAAATCACACAGAGCTCAGCAGTGATGGTGCCTCGGTGGCAAACAGGATCTATCATACATGCGCGGCGGCCTAATCGGAAGAGCGCAGGCTTCCCGTGTGTAAGGTCAGGAGTTCGAATCCCAGCCAAGTCAAACCAATGACTTATAAATTTATACTTGTCGCTACCTATCCTGGAGCTCGGCATTAATAGGATAGGACAAGGACTGGTTTGCACAGTATCAGGATAATGTGACTGTGTGGGATATCAGGTCATGGTGCTGGTGGCCTGGTCTCCCAGTAGGGGGCAGCACTATAAAGTCGCCATGAGTGCACACTGTCATAAGCTTAGACGCATCCAACACCAACAAAACAAACTATCATTCACGTTTCATAGACAGTTATTTGAAAACAAAATCATGCAAAAATACACATTTCACATATTATGGCAGCCATATTGGATTTTTACATATACAAAAACACCTACAAATATATAAGGAGTTTTAAATGATTCACTTGACACTGACATAAAGTCTCTACCTCTATATTAGAATTACTTCACAAGATATAACATTTTCAACACAAACCCAAATCATGATGGCGGCCATATTGGATTTTCCGAAAAATTTCCGAAAATGTTCTGAAAATTCCTCAAGGGCGAGCGCTCTATCACACCCGTTTGGATGTTGTTATGGGGGTACAAGAGATGAATAATCAGCAGAGAGAAAATCTGTATCAGACAAAACAAAGTTCACCTGCCTGGCTGCCAGACTATAATTTTAGTATAAAGATTAGTAAAAGAGATGACTTACTAAGCAGCCAGGGCGCAGACGAGTCCATGATGCCCTCCTTGGCCGTGTTGATGATTGACTCTGGGAGGGGCAGGGAGTGCCGGACCATGGCCCCGTACAGGCCGTACTCGGCCATGATGCTTCCCCGACCCCACGTCTTCTCGGTCTTGCGCCACTTGGCCCTCCTGTTCTGGAACCAAACCTGGCGGGACGAGAGAGAAACAACAAGATGGGATGAGCTGGGTGTTTTAGTACACACTGACACGCCAGGGGGCGCGGGCGTCCGGCTAGCCCGCCCTCGTTTGCCATGGTGATGGAGCGTGGTCTCTCGGGGGTGGGGGTGGGGGTGGGGGTGGGGCGAGGAGGGGGAGGTGGGAGGGTGTGGAGTGGCGCGTAAAGACTGCACTCGGTCGTTAAAAAAAAAAAAAAGAGTAAAGCTTGTTTTTTTTAACGACGCCTCTAGAGCGCGTTTATTTTCGCATCATCGGCCATTGGACGTCAAACATATGGTTATTCTGACATTTCTTTGGAGGAAACCCACTACTGTCACTTAGGCTACTTTTTCCAATAAGCAGCAAGGGGTCTGATATGTACACTTTCCCACAGACAGGACAGCACATACCATATCATTTGATGGACTAGTTGTGGACTATCGATCGTTAACCGGACACGATGGCCGAATGAGTATAGCGTCCGCCTCCCGTTCTGGTAGGTCGCGATTTTCGAACTTCCTGCTTCGAACCCTGGCTGAGTAATCCCTATATGTATATGTATAGATGAACTATATATACAATGAGGTATTTAACATATATATATATAAGTAGATAGATACATGATGTGCTGAGCCATATTCTAAATAGCATATACATGTACTTGTATAGTGAGGTCCTATTGGTTGAACTAATCTCTCTTTCAATATATAGAGAGATATTTTATATTTTTCTTTTTCTTGAAGATTTATACTGCCTATCATGGATAAGCCTGAATAGGCTTGTTTTCACCATTAGACAGTTTGTCGATAGAAAGCCCGAGCCTACACCTTTACCGACCCAAGGGATTTTTAACCTCCCACACCACATAGACATGGTATGAGAGCAACTGGCCTTTGATGACGCTGTAAGTTATACACAGCAGTGGAAATCCAAATTGGCAGAGGTGAGGGCACAGGGAATCGAACCACTGACCTTCAGATTAGGAGTCCGACCTAGAAAAAAGTCAGACACTCTAACCACTCCGCCCCAGAGAACACCACAAGGGTAGGGTAGTGATATCAGGGATCCTAGTTGGTGTACTAGTTAGCACACTTGGCCGGAACGCAAGAGATCTGGGTTCGATTCCCGCTCTAGGCACAATATTTCCCACTTTCATCAACGCCATGACAATAGTATGACTAAGAGCTATACGATATATATATGCGGTATAATAGATATTATATAGATATTATATAGATTTACTTCTTTATATATACAAGACTGGACGGTTGAATGAGGTGAGGTCCGCTTTCGGCGTCGAAGGCTATGGGGTTCAAATCCCTGGGGTTTTAAACCCTGGGCGAATCAAACCAATGACTTAAAAATTGATACTTGTCGCTATCTGGCCTGGCGATCAACATTTCTAAAATAGGGCGATGGGCAGTGGAAAGAGGAAGACCAGTTGTCCACGATTGAAATTGTCCTTGCTTAATCAATCAATGTAATACTAATGATGTGTTTGTTATATATTATATGAAGCCTGAGCAGTAGATGAGTAGTCCGAGGCTCAACCACCCGATTACTGGTTGTGGGTCTTAGGAGCGAGTATAGAATTCCGGGTTATTATACTCGTATAATTATTATACCGCATATATATATCGTATAACTCTTAGTCATACTATTGTCATGGCGTTGATGAAAGTGGGAAATATTGTGCCTAGAGCGGGAATCGAACCCAGATCTCTTGCGTTCCGGCCAAGTGTGCTAACTAGTACACCAACTAGGATCCCTGATATCACTACCCTACCCATGCCTACCTGTCTATGCGGCTGCTTGCCTGAGAGGTCAGTGCAGACTACTACACCATATATATATATATATATATATATATATATATGCGTGTGTGCTTGACAAACACATCATATAATATATGCCCGTCCGGATATGACCATAACTGTTGAAGGGACGTAAAACAACAACAAACAAACTATATATAGTATAAAATAAGTAAGTATATCTATGGGTCTGTAACTTCTTCTGTAATATTTGCATGACCCACCATTAATTAGGCTATGCACAAAGGGTGTCTAAACTATTGGACCGAATTGAATGTACCGCAGCACTCAATCATGTGGCCATCCTCGTTCTAGCTCAAGAATGTCAAATGATAAAATATACTTTAACAGTCCATAATATGTGGAGGTCCAATGGAAAAGTAACTGTTGACGCCCGAGTCGCATTTCCCTGGAAATCTGTATTTAGAAAAATGGGGGCGAGTGGGGGGGGGGGGGGGGGGGGGGAAGAAAACACCTTCATGTGAGTCTTTCTTAAGGACAATGTTATACTGCGGAGTTGCAGTCATTATGTTAATCCATTGTCTCATATAAAGAAATAATGTCATTAGCAATCATTTGTTTTCGATGGTGGGAATATCAAATCTCAAGCGCAGCTTGAACATCATCTATATTATAATGCGTTGCGTGTTGTAGCTGTGTTTAGGGTTAGAAAAGAGACTATTGTGGACGCATTAACACATATATTTAATCTTATCGAAATGTGTTGCATCGCCAGGAAATTTGTTGATTCTGTTCTAATTAAATAATATTTTCGTTGTTTTCCTTTTTTTTTCTTTTACTAGAGATTAACACTAATTATCATAATAATTATAACAAACAGTGTGGCATATGTAAATTCATCTTTAGGTTTTCTAATTTGTGTTCATAATTCCAACCAATTTCCTACAATGATGACTAATATTAATAACTCAATCAATCAATCAATAGTTCCATCCTCTAGTCGAGGGTTGGATGCAATGGTTCTCCACTTGTCCCGATGTTGTGCTGTTCTGATAGACTGTGAATAATTCAAGCCTGTCCACTGTGAAATATTTGTAAACCATGATGTTCTTGGTCTCCCTCTCCCTCTGCTGCCATTCACCTTCCCTTCCAACAATGTACGGTATATTGAACTCTGACGAATGATGTGGCCAAAATAAATAAGTTTCTTTGTCTGTATAGTGGCAAACAAGCTTTTCTTATTTTTAATTTTTCTGAGAACTTCTTTGTTGGTGATCTTCTTTGTCCATGATATTTTCATCATCCTTCGATAAGTCCACATCTCAAATGCTGCTAAACGTTTGTACATTTTCTTAGAGATTGTCCATGTCTCTGCCCCATACATTAGAGTAGACCACACATAACACTGAAGAATACGCTTCCTTGTTTGTATTAATATCTTACTTGATGTTAACACTCTATTCATTTTGGAGAATGTTGTTCGGGCTATTGTTATCCTTCTTTTAATTTCTTCCTCACATCTCCCATCATTTGTAATCTTTTGTCCGAGATATATGAATTCGGATACTTGTTCTATGTTTGTGCCATCTATGGTTATATTGACATTTGGTTTATCTGTCTTTTTACTTATAACCATTGTTTTGGTCTTCCTGGCATTCATCTTCATGTTGAATAGTATTCCAGCTTTATTGATTCTATTCACTATATCTTGTAGTTTTTTCTCACTGTCTGCTAGTATTACACTGTCATCGGCTTGTGCATATCTAATGATTGTTGATGTTCATGCCATCCTATTGTCACTACGGCTTGCAATCTTCATGTGTCTGAAAATCATCTCTGTGTACAGGTTTTTAAATAGACATGGTGGACAATACACACCCTGTCGAACTCCTCGTTGGTGAATCATAACTTCTATTCCGATACCCTGCTCCAATAAAGAACGTTCCAGTATTATTTGGTTCACAATTATTTTAATTTCATTTCCATTGGTACTCCAATATCTTGTAAAATATTTGATTAACAGTTCATGAGTTGACTGGTCGAAGGCCTTCTCATATCAATAAAGCAGGTCATATAACATCCTGGTTCATTTCACAATAATGTTCACAATCATTCTCATATTGAAAATCCCTTCACGTGTACCTCTTCCAGATATAAACCCACTTTGTATGTTACTGATTTGTTCTTCAATTTTCTGTCTGTTTCTCATTAAAATTATTTTCAGGATCATCTTCTAAATTTGACTCATAAGGCTTAGTGTTCTGTACTCAGTACACAATGTTGGTTTTAGCTTCTTTGGGAGTCGTACATATATGGATTCATTCATATTCAATGGTATAAATCCAGTTCATAGATGTCAGTTACTAGCTTATGAATGATTTCGAATCCCACACTTATCTAGTCCTTTTATCACTGGTGTTAGATGTTATTGGTCACTTCCAGAGCGTACCTGCCTTTAGATCATGTTGCTTCTCAAACTCTGATACTAATATAATATTCCCATCTTCTTTCTCAATTGTGGGTGGGTTTCCTCTGTCATCATTGTATAGTTCGTTTACATATTCTTCCCATCTGGACTTTATTTCATCTTCTTCAAAGAGCATTTTGCCGTCTTTGTTCTTGATACATTTACTGCTTTTCTGTCTGTATCCTTGACCTGTTATCTCTTTCACTTTCTTGTGCATCTCTCTTGAACGATGTTGAGACTCAAGTTGTTCCACTACTTCACACTTCTTATTCCACCATTCATCTTTAGCTTTTTTGCATTCATCTTCTATTTCATTCTTCAGGTGTTTGTATTTAGTGG